>OX155963.1:23289797-23889797 GCA_944548615.1 Micropterix aruncella
GATTTTTAGATTGAATGATATGACGTCCTTGGCTAATTGCGGGGAAAGTCTTGGGGTGATACAATTGTTTTTTTTGACGTGACAACGTCTTATACATCGATGGAGCCTGCTGCATGCATGAAAAAACATGAGTCATGCGGCGTTACCCTCGCTCTGAGGCTTTCCATTTATTATATTTATTATTCGATATAAATGCTGCCATCTACCGGTTGCGACAAGAATTATTTACTAACCTCAGTCTAAAATAGTACGAATGAAAATCACTAGATTGATTTAAATTCTTGACATAATTTTATATGTATTCTTGATATACGGAATGTTATTACTGAACGGAAAATTTTCTTGTGGGTACAACGAAATGCATTCTTTTTTTACAATTTCTATTAATTCCTCTATTATGAAATGCTTCCACCGCATGATTTAATCTTAAATCTTGCCGATGACAACTGTGAAATATCAGACTTCCATATTTGATCTCACGATAATGATTCCAAATCGGCTTCTATTTTGAATAGAAGCTTTTGTCTTTGAATAGAACCAATTATTCTATTTCGCTATGGAAAAACACCAAAGTCAATGTCGCATATCTGGCTGATACCCAGATGTGATATTGCCATTTCTTTTTTCATCATTAAATCTATAGGACACAATTTTGGTTATTTCTT
This sequence comes from Micropterix aruncella, assembly GCA_944548615.1. Classification (NCBI taxonomy): domain Eukaryota; kingdom Metazoa; phylum Arthropoda; class Insecta; order Lepidoptera; family Micropterigidae; genus Micropterix; species Micropterix aruncella. Next base: position 23,290,463 of record OX155963.1, read on the forward strand.
CCCTAACAAAAATTACAAGTTTTCCAGTATATTGAAGTCAATTTTGACATAAAGTGTACTTTTGAGTTTTTCTGGGAAGGGGGCGGGGGAGATTTTATTTTCATTTATTACAAACTTTTACTTACCTTGTAATGTTTGTCAGTTTGTTTAGGTCAAATCTTACAAGCTGGATTAGAATCACTTCCTGTGAACACATTTCGGATAATTATTTTTGGAAGACGAAATATCCCTAGGTAATATACCGCCATTCCCCAGAACATGAGGCGATAATTAAAGGTGGGATGGCATTGGGCAAAATATAAAGGCTTTTCGGGTATAAAGGCATCGGCAGCTTCACAAAAGCCGATCGAGGTTTAATTTTCCAGTAAAATAGCATGTCATAAATTCTGTGGTCTGGGAGGAAGCTTGATTTTCCATTAATTATATCAAAAACTAAATTTCCACCAACTCATGAAAACTTATTTTTGGTCCACTGAGCAAAATTATCAAAGGAATACGTATTACATATACTTAAAAGGCATAATCCCCGATTTAAAATTGCCTAACTTTCCTCTGTCCCTAACTTATGTAGAGCCCCCCCCCCCTCAAATTATTAAACCTACTTAGGCTTTGTAAGGCAAAAGTCGCGTATCGTGTTGCGGGCTGCGATAGAATGCGGAGAATGATCGCCGTGCGTTGAAGGGAAAATGTATTTTCCTCTCAGCGAGTGTTTTGTGTATTTTATCCTTCTTTCCGATCGACCGTTTTCAATTGTACCAATATTTTCGAAGAAGGAATTAGCAACAGACTTAATGAGTTTTTTATAAAAAACGATTTATTCTACAAAGAGCAGTAGCTTATCGTTTCGGACACAGCACTGTACTTGCAGCGTTCGACTGGTTATGTAATTGTCTGCTTGACAGATCCAGGTATTCACAGCATTTTTCATTCAAACCGTAAGTTTGTGCTGGCAGCGCTATTTCTTCTACTTGTTTCGTGTCTCTTTTAGCTGTGATTTCATGTCGGCAGGGATAACCTAATAACTTATTTTGCTAATTGTAGAAGGAGGCGTTCCTGACTTCACACATGAATCAGTGCTTCGTGTACACTGCAAATGTTTTTCTTTAATGAGGGGGGGGGGGGGGGAGGGAGGGTACTTGGTAATCTAAACAACGCTATGTAAAGGCATGGCTTAATGCTTTCTCCTTTCCATGTACCTTAAAATTGTATATCATGTATGTAATAAACTGGCGATGTTGCTGGGTATAGCCAAATTATTAAATTATATAAAATATATTTTCCCGCTGGACGGTTGCTACCGCCTTAATGTGTTCCATTACTCGAGCCATAATGAGGCGTTTAGTCTGTCCGACATAAGACGGCCCACAGCTATATTCGATTTTGTATACACCAGGAGTTTGCAATGGCAGGACATTTTTCACGGACCTCAGGAATCGAGCTATGCTGGAAGATCGTCTAAAGATATTTTTAATGCTAGCATTGTTCCACGCCGCGGCCGTAAGAATCCGCTTTATTTCAATTAAAATGTCAAATAACCGCGAGGATTTTAGAGCCTAAATTATCGTGCTCTATATAAAATAGGAACATAATAATTCTTTTTAAGAAAATTACCAGCGAATGATGAAAAACATAATGAATCCGAAAATAACAAGCGAAGCCGAAAGTTGAATCATTAAAACGTTGGGGGCGAATGGCGTAGTTAATTAGATGGGAGGTTTGATTGTAACGTCATTTTTTTCCCGTTTCGCGCGGTATCTCATTAACAGGTTTTTTGTGAGAGAGGGGGGATGTTTATAGGTCGATGATTGCCTGGCCGGCGGGTTGATGAAATTTCGGCCAACTTTCGACAGGAAGATGTGTTATTAGCTGGGGATTTAGTGCGATGTACCCTGCATTTTGTGATTAAAGGCTCATACTTGGCACAATTGTTCCTTAGGTGGTCCTGAGTGGATTTAGACCGGGAGCCATCGGCGGCCACCCCGCGGGTGGCGGGGAGAGGGGGTGAAAGTTTGATTCCGCCGCGCGTCACTTTGAGCGTTTTATCTTTCGGACTATAAGTACTTGGGCAGGTTAGATATCATTTTCGGGTAACTTAATGATAACAAATTCATTTCTGGAAGAAAAAAAATACCTATCCATAGAAAATATATGAAATAATTGGTAAAATCCAAAAATCGTTGACATCTTTTTTTTACTTATACGAAGTTTACTTTTTAACCATAAGAGTTATCGGTATGCAAAAAATATATTCTGACAGCCACACTTACTTGAATTACAGACATATATTTTTTATTCGACTGATATTGTAAAATGTGAGTGAAAAAAAAATATAATTCATCGCACGGCAGACCGGCGTATTACGTCCGTTACGTAGAGACGGGCATCGAGCCAAGTTAGATAATTACTTATCGGATTATTTAGTTTCTGCGATTGGCCAGTGAGTTAAAAACAAGAAGTACAATCGTTATTATTATTATGATAACTATATTATTATTGTTTTTACTATTTAATAAAAATAATTCATCATTCACACACCGTACTAACTGATATTTGTGCACGTACCTTAAATACCTAAGTATTAATTTGTCTGCAATCCCTACCACTTCGTTGAAAAAATAATAGTAAGTATTATATACATATGATATAAGCACATACCTACCCATACTTACTTAATTGCTAGGAGATACTATTAAAACACTGAAAATTGGCTATTCTTTTGAATGCCTATTTTCAAATTTTTCATTTCATTTCAGGTGAAACAGGGGCAACAACCTCGCTTTTTGTGGCCCTATAAATGAAAAATGTATGGGCTATGACTTTACAAATTTTATACCAATTTAGATGATGAATTTGTACTTTTTTAGTTTTTAAATATATGATTAACTTTAATCTTATTATTTAACACTTTACTGACTATTTTGCATATTACCCCTAGGGTACTTTCAACAACTTTTAGTACGTTTTTGAACCTACTCGAATTATTGACTATTTCAATTATTAGGCTTTTATTTTGATTATTTAATTTTTTACTGACTATTTTAGTTAGTATGATATTGACTCTTAGTAGGTACCCATTAAAATTATTGACTCATTTAATTAATAAGCCTTTATTTTGTTTTGTAATAAGATTTTACAATAAATAACTTTTAGTAGGTTCCAATGTTTCTAAGATACTATTTTTCCAATCTAATAGCTTAATTATTAACAACCTATGTATCGCACGCTTAATAATAAAACGCAATAACTCGAAATTTTCGATTTTTAGCAAATCGCGTTTAAAGTTTGCGTTAATTTTCACGTTTACAAAACGGGAAAATTAACAATGCTACATGAAGGTTTTTTGAGTTTTAATGAACTTAACTAATACCTAAGAAACTAAGCTTCGATATTTTATACTGTATATTTTTATATTGTCATTAGGATTAAAATTATGGTCGTTTTAAAAAAAAACTGCGGCTTACTTCAGTTTATTATTAAAATGAGAAATATTATCAACATTTTCGCGTGATATAAAATCAAATAACGCAGTTATATTTCAATAATATGTGAGAATCATTGTTACGACTGTGACATATTTCTCTTTTTTTATAATAAAGATACTGATATAGATAATTTTATTTTAAAAATTACTCTTTTTTAGTCAAAATTATTTTATTAATTTGAATTAAAATAATAAAACAACAAAATAGTCCGTAACCATTGGGTTTTATTTATGTAAGTTTTCCAAAAATATTTAACAATATACCTACTTACTTAGATTTGAAGTTAACGGACCTTCGATCAAATACAAAACAAAATTTAATAGGAACTATCGTAGACTATAATTGTCTTATTCCATCATGAGGTGGCTTAACCATGGTTTAACTAAGTCTTGGTCTATTTCGCTTGTCGTCTCGTTCGATGATAGTCAAAAGAAAGTGACGGAATGCGAGATAGACCATGTAATAAGACTTCTTCTTACTAGCTAACTTACTCTTTCTTACTAGCTAACTTACTAAATCATACTCTTTGATAGTTTTCATCACCTTATAAAATCACTATTAACATAATTCATTGTCATGACAATGTTGTTTACAAATAATTATAGCAAAATTAAACAAATAGTACCTTTCGTATACTTGTGTCACTTTCTTCTTATTACTAATTGAGATCAAGTATGATTTGGCATCCATCACCTTAAACAACAACAATTAACATTTTGTCTTACAAATTATGGCTCTTTTTAGAATAATCAACATACAACACAAACTAAAAAAAAAAAAAAATCTTTAAATGGCTATCTAATTAAGTAGATGATAATATGGAGTCGTAAAAATTTTTATAGTACAAGGGAATCAGCCCCTTTGTAAGAAGCTCTTTCAAGTCTTTTTTCTTATTTGCACTTAATTCCTGTTTTGTAGTATAGGCTTTTTCAAGTGAGATTTCTGACGCAGTTTTCATCTTTTTTCGCTTGTTTCTGACGTTCACCTCTTGATACATCTCTTCTTCATAAGATGTTTTATAATTAAAAACGAATGGATTTTCTTTTGTTACCTTGATAACTTTAATCTGGTTCCAGTTCACACTTTGTCCATTCGTATTTGTATTAAAATTGTATCCCCAATCTTCTTGTAACTTTTTTGTATCCACAAACGAATCATATGTTAGCTCGTGGACATTTATAGGAGGTTTACTCTTTTTTGAATTTTTTATCAGTGCAATGTACTGATCAGGATTGTAAATGGGTCCAGATTTTAGGTTTTTCTTGATTTCTTTTTCAATGAGGCTATGCACACTATCTGCTTCGTTCTGGGTATGTCCTCTTATGAGGAACTTGTGAGAAATGCTGTTAATATTTAAATTTTGCACAGCATACATGTATAATGTAGCATTGTATTTATTTTTATTTTGGCCGCAACAATTATCGGAATAGAATATTACGTTCTTTCTATCTGTACTCTCATCTTCACATGCTACTTTTTTTAAATAATCCCACACACATGATCCAATCTCAACTGCGCCTCGTTTTGCATCTGACTCTGTCCAAAAATAACAGTGAACATTACTGTATGCTTCTTTTTTCTCTTTTTTCTTTTCGCTCAATTCTGTTAAAGTTAAGTTATAACCGTTCAATTTTGATTTATAATAAAATGCTGACGTGTTGCCTCTAGGGCATTGAAGCACTGCTTCCAAGTCATAAATAACGACTTTATTATCTTTATCCACATTTTGCCGATCGGTTAACTTTTCATGCCTGCTTAACTCCTTCTCTTTCAAATGGATTTGATAGGTTTCTTCTATGCCTTTCTTGTGATCATCGTCAAAGGTAGCATACGAAATACATAGATCACATTGGTCTTTTTTTGGCTGGTAAAAACTTAGATTGAACTCTGTAGTAAATATGTTGTAGTACGCCGTGTAATTCCCCATTTCTTTATTGTTTTGTGTCTGTTGATTGGCAAAATCTTTATAAAGATCAGTAATTGTTTTGCCACTATCAATATACTGCCTGGAAGTAGTGGCTCGTAAATAATGAGATTCAATCCGAGGATTGGAATTTATGTGCTTCCTGATGTCATCGAGCAATTCGGAACTTAGTTTTTTGTGTTTCCCATGCTTTCCTCGGTGATCCTCACTCAAAAAGCCACTACCACTATTTTTATGCTGTATTGTGTGTATCATGCGGTCAGAGACATCCAAAGTGCTTGTGAAAAACGTTTTGCATACCCTTGTTTTACTGTTCTTCGTCGTTAAATAATAAGCTTTATTCGGAGCTCGTGGCTTTTCAGCATTCGTATATTTATACTTTGGCTGTATATCAACCATGCATGAATTAATGAAATGCCTTTGCTTCTCTAGGTTACCTAATTTCCAAAACTCACGAAAAACTTCGTATCTCTCTTCAGTGCCAATCTTTTCAGTGCACTTTAGTCTACATTTATCTGTGCAAGGTATTTTGAGACAGCGGCTAGGAATACACTTACGGGTCTTGGACTGAGATACGTAATCTTCCCCGTGGTTTCTCAATACCTTTGCTTTATTCTGCTTCCATTTTTTAGGGCATCGGAGCCGCTTACGGCCTTTTTTTTGTATGTCATTTTCAGAATCTGAATCTGAAGTTGAACTTGGTGGAATTATAATATTCCTTCTTCCATAGACATTCAACCCTTCAGAACTGTATGTTAGGTCCGCAACATCATCGTCCACATCACTTTCATCGGTGTATACTGGGGAAATTTTCATAGGAGGACAGTTGACAACACAGCTCCTTTGTGGTGCAGAATAACTGCCAGCCTGTTCCTGCAAAAAAAAATTACATGAAACACTGGCAAACAACAAATTGGTTTCAATGGAATCAAAAATTGTAGAAAATAAATAAAATCTTACATTTTCCGGCGTATTCTCAATAATGTCATCCTCTTTCTCCGATCTTTTTGTTCTTGGAGTGGCATCCAGATCTCTAGATTCTTCAAAAGAAACTGGATTTTGATGAATTGGGTTTGTTTCATTTGAAGACGACGAGCTGTCGGAATCTGAAGAAGATGAAGATGAACTTGTCGATGATGAGCTTGATGAGGAGGAACTAGACGCAGAACGACGTGAGAGATAACATGTCGTCTCTCCGAAGTCTTCACTCATTGTAGTGTCGCTATCATAAGCAGGTACAAGACTTGCTAGCTTACTTGTTTGGCTTTCATAGACAGTTTCTTTTTGTGCACTATACTCGTCGGTTTCTACTGAATGCTGTGTCTGAATTGTCTGAAAATGTAAGGTAGGTATTTATTAAAAGAAATTTAACATAAACCTATAAAGAAACTAAACAACATAAATAAATTCAGGTAAGATGAGGTAAAGTAAATAAAATTATTAAAATTAACTCACTTCTACGTCTGTAATTGGTTCCAAGCTCAGGTCACACTGAGGCGAGGGTAAATCTGGTGGGTTATTTTTAATAACAGAGTTATCTTTTTCCTGTTGGCGCTGAAACAAAATTGAAATATTTAATAACAGTAGTGTATTTTGGTAGTAAAATAATTAGGTAGTTATACGAACCGACAAAGCAGTGATCTCAGATATTATCTCTTGGTCTTTATTTTGAGAGTTGGGCGTATTGAGAAGCCCTAAAATCTTTCGGCTCCTCGAAAACATTTTGAACACAGCACCTTTATAAGAAAAAAAATGCAATAACTTGTATTAATTTCATTGATTTAATTGTCATTATAGAAATAACGGTAATTGTTACAACTTTTCACAAAAAACTTTTGTAGTAAACGGAAGTATATTAAATTGTTACAACAATTCAATTTTCTTTTATTTAGTAAACTGGAGTATATACAATTGTTACTACAAAGATGTAATATTTTTAAAATTAAACTGAAATAAATCTAAATATTCCTTCAAAAGTATGCGGGATTTTGAAACTAAACTGAAATAAGTATAAATATTCCAATGCACAAGCTACAATTTTTAAAATGAAAGTGAAATATAACATAATATTTCAATCTATGAATAAATAAAATTGTATAAATGGACTTACCTCTTATTCATAAACAGCAATATTCGGTTTTATGTCACAACAAAACACGTCTTCTAGTACCGGACGTTGGCGCATCACTGAATGATTCACTTTTTGACGTACGACATTATCCCCACTTTTGGAAAAAAAGAGACGGCCGATCTTCCATTTTCGTCAATTTGCTCACAATTCAATGGCTGTCGAACTGTACCTATTCTTTTTGAGGAATTAGTGCGTTTTATTACAAAATCTCAGAAAACACGATTTTTGAGTTATTGCGTTTTATTATTAAGCGTGCGGTATGTTAAGTAAAGATTAGAGTAGTAATTAGATTTACTACCTAATACAAATATTTTGCCACGTCCAAGAGCGGTTTTTAGCCACCAATTGGACACGACGTAAATGTTATGTATGTTATATACTTAATATATCCTATCTAAACAAACATTATAATTTTTACCTAAGGCATTCGCAATATCATGACAGCAGAAGTACTTTCCAGTACCTTTGTGTTTTCCAGTACCTTTGTGCACCCACAACTCCTCAAGCTGGGTAATTGTGGTAATTTGCCTTTCTGCTGCTGCTGGTCTGCGAAGCCAGTATCCATAGTCAATAGCATAATTTTTGTCAAGCCATGAGTGACAGTGTTAGATACATGCACCATCATGAGAGTGTCCACATCTTCGTGGTTTCGTATCACGTAACCACGAAGAAGCGTACGCTTTGTATCACGTGTGATATTGGTTAAAATGTTTGGTCCACCCATGTTGCAAGCTTCTTTGCCGTTGTCAGAGCAAACAATCCTTCCCTAAGGAATTGTTCATCATCAAATTGGCCTAACCTTTAGGTAGTTTCGTCGTAGTAGTGACCCGGTTCTTTGAATGTTTCCTCTGTTAATATTTTTTTATGCTTTCGTTGTTATACGTCCCAAACCATATCTACTTTTGAAACCCTGTAAGTTCTTTTCAGAGAAATGGTATACATACTGGTGTACCTATTCTCCAAAGTCTTCCTATTTCCTGAACTCAGCATGTGGACTAATGCAGATCCATGTAGAATTTTCGCTCGTGGGGGGCGTTTGGAACGGTTGCAGTGCCAAAAATACTAGTAATCGATTTTAGTAGGTCTGACCTTGTTCTATATCGCAATTTACCCATTGAAGAAAGTGCTGGAGGACTGGCTTGGTTTTCTTGCGCCAAGAATGAATCGAGATCTTCTACTCTGTGCTCACAGGTTGCAATATAAAGTTTGCTGAATAGACTGCAGTCATTCTCAAGGCCTCTTATTTTTACTTTCGTTTTGCTCTCACTCTTTTTTTACGTATTTTAATAATTTGTATAATTATATTTTGTTTATACTTGTTGTATAATGAGACATTATTAAGTTTGTTTGGATCCAGTAAACTTTTTTTATAGTTTATGTGTAATCTTCCTTTACAAATGTTATGTATTTAGGAGCAATAGCTTTACAAGATCAAAAACTCTTTGCCGCTTTTTCTATATTGAATACTGCATTTACAACTTCAATACATAGAAGTCTGGAGACTGTTCGACAAAAGGATTTCCTAGAATAAAGTTCTTCTTATTTGCGGCAGTGTCAGAAAGATGGCTGCCGTGTTCATCTGTTGCGCTGTTCTCCGTAACAAAACATCCGGCTCAAAACTGTAAACGGTATCTACCAATTCAGGTCCAGCGAGAAGCCACTTAGTCAGGGTTTTCAGTCAAACCAATCAATTCTGTGATGTGTAAAATAATATTATGTTGCATAATGAAGAAGTAATCACAAACTATTTAGCGTAAAGATGAATGTAAGTGTAAAAATAGGTCCTAACTATGTACATCTCCTTTTAATGTGGCACTCATTTGCTCATGTGCTTGGTCCAAAGCCATCCCCGTAAACTTGCGATCGCTTTTTCGACCCAACTATTACACATTTTCAAAGTGCTTTAATAATTCTCCGTGCGGCAGATAAATTCTTTCACTGTTTACTACTGAACTGAGTGGATGGACCAAAAGGTCACCAAAGGAGCGGGCACTGTTTGCTCAAAAGAGCGAGTAGTGCCCGCGCCGCTCTGCAGCTTGACGAACTTTATCAACGCATTATAACGTATGGTAAAATGCCCTCCCTTATGTAATTAAGTAGGTATGGGTAGGAATGTACTTGTATATACTACTTGCTATTATTTTTTCGACGAAATAGTAGGGATTACAGGAAAAATAATACTTACGTAAGTATTTAAGGTATGTTAAGCACAAGTAATTAGGTACGGTGTGTGAATAATGAATTATTTTTATTAAATAGAAAAAACAATAATAATATAATTATCATACTAATTATTCAAAAACATTAAAAAAAAGGGTTGTGAAAAAACATATCGTTGCGATTTTTAAAAAAACGTGACTTTTGTCGAGTTTTTTTTGTGAATTTGCATATCGATTTATTTTATTTATTTGTTTATTCGCTTATTACTAATCAACATTACAGTACATCCAAGTCATTGAAAAGTAACATTAATAAAGATATCACCGTTATACAAATAGAATGACACGTATAATACTAGCTATCATATAAGAATAAATAATTAATAACCCGCAATTTAAACAAGTGAGGGTTTTTTGAGTGAGGAATTTCATTTAAGCGCCTCAAAGCTCGGGACAACAAGTTCCACCTCGTAAGGTTAGTGCGTGAGAACGGCTCCGCGAAGAGATGGTGCGATCGAGCACGAAAATAATTATTTGGTACGAAAATATCCACCTTAGCTAGTAAGCTAGGGTTATCAGTTTTACAACCATGCCTTTGATAAATGCAGTCGGATACAAAAATGGATAATATTCGTACTGCTTGAAGCACAAAAATCACTTCTGTACCTTTTGCAGAATGAGGGTATAGGTATCTTCATGCAGATTCCAAATAGCTGCATTCGTTTCCATGCGACTTCTAACAATCGAGTTGTACAACATGCGCATATTCCGATTATTATTGAAGTGTTTGGATTGCCGTATCAAACTCTAGAAGCTTGAAAAAAGTTGTAGATAGTTGCCTAATGTGTAAAGTTCGACCCTTAGTTAAAACTAAGGGTCGAAAAAAACTCCCAAGTACTTGACTTCAGTCAATCTGAGAAGCACACATCCAGCTAAGGTATCCTGAAATTTCGTTTGTTTCAGGTTACCTTTTGTCATCAATACCCAAAGTCATTTCGTAAAAACCTCGAAAGTAATCCAATTATTTTAGATTATCGCTAACACATGTTAATATTGATAGCGTCGCGCCGCAGTCAAAATTATTTTTTCGAATTTCGCGCGAAATAAAAAAAACGTTTTTACCTGCGGTGTTAGTTGCATATTTAAGAATTTATACCTTTTGTTATCAATGGGCAAAGCCATTGAAAAAAACTTTGAAAATAGTCCAATTTTTTAAAATATCGCAAAGATATATTTTTTCACGATCATGTGATCATTTTGTAATATCGCTTATTGTTATCGATATTATAGAACTCGCGATATAACGACTATATTCAGACACTTCCTCCAAAACAAAATGACCGCATTGTTGACATATTGTATGAAAATTTTGAATTACAATATCTCGCTTATTTATTGAGACCAAATAAAGATTGTTGCAGATCAGCGTGGTTTTTATAGTCGGGTGACATTAAAAAATCAACAATGTAGACCAGGTTCTTATAATGCAGTAATACTATTATTAGGTGTACTTTTTTGAAAGACAAATAAACTCTTTTTATTGAAAAGTTACTATTTAAAATGTATACACTGAAATATCTGTTTAAAACAATTGTAATCTTTCAAAGGTCCTGCCTCTTCAGGATTAAGAGTGGAATAAATGTATTGAAGCTGAGAGGGCGGATTAAGAGGATAAGTAATTAAGTGAGACGAATGGACTGTCCCACGCTTGTCGCAGGAGATTACGTAGGGTGATAAAAAGACGTAGCAAAAAGCGGATGAGATCGCCCAGAGTGGTCAGAGTGATATAATGCGTCATTTTTGGCCTACGTGGTGAAATTACATTTCCGCTATAGCTGTATATTTTTTTGAAGGTTTTGTTGTCAATTTCAGGTTTCTGTATATTTTTTTGGAGGTTATGTTCTCAATTTCAGGTTTCTGTATATTTTTTTTAAGGTTTTGTTCTTAATTTCAGGTTTATGTATATATTTTTGAAGGTTTTGTTCTCGGTTTCAAACGACGAAACCGATATAGATGATATGAATGAAAACCCTTGTCTGCAACAATGGTAAATGTTACATTTTTAACGCGTGCTGCCAGCGTTAAATATAGTGAAATATTATTATTATTATTATTATATTATACGCTAGCAGCTTAAGGCTGATGCGTGTATATCACATGAACTTGTTTTAAAACTTGTGACTGTTTTGCACTAAGAAAAATGTCCAGTTTGTTTTTAAAGCTATTGACAGAGATAGCACTGATCACATCCTCTGGCAACGCATTCCAAGCATCCACTACACGATTTGTCAAAAAATATTTCCTGGGGTTCGATGCTGCAATTGTCTTATTTAGCTTCAACGAGTGTCCACGCAATTGCTTATTGGTGTTCAGGGTATACATGCTCTCGAGGTTGGGCATACTGTAATAACCGTGAAGCATTTCGTAGCTTTCTATTAAGTCTCCTCGCTGCCTACGTTCCTCTAATGTTGTAAATATGTTGTTAATAAATCGGTTGTGTCACCCCAAGACTTTCCCGGCATATAGCCAGGTACTTATTTCATCTGAATATTCAGTTCGTAAAGAACGGCGATGAACAGTCGGCGAAAATTATTATAAATATGCGATGCAACGGACGCGCGACAACTCATTCAATTTAAAAATGAAATTGCAAACGCAGGTCGCCGTGTGCCTTTGAATTTAAATTTCAAACGAGCCACGCATCGCAAACGTCGGCGCTTTTAAGGGCCTTGCTATTTGATCAATATATGGCGAACTTTAAATATTATTTGTGTTACTTGTACATGAGATATTCCAGCTAAAATTTCACAATGACATTTCGGCCTAACAAGGCACCTGTGTACAGGTGCAGGCATTTAAATACTTTAAGTCCAATATTTCGAGATTGAATTATGTCTAGCTCACCCTACGGTTGACCGATTTCGAGGACAGTCTTTTCAACTCTTGTCATTAATTACCAAATGATGCCTGCATGCCGAATTTCAGCTCAATCGGATGAAGCGTTTAGGCGCTATTGTGGAGGAATACACAGACACAGACAGAATTAAGTCTGGAAATTGTTTTAATCGTCTCGGGGTGGGGGTCAAAATGTATATATCCGTCTTCATCTCGATATAAAAAAAATGCGCGTTCCCAATACCTTTAACTCATCGTCGTTTGGTAGGCCGGTAAATTAAAAAGCAATGGTTGCTATGGACGTTCCTATTGTATTACAACCCACGCCAGGCACAATTTACACTCATATACATACATATTTTGCTGCATTAGTTTCAGTCATTAGTTTTCGTTGTTTAAATTATTAAAAAAACCTTTTTTTATTTTTATAGTATTGAAAATACGTTCAAAATGACATAGTACACCAAGATTTCTATTGATCGTAATTAAAACCTAAATGCAAAACCACTCTCGCCCACAACCACCATCTTGTTGCGTGGAGGATAATGGCCAAGGAGGATAAAGTTATTAATTATGTGATTCGCTCCTGAGAGGTTTGTAATCATGGAGACGTAATTTTCGTCATTTTTATGTCATCTCTTTGGGAGAAAACATCGGACTTTCCTGTGCCTGGCATGAGGTCACTATAATTAGAAACCTCTCGAGACCGACTCACCTAATAACTATATCCGCATTGATAGTGGCGTTCTCACAGCTTCTCACTCATACAAGCAGTAATGTATTAAGCGTAAAATGAATATTACTACTTGAACCTGTAGCGGCACTCCTTTCAACAAACATTTAAGCGGTTTCCAGAATAACAATGGTGTGTCATTTTGTCCGTATTCCCCGTAACTGTTGAAAAAGAAATATTAGTTTTTTATTTATTTTTTAGTAAGTAATTCAAATATAATGTGTGAGTAAACCATTTTAGAAGTTAGGTACTATGCACAAAAATATTTTTAATATTAAGTCAATACCATAAAATGAGTACATCGCATAGTCCAGTGGCAACGTCACCTAACTAGGTCGGGTGCTTGCTCAATACTGTGCGTATATCAAATATGAAAAAAATATATAATCATTAGGTCATTTATAAACAAAAGAAAAAAAAACAAAAATCTAAATTAAAAAAAAAATCTGTTAAAAATCACTAAATACTTTAAATTAGGAGTGGAAAATGTAATTAGCAGCAAATAGAATCAAATCAGAACAAAAAAATAAATAAAATTATCAAATCAAAATAATAATAGTATGATATAAATAAAACAATCCTGCATTTTACATATAATGTGTAATATGCATATTTAAAAGCGTTTCTATTTTGTCTGTTGTCCATTTAACTTGTAAAATTAACATTCTAATCCTTATTTAAAAGTTCATTATCGTCTGGTTATAAATTGGTTGTAAGTACTGAGGTTTATAGATCGTGTTTTTTGCATCAGCCGCCAGGAAGCGAATCGAACTTTTTGCCGTATAGCAGGCAGTGGCTAACTGCCGCGATGCCGTCTTGAAACTTTCCAACCTCGGCACTTCATCATATTAACTGCCGTAGGTACACCCATCGCACCAGATTGCGCTCGAGATTAAGTACAAGGATACTGTAATGCCTGATAAGCCTGTTAAAATTTCACGACCGTATGAAGACTGGTAGCATGTACACAGTTATTGGCTTTGGCGAATAAAAAAATGAGCAACCCATAAGATCATTCTAATAAACGTAAGTCAAAATCCGTCTCGTAATAGCCTTTATGATTGGGCTTATATTCTATTAACAACATAAGACACCTACTATAAAATCAAACTGAAACTGTTCTTGCTCTCCGAAATGCCTAAAATGGCAGCGTAAACATTTTCAGCAATATCACGCGATAATGGATCCCTCCAAACAAACAAACCTACCATCATAAATTACGGAATACGTTCATTTAATTGACACAAACAGGGTTGTTCCGTTGCGTTACCGAGTACACAATTAGGCATTCCTTTTGGTTTTAATTATAATTAACAACCCGAAAAAAACAGAGGGAAGTGAATTAAACAGATTTTCATTTATTTTTATACGCATTCAAGACTTGACTTGGCTGAGAACTCAATATTCCCTCTATTACATTAACTAGAAGATATGCCCGTTCATGAATTGCTATATAATTATATAACGATTCTAACAGTATTGAATACTTCTAAATCAGTTCTAGCGCTTAAGAGTTATGGTGGAATAAAGAAATGGAAAACATACATAGATAAACCCTGAACACATAACACTCATGTTTTGTTGGTCAGACGTATTTCATGTATTTATTGGCACAAGCCCTTGTTTGGAAACAAAGACGCTGTGCCAGGGAATTTTGCACGTCTTGGCCCTTTTGTTTTATGCCTGAATTTAAAATATTTACAAACAATTTACAATTTTACCAGCCAGTGAAACGGCTATCGCTAGACTAACTCTGTTACGAAGATTATTCTTTATACGCTATCAAGCTTTATACACTATAAACCTTGTCTTTTTTTGCATGATTGTAGTTAGGGAGATCCTTATTAAAGGAGCTTACGTACATATCTTTTCTCTGTGCATTGCTGTGGGTGTCGACCACCCACACCAAGAGCCGCTGTGGGTGCTCGATCCCCTTGCACCTACTAAATCGACGCCTATGATCGCAGAGCGATGAAAATTTATTTTTACCTCATTTTAATGAACCACTAGAAATCCAACGCTCGGGCAAGTTGCAAGTAGATTCTTGGCTAAGCCAAAACACAATTTAAGAGTTTCTGCCGTGTAAATGATAAGGATGATGACAAACAGAAAAGTGAAGATTATGTAACCATAAACTCTAAAAAATGTTCGAAATAACAAATGGTTTATCCCCGAAATGGAGCAATAAGGTTGAATTACTACAGCAAATAGGCAGTACTAAACGTCGGCGTGCGGCCCGCATAAACTCAGGAATTTATAGGTACTTTCCTTACGCGAAGTTGGATATTAATTCGCTCGATGTAAATTATTCATTCGTAGACACAGCGCGCTTTTGCATAATCTACACACTTAAAGAGAGATTTCTTTAGGCGTATTCAGTAATGACTAAATTTTAGAATTTACTGTCTTTTTTTTTTTTTTATAAAATTTACAAAATTTTAAATATAATTCTAAGCCAATCTAACTGGGCCATGCTCGTACCAAGTATTGTAAATCGTTGGAGGTTTCATATACTCGTATACTTAGGTTCTTTTTTATGTTATATCTATAAGTCGCAAAAGCATCAAAATCGTTGGATTATTTTGGCCCTTTAAAGATCTAGCAATCCGTAGAAACAAAGTAATGAAAAACAGAGGTATTCATAAACCCCTTTAACCTCACTGAATCACTAAATTCTTTCACTCTATGAATTTTGACAACTGTGACATTTTTTTATGCGAATATATATATTTTTTTTGTCATATCGACTACTTTTGATCATAAAGTACTACCTATCCTTATCTTTTTTAGTCGGTTGCTTTTTTTCAGTTTTGTTTTATTATATATTCATTACACAAATTTACATTTCAAAAATATTCAAAGCGGCAAAGTATACATTATCTTATTTTTGTTGTGTTATATAATATAAACCAAAGCACAAGTCTGAACTTGTGGGGGAAATATCACTACGAGACGAATATCTGTTCTAGAGTGATATTATTGACTATTTTCCATGGTGAGGGTATATATTGTAAAATCAATTAAATATTATATAGTTTATACAATAATTAATGATAATGATACATTAAAATATTATGGATTAAATTATATAATAATATAAGTATACTACATCTAAACTGAATATACTTGAGGAAACTATAATTTATTTCCTTTTTTGTTGTGGTAAATTAATACTTAAAATTAGGTTATGATTTAATTTATTATAAATTCGGTTGGTTAGCTAAGCAGCCATTTGTTTACCATGATGGTCCTATTTTATTCCGTCAGTTCATTTTTTTCGGTTAGTGTATCGCAAGACACTACATATTCGAGGCGCAAGGAATATGTAGTGCATTTGTCCGAATTTGGATGTCAACCGTGGCAGATTTTGTCTATTTCGACCCCTCTTGTCATGACTATGGTCACTTCCCTCATGTCTATTCGAGTAATTAACAAAGTATGTAAAAATTGTTTTTATGTAGAGCGACCTGATATCTAGTACGGCAAAGTTCCTTATTTACCATAAAAGCAAGTTTTTAATGGCAGAATGGCAGAAACCCCCGAAATCGCCCCCATAGAAACATAATTTGTATATTTTAGTGATATGTTTTCAAAATCTCGAAATTGTAGAGAAATATCCACTTCTGTAACCCAATTTAAGATGGTGAGAAACCTCTTTTCCCCCATCTCTTGTACGGAGAGCTGGCTTTCGTTTTTCTTATCGCAAGTCTACAGTCTGCGCTGCAGCACTTTTCAATTTTACGGTCGGTAAACATGGCGATACAAGTTCGCTTTTAAAGTATACCGCTCATTCACAATTGGATAAATGCAGGTTTTAAAACGCAAATGAGTTTGCAATGGCTAATAATATGGGACTGTAAGAAATAACGCATAAAACCGACTGGACGATCGGAAGTCAGAGTAAATGATTGAGCGTATATACCTAATATAATTATGGAATTGAGATGACATTCTAAGTTTCTTTTGCATTTCTTTGAATTTAGTGCTTGCCTTCCATGAAAACGATAAGATCATTTATTATTTAAAAAAGAGATAGTTATCAAAGAAATATATGATTAAAATTGGGGTAATTGCAATAAAAGATCACAGATCAGTTTGAATTTAAAGGATTTTTCGAATTGAAAACCGATATTTTTGCTGAAGCCTATAATGGTAGAACTAAGATTATATACTGCCTAATTAAAATCCTAATTTTTCAATGGTTTGAATATGTAGTAAAGTCTCAATGGTCTGAATATGTAGTAAGTTAAAACCAAGGGATTCGGTCGAAGAATATATATTAGTAAATTTTTATTTTTTATTTTGTATGTACTCCACTGCAAACAAAAGTAATTCAAGAATCATATTTCTTGCCAGAAGCCCGGTGATTTTAAAGACAGTGTTTTGAAATGTGTATATTAAAACAATTTTACCTTACTTCCCTGAAGTACGTTTATTACTGAAATTAAAAAACATTTCGAAGCAATGGTTTTTTATACAATTTTCATGCTACTCAGGAAATTGATGACTGTCTTTGTTTTAAGTATTTATATTGGACTGTCATGATATTATTTAAGATTCAAAGAAAAATTGTAAGACGAATTCTTCTTTCTAAACAACTGTTTTTTTCTGTCCCAGGCGTCGTTTGATTTACTAAGAGTAATTTTCAAATATTTAGGAGACATTGAACATCAAAGTCCGAGACCAGGTTCGAAAGATACAGGTTCGCAAAACAATTTTCAGATCACCAGCAAAGAGTAGGGACGATGCCATCACAATGTATATCACCTTGCCGCCTCTGGCGTATCGAGGATATTTCTATACGTCAAAGGTATTCCACGTGGACAGTATGTGAATTATGGATAATCTTCGACGAGCTTGTTCTTTATTTTATTCATTTAGAAGGTGAGATGCAATCAAGGTTTCTGATATTGCATTTGCTACGGAATAAGGAAAGTAACTTCTTAGATTTATGACTTTTACTCCCATCTATTTTAGGCTATAGTACTTCCAACTTTTTCATATATCCTAGAAAATGTCAGAGATCGGAAAAAACTGAAAAGCCCGTAAGTTTAAAATTAAATATGTCGAAAATTAAGCGTTGGTCAGTTATATCTGGAAATCGTTGTCGAGGAATTATAAAAGATTTGACATAAAAGGCCATACTAACATGCAGATATAAATACTGGCAAACATGTGAATAAAATCTTGTATACATATCTGATATCTGCTAGATATAAAGTTTTTATTAAGGGAATTAGTAACCACAGCAGATTAGTAGCCATTAGTAACAACTTATATATAAGTGTATAGGTATAGGAGTAAACCATGTGTACATAAATAAGTCTCCGTCCTCACATTGGCGCTTCAAAGCCAACTTATGATTATCTTACAAAGAGAACAAAGGAGTGGAATCTGCCTGCGTAGTAATTTCAAATGCTATGAAGGATATATCACACACGAACAAAGTTAATACTACGAGATAAAACTAAACCATTTATATTAATGTATGGCTAGGAGCGACCGGCAGATATAAGGTAGAAATATAGAGCCACATACACTGAAAAAAATATAACGACGTAATACACGACAATACGCATATTTTCACGGCAATACCGATTACGTATATAACGCGGACTGTGATTCATACGTACATATGTATTAACATGACGCGTAACGATGTTGGCGTGACGGTAGTTACCGTATCGTAATGTTAAAACATAATGATTTTTCATTATGTCGCGGTATAGGGATATCGCTTCTAACATGACAGCATGTAGTAGTATACGTACGGTTATAGTCATTTTGAAACTACAGTATACGGTTATTTCCGTATGAACCGTAAGAAAAATTTTGATACATATAATCGAGTAGTGGAATTTCAACAAAATTCTATGTAATTCAATAAAATTACGATTGCAACATCGTTATCCTGTAAGAAACCGTAATAACAAAATAATAATGTTAAAATCAATCCAATATTTTTCCCAATGTAATAGTCACTTACAGTGTGATACATAAAAAACATAAAATACTAAATCCGTTAAATTTAAAATTTTGAAGACTTTGAAAAGGGGCATATTGTCTTATTCAAAACAAATGTTACCATCTAGCCTAGCGATAACGCATAAACTCTATGCTATCTGATAAAACATTGCCAAAATTGTAACCCCTATTTTTATATTATCTCGCAACAAAGGTGCTGTTTCCAGAAACGCTATCGCTCACCGGATTAAATGAACAATGGCAAGCGCCAGACATATTTCGGAATATAATTACAAACAGAGGCAGCATGCATTTCTGCTGAAAAACTACATTACAAAAGGCATTCGCCGCTTTCCTCTCTTTGCGGCGGAATCATTACCACTTTAATTGCTATTTTGTGGGAAAAACCATTCGCGGTTTGTCCGTTTCCCTCGGTTTCTTCAGGCGGATGTGAAAATCGAATTAAGAAAGCAATACCGCGATCGCTGATTTTACCATTTAGGGTTTTATTACTTCTATATGCAAAAATCTCCAAAATCCACCTTCTCTATTCAAAAATCCCCTTTCCATATCCCTCTCTCTCAACATGTCGTCGAGCAAGGACGAGGCTGTAACTGGGGGAGGGGGGGAGGGCACAGATGACGCGTCTGTCCTCCCCCAATTTTTTTGAGTTAAAAATTAAGTCGAAATAATTGAAAATCAAGGAGAATCCGCGACTTGATGTACCTAGTGTCAGGTACGTATCCGAGGGGGGGGGGGGGGGGTGGTAATAACCCCTAAAATCCGGAGAATGTTCATTTCATTGTACGGGCAAATTCAAGTTTGGTGGGTACCGCGTGCGTTATTTTAATGAATGTCCCCCCTCCCGAAACTGAAATCTGGATACGTGCCTGTCGTCGAGAAACGAATAATGATTGCTTTTATACTAATTTTGCGTCCCCTCCCTTAAAAGACTCTCAAGGTTTTTCCAAAGCTGAGCATCATCACCACCCTCAGACAAACAACTAAAACCGGTTCAAAATAGTCCAATCGTTTCGGCTGTTTATATCCTCAGCCAGTATGATAGTAAATCAAGAATACATATAGAGCAGGGGTTCTGGCATCTGACAAGAAGTCGGGGATAGACTTCTAATTTGAAACAGATCGACTCCAGTATGTGAGGTTTAGGGCGGTGGTGAGAGTAGTTCTTAGCGCAGCAAGATTTTTCGGGTTTTAAACGACTACCCTTTTATTGGCAGAATTTAAAAAAAAGAACAAAAACGCATCACTAACAGACTTTTCTGCCATTTAAAGCTCAAGTCAACCTATTTAAAATTATATTTTTTATTAGGACAATTTCGTAAGAACCTACATAGTTGGTAGATGCGAGTATAATGTTTAAAAATGCATTTATTATTTTACTTTAATACTTTTTATTACAATTACCAATAATTATATATCATATATAATTCCCATGTTCCATGGGAATTTAAATATCCCAAAAGACCACGAGTACAAATTAAATAAATACCATGATCTCGCAAATTCCGTAACCCGAAACGGCTTCACTGTTCACCTTCACGCGGTGGAAGTTGGCGCTTGTGGCCTGCCAGCTAAATCTCTATTTCACCTCTTTATAGATCTTGGTCTTTCCAGAAAAATAATCAACTCTTTCCTAGAAAAAATATCCAAAACCGCGATTTGCGCATCTCAAATTCTATGGCTTCGAAGGGGGAGTGAATAGGTGGTAAGATGTACGCTCACATGTGGCAAGACAGCTGTCCTAAACCTACTACAGCCGGTCGTTAGTACGGAATCCACTGCTCACCCCCCAGAAGTGTAAAAAATAATATTATGATGGGCCCGACTCCGGTCGGTTTGTATTTTATTTTATTGTGCTCAATGCCATCCTACGTTTGGGCAACCCTTCTACGCAGGCGACATGGCGCTGATAGCATTGTCCGGCGAAACTAAAAGTAATTTATTTGGCCATATATAACCTTGATAATGAACGTTAAACGACTGATTAAATATAAAAAGCCATTATTTAACTAATATAACATTAATACCATTCAATTATTAGTTTTTTCTATCGCATCTTTATATAGACTAATTACATAACAGAAATAATGTGAAGAGATTAGAATATCTACCCATCTATCTATTAGTCTATTTGAACATTAAAGCGCGTAATTATTAGGTATTGAAACTTCCATCCCAAATTAAAAATTGACATCTTTATTTAAATAATATTAAAGTAATAAGAGCTATGATTTAAAAATCCTTCGTTATTATATTATTGTTTTAGTTAGACCCTAATTGTAATGTCTTCAGAAAGACATATATTAGGCTACAGAACGTAAGAGAACATTAACCAATGTTTGGAACTACGAGTGCCATGTGCTCGTTGCGTTTCATAGTAAGACTCTAGCTGCCAAAACGTATTACGGTATTGAGCAATCTAATTCCTATATAATCTACGCTAATACTAATTAAAATACCGTTATTTAAGAAATTTATTTTGAATCTCCATAAAATTGTGGTCTAGAGTGTAGACCATAATTTTATGGTCATAAAAGTATGGTCTAGAGTGGAATAAAATATTACCAAGTTAATATATTAAAAGGAAAAAAACACGACTACCGTTACAAAAAGTGAACTACTGTATTTATAACTAGCTGACCCGTGCCCACTTCGTTGGGCGGTAAAACTTTCTACCTGTGATGAAATTATGAGTGTGGTTCGGTTAGTACTGAGTGCTATGATTTATTTACTGGCTGCTAAAAGAAGGGTTATATTTTTACTGCATATGTATGTATGTATTTGCATGCCAATTTGACTACAATACCGATATTTGTGAATGTCTTATTTGTGAACGTATTATCTTTTTAACTATTTATGCAGTAGAAGGGAAATTATATGCAGTAAAAGGGAAAAGTCTTATAAAGGATAAATTTACTTATTTTGATAAGAATTCATAATTGTTGATAATATGACCAATAAACATGACCTAACGATTTAAATTATTTTTTTAATATAAAATACTACTTTTTATGATTTATATATAAAAGTTAGACATATGCTGACTTTTTTGTAGGCATTATCAAGCTCTACAACTTTTCCCTAGAACTTAATCATATATCTCTCATCATTAAGCCATTTGTGCATAAATTGTCTTTTTTATAAAACCAGCGTAATATTCCTTAAGTTATGTTTTTATAGCACAATAAAGTTATTCTATTCTATTCTATTCTATTAAGGCAGCGTTAGTTAGAAACGTTTTCGTTCGACCGCTTATTCTCCGACTTACTTTGCAAATCCGACTACCACGAAAAAGTCTTTTTAGTTTTCGGATTAATATAGAGCCTATGGCACTCACAAATAACGTGGCTTTCTATTGGTAAAAGAATTGTCAAAATCCGTTCAGTAGATCCAGAGATTACTTCCTACAACCTCACAAACTTTACCTCTTTATAATATTAGTATAGAATATTTCTTTTACGGTTTTTTTAGGAAATGTATTTATGTATTTATCTCTGGTTTATGTATTTATCCACGTAGATACATATACATTTTCAGAATGTACTCAATTAGACCTTACATTTGACACTAAACTCGATTCATTTACGTTAATTTATTGACAATTGGAGATTTTGGACATTTAGACAACTTTTTACTTGATATTTTTATAGTTAGGGTACCCTATGACACTCGGAATGACAACAGTTCTAACAATATCACATACTTCTAAATCGGTACGAGCGTTTAGGAGCTATAGTGGAATAAAGAAACGGAAAACATACATAGATGAACACACACATACCCTGAACACGTTACATTCCTTTTTTGTTGGGCAGTCGTGTACAAAATTACTCTCTTTCGGTCCGATTTTAATCAAAAATGTTAATTTCAGAGAATATTAACTTTTATTTCAAACTGATTTTGACAAAAGTATTTCATTAGGGACCTACATGTATAAATTTACTAGTAGAATCGGGAAAAAGTCTCGGGGCCCCTTTAATGCAATATTCTACGATATGTGTGCACATGTTCATGTCCCACTTTTTTCGCATTTTATTAATGTTTCGAAGGGGGCTGCTGCCAACTAGCAAGCAAGCTGCGGCCTCGCAGGCACGTGCTGGCTGGGGGTAACATCTGCCCAGCCGACAGTTGCCAGCAGAACAACAGTTGTCAAGGTCGCTATTGTGCCATCAATTCCATTATTATATCCTTTCTTGTCTGTGGATAGCGTGGATAACTATAGGGGTCCTTTAATGTCATATCCTTTAGAATTCAATAACGATTTTAGATTTTTGGTGAATGAATCAACGCATCTTTTTAAAACTAAATTCTGCTTATTTTGACTAGGTATTATTATATTTTATTTTATTTTACTTACCACAATTGTATTAAATTTTAATTACTTTTTTTATAATTTGCTTATCACTTTTTCTTTTCTTTCTTATAACTTTATTTTTATATTTATTTTGGTTGTAAAGGTGGTCTATTTTCCGTGCTCTATTTAAAGGACTATATATAGTATGTTCCATTTAATGCTGCTTTTATAATGGAATTGAGTTTTTCGTTTATATTTTGAGGAACTTGTTTTAAGGCAATTTAGTTTTATAATCATCTCAATAAAACTTTTAAATAATTTATTGTAATATTAGAGCCCTGTCCACAGAATCAAATAAGTATATGGTTAAGGTTTTGCCATTCGGTTTCAGTTATCTTGGTAAGCTATTAAGAATAAATAAATAAATAAACATCGTATTAATTATTTCGAAAGTATACTCCAAAAGTTTTTTTTTCCAATAAAGTTTAAATTATATCAAATTATAATGCGTTATAACAAATTATAATAAATTATCAAATAATTTATACAAAGACTCAAAGTGCAAAATTACATTTCGTGATTACATTTTTTACATTTACCTTTAATACAATAATTTGTATTGAATATTTAAAACTATTAATGTTATAGTAGGTAATTTAACTAATGGAGAAATACATGAGTTAATTTTCGCCTCGAATTTATAAATAAATATGTCCAGCATCTTACTAGATAATGGTCCCCGTAAAATTATATCGTGAAATTGTTTCCAAGCTAATTGTCAAACAGTCTATCCTCGACAACGGCGATCGCAACATCGCCGAAACGTCGGGTGTTACAAACTTCAAGCGATAAATTCGTTTTTATCTTCTTTATTTTAATTTTTATCTGGATTCCGGGAACATTCAATCTGTAACATCTATATTATTAAAAATGTGTTTTTAAACGATGGCAGGAATACATCTGTCAGACGTTTCTATTGCATATCAGAGTATTTTTACCCCAATACTGAAAGGGTGCGTAATCATATCATGGCCTTTTATTAGGCAACTTATACACATATACATACAATCAGATGGCCCTTTTTCGCAAGCATAAATTTCGGGTCGGTTTTGTTTGCCTTCTCTTTGTATCGCCAGAACATGTGTTCTTATTGTTCTCAATTCTTTGAAGGGGGGAATTAGAAAACTGTCAGATTCATGAGTCATGATTTTCGGCTTACTTTTGTAGATGTACTAATGCAAACGAATCGATTTTGGTGGCTGCATCCAAAAACGAAGCCAAAAGTTAGTGGTTGCACCATCAACACAGGCGTCCCTCAATGCACATTACTTGCACCCACGATCTACTCTTCATATACCTTAGATATCGGCGATATCCCTGAACATCAGATGTATGCAGATGACACCTTAGTGTTTATCTCTTTCCATCCCGACGACGCTAACTCTGCAATTACCAAAATGAATGAACACCTCTCCAGCTTATCAGATTGGTCAGTGACACTGAAAAAAATATAACGATGTAATACACGGAAATAGGCATGTTTCAACAAGAATTACGTATATAACTCGGACTGTGGTCCATACGTATAAATTAACATTCCGTGTTGTAATGTTAAAACATAGTGTTATTTCATTACGTCGCCAGCTTGGGATCTCGCTTTTAACACGACAACATACGTACGATTATAGTTGGACACTTGAATTATGTTGGAACTACAGTATACTGTTATTTCCCTATTAACCGTAATAAAAATATTGATACATGTGTAATGAAGTTTCAACAAATTTCCTTGTAATTCAACAGAATTACGATTAAAACATCGTTATTCTCAATAAAACCGTAATAACAAATTGGTAATGTAAGAATAAATCCAATATTTTTCTCAGTGAAGGTATGGGCTTAAACTCAACCCCTGTATTCGTCATAACTGGTAATAGGATCCTCGCATGACCAGGCGAAAATCAATTCCTTTAGTCGTCCAGACATTGCTATAGATTAAGTAGCAATTCGTGGAGTAGACGACAGCCGTAATCTTAGAATGTACATTGATGAGAATCTCTCTTCAAATTCCACCTAAAGCGCCAAACTCAACATTGCTTCTTTCTACTGAAATCTTTGTTTGTTTGTTTATTTCTACTCTTTATTGTAAAATTTCAGAATGGGCGGGTTTATTATCATACGACAATCTTTTACAACCAGCCCTACTATGAAGTGTTTTATATGTATATGTGCATGTAACATGTGTGTAAATGTGTGTTTTGTTATTGCATTCGATCGACATAAGTAAAAATGCAATTCCGCTATTTTGTCCTAACGGAGAATGGAGACCCAGACGGGAATCGATCCCGGAATCATATATTGTAAGATTAGACGACCTGACCATTATGCCACTGGCCATGTGTGCAAGGACGTATCCGGGGGGGGGTGGGGCACAATGAACGCTTGTCCCACCGATTTTTTTTGAGTAAAAAATAAAATCGAGAAAAAGTTCCGGAGAATCCGTAACGTATGTACCTAGTGACAGGCACGAATCCATGGTATAGGGGGGGGGGGGGTAGTTGAGATTCCGAAATCCGCGTATTTTCGTTTCATTGGACGGGCAAATTCAAGTTTGATGGGTGCCGCGTTGTTTTAATGAATGTCACCCCCGAAACTAAAGGCTGGATACGTGCCTGCATGTGTGTATAGAATCAGACATTCTATATTTGTATAGACATTCTATATTTGTATTGTTTAGAGATATATAATGATAGGTTATCCCCACACAGATGTTAGGAATCTCCTAATTAACAGTCTCATTTTACCCATCTATGATTATGGCGACTGCGCATATGGACCCTGCCCTGTAGTTTTATTTTATTATTACGTATTACTTTTAAAGTACTATTATTATATATAAATACAAACGGAGCTGCCATGGAATTCACCGACCAGAGTCGGGCCCATCAAAATACAATTTTTTTTTACACTTCTGGGGGTGAGCAGTGGATTCCGGACTTACGAACCGGCTGTGGTAGGTTTAGGACAGCTGTCTTGCCACATGTGAGCGTTCACCTTACCACCCATTCACTCCCCCCTTCGAAGCCATAGAATTTGAGATGCGCAAATCGCAGTTTTAGATAATTTTTCTAAGGAAGAGTTGATTATTTTTGTGGAAAGGCCAAGATCTTTAAAGAGGTGAAATAGAGATTTAGCTGGCAGGCCACGAGCGCCAACTTCCACCGCGTGGAGGTGAACAGTGAAGCCGTTCCGGGTTACGGCATTTGCAAGATCATGGTATTTATTTAATTTGTACTCGTGGTCTTTTGGGATATTTGATTCCCATGGAACAGTTACTTCTACAATAAGAGCCACCTTCCGAGATAGAGAGTAAAGAGTTATATCTGGACGGAGGGCTGTGCATCCGAGACTTTCAGGGAATTTATACTGCTTAGAGACCGAATCAACCTCCAGAATCCAATCTGTAGCTTTCTCGATTATTGAGAAAGGTTTTGTAGTTAAATGTTTTTTGCCTTTAGAGCCATCCCGCACAAACTGTATTGGGGGTTTGGAGGATACTGTCAAACCCTTGTTGGCACGAGCCACTGAGAGACTAATTACCTCGCGAATAACAGCGAGAACTTTGTCATGGCGGTAAGTGTACCGTCCTTGATCTAAGGCCACCTTGCAGCCAGCTAGAATGTGTCTAGCTGTGCAAGGGGTATTGCTACAGAGGGGACAAGAACTATCCTCGGCAAAGCTCCAACGAGCCAGGTTACTGGGGTCTGGAAGTGTATGCTGAAAGGCATTCAAATAAAATTTCATTATTATTACTACTATTATTACCTATTACTATTTCATTATTATTTCACTATTATTACTAATTTACATACGTATTATTACTAGTTAGTATTTAATATTACCTATTACTTATTGTTATTTATTACTTATATATGTTTGACAAATTATTGTCCACTCAAAGTTTAATTTGTAATCTAATTTAATTGAAAAAACTTGTTTTAGAAGAGATTTATTTTAATAACTATTTATATTGTTGTTCTCCTTAGAACAGGCTCCGCCTAGTTAGGAGCGACACAAATCATGTTTAATTTAAATACCAACGATGTAATTTTTTGATCGTATAATAAAAAAATATAATAAATACGATACAAATGCATAAATTATCAATCTCTCTAAGAAAAAACCATTTTTAATATTTCAAATATTTTTATCTAAATGAGAAAAGTATGCATATTGTTGAAAGTACGAAATTCATAAAAATACCTATTCTATAAGAAATGTATTTCTTCTTGGCAACCATTCCTTAGCACAGTTCGTCACTGCGCAGCAGATGGCGTCGCTAGACACTTTCGGCAATTTCCACCTTTTGGCAAAATAAACGCGAACCATTATTTCTCCCAACATAATAGGAACGTTTCGGTGACACACGACGATTCTAGATGACACTTTCCCATTAAACATTCGTGTATTATATTTATTATTTTGATGAATACTAAATCTGGAAGTGAATTGTGAAGACAAAATTGATATTTTAAATATGAAATCGAAGAATATCGCGGTTGTTTGACATAGGTTTAAAAACGAATTTACCGCGTAAATTATGTAGCGCCCGACGTTTCGGCGATTTTGCAACCACTGTTGTCCAGGGCAGACTGGACACGGCCTGTTGGCATAATGGTTAGGTCGCCTGATCTTACATTGTAAGGTCCCGGGTTCGATTCCCGGCTAGGTCACCATTTTCCGTTGGGATCAAATTAACGGAATTGCATTTTCAATTCTGTCGATCGAATGCAATAACAAGACACACACTTACACACATGTTACAAGCACGCATGCATGTAACAAGTCATAGTAGGGTTGGTTGTAAGAGACTGTCATATGACAATAAACCCGCCCATTGTGACATTTTCACAATAAATAGTAGAAACAAACAAACAAACAACGGCGGCGGCAACATCGCCGACACGTCGGGTGCTACAAAATTCACGTTATAAATTGTTTTTTTAATTCTCTTATGATATTTTAAATATAATTTTTGTCTACAAAATGTATGACAACTTGGAATAGCATTCGATCCAAAACTAAGGTTCAATAGGCATATTGTTGATTTAATCTCCAGATCCTACAAACTCCTTGTAATACCTAATATGTAAATAATATAGTAATCTAATATATGTTTTATAGTGATAAATTAAAGTTCGAGTATATCTAAATAAGACATTTTAATAAGATTTTAGAATAGTTTGTTTTAAATTAAACTTTTAACATGTACATATAGTTATCCATTTTAGTAAAACATATTTTATTGTATAACAGTGTTATATCTCATATATGCTTTTCGTCCTGATATAGTCCGATGCGATTACTGAATATACGCTTGACAAACGGCTGACACTTTTTCAACGTGCTGATTTCCGTTTTCCGCCCTTTTCAGGACTGTCATGGCGCTGCTGACGGAAGTGACACACCAGTCACGGATGACACGCAGAACTACGAGCTCATATCCGGCTTCCAGAATAAGACTCATACTATCGTCGAGTTCAAAAGGTCGCTGGATACTTGCGATCCCGAGGATTACGTCATCGGGGTAAGTTGTATGTATTTTATACGCGGGAGGGGGGAATCACATAGATACATAGGGGCGCAAAAAAGGATTGTGAAATAAGGAATCTCTCAAAGACGCGTCAAATACTACTGTTGTAAAAATGTTGAAAAAATCTACATTCTCTCGTAGGTCAAAGGATTGAATAGTCTACAGTTTCGAGGATAAAATCCATATGTGTATTATAATTAAATTCTTTTAAAGCGAAAGGGAAGCGGTGATTAAACTGGTTAAATGACATTTTGCCATTTAAACACTTTTTTATATTTTACCATTTAAATATTTTATATATCAATTTGCAGGTCAGATAATGTGCACATTCAATAAAAAAGAAAAAGCGAAGGATAAACCATAAAAGTTTCGCGCTCGAACATAGTTCAGTATACGAAGTTTCTACCCCAGAGTAGAGCACTGGACAGGATGTTAACTTAAACATTTAACAATTTTGGTCTACCTGCTCCCGCATGTACAATAAGCTATTAGAACACAATTAAACCCTTAACAAGTAGAATCTTAACAACCTTACCTTACCGTAAATTCATCAGGGTATCATCTTGTTTTTATACTACAGAAATATGTGCTCAAAGCGATATATGGAAAGAAAGAACGAATGAACCTGAAAAGGAAAATCCAATGCGCACCCGTATTTAGCAAAACAAAAATATTAACATTAGCAAGCAAATTTATCTCTCAATATTTACGGGAAAACGAACTCAAATCAAACCACACTCCAGTCAACGTTTACACAATACCACAAATAAAGATAAAATTGTAAGTCCTAAAATACGTTTAAGCGAATCTACCGTGCATTTTATTTAGGATTTACACTTTTAATAGCCGAGAACTTTTAAATAATTGGCCCAATTGCGTTTCTTTGTGAACTAAAATTTAAATTAGTTCAAGAGAACGAGATAGAGCAATACGTTAGAGCGAAATATGACACTAACTGTCGAACTTATACTCGTCCGAATAAATTTGAACACATTTCGTGCGGTGTTTGATTCAGTCGCTTTATCTTTAGTGGGTAGTTTTAATACGAAAAAGTGACAACCGTTCATTTCACATTCCGCTCTAGCGTATTGCCCCATGTGTCGTTCACATGAAATAATTCCCGATTTTAGTTCACGAGGAAACGCAATCGAGCCCAAAGTTTCCTTTTTAGTGTTTATGGTTATTCATTAAATTATCTTGACATACATGTAAATAATAAAACATTTAGCCACTATATTTATAAGAAACGGATCTTACTGTGGGAAATAAAAAAATCCTTAACTTTCGTCAGAATTATATTTGTCTACTTCACGGAAAAAATGGCGGAAATAAGATCGTTTCTCAATATTACTATTATTCTAGCAATAAAGGTTCATATTAACATCTATTCCTATTAATTTTATTTATTCATACCCTTTTTTATCTAATTAATCACTAAATCTAAATTTTGGCTTAGAGAAATATTTTTTGCACAAATAGCGAAAATATTTCTTCTTTTTATTGAATATTAATGTAGTTTAGGGTAATTATTTAAAAGTTAAACATTATAAACATGTATTCTCCTGGGTCTGGCGGTAATAAAGTTGCCAAAATTTCTTTTACAATAAAAATAAACCATTTTTTTTCACTTCAAATTTATTTTAATAATGACGCCCCCTTTATTCTAGAACTGGTATTGTTTAAAATAAATAAACAAATAAATTTTGTTTAAATATTCATTAAAATAAACAACACAGACAACTGAAAGTAAGCACTCTTCAAAAGTTATAAAAAAAATATACTAAAATGTACGGTGAGTCGAATAATATGGGGAAACACCGTAATCAATTAAATCTCATTAAAGAATTTTTTTGGTTACCTACTGAAATTGAAATTAAAAAATAAAATTACAATAACTACCCTACAAACAAAGTAATTTCTTTATTTAGACGTATTCTTATGTTAACTGATAAAAGTTAAACTTTTTCGTACGATATAGAATTAGTAGAGATCATGAACTATTTCGATGTGCTCCAACTAGGAGCAGGAATGACGTCGCTAGTCTAGACACCAGCAACCACCCAGCGACCCAACGCTAGAGACTGTCACATTTTCTCAATAGATAAAAATCCTAAGTCAATACGTCTAAAAACTTTTTTCATTTTGCAATCTTTACGATAGACGAGCAACGGTAGAAAAAACTGGATATGGATGGGTCGGGTCGTAGTGGGTAATCCACTTTGACGGGCGGCGAAAGTTTTGATTTGAATCGAAGCGCAATGTCAATGTACCAATGTAAATTCGTTCGTATTTTATTACTTGATTATATTAGGGTTGGATAAAATAAGAAAACTTAATGTAGAATACGATTTTTTTCTATCCAATAGTTAGAAAGAAGCGATTTAAAGAATTCGAAAAGATTATTTAAAACCATTTAAAATATGGAATGTTAGAATGCTTCCAAGAATAATGTAGAAAGCTACCACAGTGTAACAGAACTATCAGTGTGTCAACGAACGTCAGCGTTAGGGCGATCGTGAGAGATGAGGAGCGACAAGCGGGAGGAAAAATCCTATCCCACAAACCGCCCAGTGGAATAGTTGGCGACTTTTTTATAATACACAACCTGATTCTAATAATAATTAGCAATAATAGCTACTGCTCGCAGGAAAGTAAATTGGATGCTAATATACCCTGTTGCAGTTAGGCCACTAAGACCTTTGCGTTTGGGTCGGACAGTTTTCCCATCCGGACAGTTTCCCCTAGAAATCAACATTCGGACGCTCCTGGACGGTTTGCGCACTGTGCGGCATCAACCAATCGACTGTGCATTCCGACTGATAGCCGGGGGAGTCTAAAACGTATGTGTTTCCTAGAGAGCAGGGGTTGTTGTTACCCTTACAGCAACTCCTCTTGAAACGATCAATCGGCTACCCGATACCGGGTGACGAGCCGGGCACAGGATGCCGTGGTCCGCGATAGATTCGGTAGACACTGAATCACCGCTACAGCTACGTAAGAAAGAGGTGCTACGCACAAGTGACCTCGAACCCTGAACCAGTCGAGAGGCCTGAAAAATCTGGCCGATACTGGTAGCAAAGGGGCGAGGTGGCCCCTCTGAGTTACCTTCCTACTGTACGGCCAATATCAACGTGCACTTGGAGTCATAAATCATTAGGCCGGACCTCTCGCTCACACTCGCTGTCTTTCGCTCGCACTATGGGGATGCGTGTTTTAAAAATAATAATAGCAGTATCGATGGATTATCGATGTATCGATGGAATATCGATGGATTATGATGGATCGATGGTTGGATCGATAAAGATGACAAGAGATATCGATGGATATTATAGATTATGATGAAAATTTTCGATGGGTTTATTTGTAATAATTGGTTTAGTTAGTTTTAAACTCATTTATTAAGAAAAATTTTCATAAATACAAACTAACGTAATTAAGTTGTGCATTTTTCTTAAAAAGTCCATTCTGGAACACTTAATGTCACTCCTTTCCATTAAATATTTCCGTCCGTCGTCGCCATTCTGGTTTTCATGGAACTTTTCCCGCATTTAAATCCAGGTATGGCATCCTTAAATTTGTTGAGTATATTGTCCACGGTAGGATATTCTCCGTTATCATAATATGATGTGATGATACGTCTCAGCACATCGATGTCGAAGTTATCTAAATTGGTTACAGTTGCCGGCTTCTTAAACGTCTCTCTTGGTGTAGTAGGAAGCCCTGATTGTAAAACTTCTTGTTTTATTTTTTTGACAGTCCGCAAAGATACTCCACAAATTGACGCCGTCGGCTCTTGAGGTTTATTAAGATTGATGACAGAAATTTTTGCTGGGTCTCTTTTAAGTTCGTCAAAAAATGTCAAAACGTTATGGATAAGACACCGAGTTTGTATGTTAATATCGCCCTTCAACTTTAGTAATTCCACGTTTCAAAATAATGTCTCCATTGATGGTTGTAAATCCTCCTTAGTTGCACTGTTAGAAATTATACTGCACCGCACTGCTCGACAGACAAACTCTAACTGACTGCCGGCAAACTACAATTGATTACAGAGCTACATTTAATTAGGTGACAATGACACAAATGCTTGAATTTGGTCGTTAAATATTTTGCAATCGCTACTTTTATCTATCAGAATATTTCAATTCATCAGTTATGTATTTCGCATGTATATCAGGGAAAATGTATATCAGGGAAAAAATCCTAACGGTCAACCCTATCAGCTGTAACCAACACGCCTACCGCAGAGGCAAATCCACGGAAACCGCTCTGCTCTACCTAGTAGACAGAGTGGAAAAGGCGTTGGAAGACAAACAAATCGCAGTATGCGCATTTTTAGACATTGAGGGCGCCTTCGACAACACCCCAATTAAATCACTGGTGAAGGGGCTAGAGTCAAAACAAGTTGACAACACCACAACCAGATGGGTGAAAGCGATGCTCTCAAACCGCACGGCCAAGGTAGCTCTTCACGGAACAAACCTTGAAGTCACCACTACAAGAGGCTGCCCGCAGGGAGGCGTACTCTCGCCCCTACTATGGACTCTTGCAATAGATCAACTCCTGCATAGGATGGCAGAGGCAAGGATAGACACACAGGGCTATGCTGATGACCTAGTAGTCATTGTCCGGGGCTTCTGCCAAAACACGATCTCACACATAATGCAAAAAGCGTTAACAATCGTTAGCAATTGGTGCAGAGAGAACGAATTATCGGTCAACGCCGATAAGACCGTCCTCGTGCCATTTACCAACAAACGTCAACTAGGTGGACTAAAAATGCCAATCTTAAACCACAGGCAGATTCCTTTCTCCAAGGAAGTAAAGTATCTGGGAGTCACGCTCGACCAAAGACTCACCTGGAACAGCCACCTAGATAAAACAATTCAAAAAGCTAAAAGTGCTTTGGGTATAAGCAGAAGACTGGCGGGGAAAAACTGGGGCCTTAACCCCAAGACCTCCCACTGGCTATACACTGCCATTGTGAGGCCGATAATCTCGTACGCCTCGGTGGTATGGTGCAACAAAGCCAACCAGAAAACTGTGATTACCAAACTAAACAATATCCAAAGGACGGCGTGCCTCATGACAACTGGCGCAATGTCCTCCACTCCTGGAGCAGCTCTAGATGCACTGCTGAACTTACCGCCCCTACACATTCATTTGCAACAGGTGGCGAAAGCCAGCATGTACAGGCTATCTGCCCGAGAGATGGTAAACTGGATCTCACAAGCACTAAGATCAGTTCTTGACTCAGTCAGTGAAAATCCAACCCTCAACATGGTATCAGAAACCATGCTCCCACTCCTAAACTTTGGAAAACTTTTTACAGTGGAACTGCCGCCCAGAGACGACTGGCTAAAAAGCCAACTGCAATGGGAGGCCGGTAGCCTTAAATGGTATACTGATGGGTCCAAATCGGGACTTGACGTAGGCTGTGGTATATATGGAGAGCGACCAAACTTCGAAAGAAGTGTAAACTTGGGAAAATACGCCTCCATATTCCAAGCGGAGGTTTACGCCATTATTGAATGTGCGGATATCAACCTCCAAAAGGACTACGCCAACCACCGTATCTATATCCACTCGGATAGCAAAGCAGCTCTTATGGCACTAGCCTCGAATACCATTAATTCAAAGCTAGTGCAAAACTGCATATCACTACTGAATTCCCTGGGCGAAAAGAACAGGGTAATACTAAGATGGGTTCCAGGCCATGCAGGAATCGAGGGGAATGAAAAAGCCGACGAACTTGCTAGGACGGGAGCAAAGGGAACGTTATACGGCCCTGAACCTTGCTGTGGCGTACCAAAAAGCCTTGCAAACCTAATGCTCAAACAAATGTGTTTAGAACAATCCGTCAACCACTGGAACAACACCCCATGGTTGAATCATTCCAAAGCGCTTATTAAGCCTTACGACCGTAAGACGGCCCGTGAGGCCCTATCGCTAAATAGGAACAATCTACTCATACTGGTAAGGGCGCTCACGGGGCATTGTGGCCTGAACAAACACATGTTCAACCTCAAGCTCAAAGACACAAAAATGTGCAGGTTCTGCCAAGGGGCAGAGGAAACTCCCCAGCACCTCATGTGCGAGTGTGGCCCGCTGATGCGTAAAAGATACAACCACCTGGGTGGTCACTACCTCCAACCTGAGGAGGTAAAACAATCTGGCGCCAAAAGCCTGCTGCGGTTCTTGAATGACACGGGGCTTAGCGCAGAACTATAGTAGGTGGCGAGCACAATAGATCAGCAATGGTCGCAGTGTTACAAGGCTCATAAAGACCTTAGAAAAGCCCCACTCAACAAATAAATAAAATATGTATTTCGCAACACTGTAATGTATTGGCTTAGTCATTATTGATTTCTCTTGAATTCCCTTTATTCCCTGAAAGCTCATTATAATGATAGTGATGAAAGCGACACGAAGAATTTCAATTTTAATGCCATTTAAAATACCAAATCAAGAAACTCCACATTTAAAAAAATGGTTAAAAGAACGATTTCTATAAAAAAATCCCGATGTATTTTTGTACGACATTCTAAATAATAAATATTTTTCATTTTGTTCGGCAACATTATAGGGAATTAAATAATGTAAGAAGTATAAATGTAAGCAATGATACAATGTCTACGCAACTACACATAAGTTTTTAAGAGAATAAATTATTTGATTTGATTTGAGTAAATTATCGATAAGCAACGTCGACTTGTTGGACATCCTTACGCGCGTCGTCCGGCCTAATGCTTTATGACTTCAGGTGCACATTGATATTGGCCCTACAATAGTGCTTCGCCGCAAGGTGTTTGTCTCTGGCGGGTTCGTGGTTTTTGCTAGACGGTAGATTTGTATCGTCCATAAAGTTTTCTACGCTCACCTCACGGGTGATAGAACGACCACTATCGTTAAAACTTCCTGGGGTGACAGTTTCGCCGGTGACTACAACTAGTCAACAAACCACAAATGCTCGCAGGAAAGCAACAACGAGTCGACAGCGGCTTTTTTATTAGATCGAAGGCGTTGTCACACTGATAGTTCAAATTACACAGGATGATTCACCATAAAATTATTGTTTGACAGAGAAAGAAATCGTTTACCTAAACAACGTATAGTCTGGTGTTGTCGGAGGGTGGAGGATTACAGCGGAAGATTCACAATGCGCGCGATAAGGTCGTCCATTTCAGAGGCTATCGTAAACGCCCAGATTTATGGCCGAGAGATTTGTGGCTTCTCTAAACGGACTTTTTGTCTAGTCTCACGGCAAATAGGATTTCCTATCTTAACCGGAAAGTAAATATATTGCGTGATTTGTTGTTTCTTATTAGGTTTTTCCGTTATCCGAACGAGTACCTATCAGTTATTTCTTTAAGTACTTTTTTGTTTTCTCATCTGAAGTCTTATAAAATGGTTTTAATATGATTGCATACTTTTATTTTAATTTGACCTATTATGTACATCTTAATAAATATTATTTAATATAAATAACATAAGATAAATTACATAAAATTACAATTTATTTTAAATAATATTGTATAAATGAGCCTAATATAAATCAGCTAGCCACTTGCCCGTTTGGCTTTCAGATTTCTAAAATAATCCAAAAATAAAATATGATTCCTTTCATCATTTAGTAACAATTTAAATTTTAAATTTGATGGTAATTTGATGGCCTGGACTGTTATTTTATATTTAGTTAATTTTCTGTTATTATCAATATTAATTGATATTGTACAAAAACTATATATAGTAATGTTATTAAATATAGTTTTTATGTTATTACTTAATTATGAATCGTCAGATAAACGGTACATAGACAATAAATAATTGAACATGCGGAGTACATAAAGGATATTACGCTCTAATAAGAAATTATGCAAAAATATTACTAATAATTAATGTATTTGTTAGAGTACTGATTGCGTACCAATTATTATAATTTAATAAATATATAAATCAAGATTCACCACATTGTATTCTTAAAAAGGGTTATAAGTACTTTTACAATTATTATCGTCTAGATTGTATGAAACGAAACACATTGCGCCGCAGCCCGCCGATAGTTTTGCTGAAAAATTGGGCACCGGCGAGGTGTCGCACGCGACTATACATCAGTATGAATTTTACTGCCATTTTTTGTTACTTTTCGCTCGTATCTTTTTTCTGCATTGCTTCTAGCCTCCGACTCCTGGGGTTGAGCTATTCACCCCGTTTTTTTCTCCGCAATCATTTGATTTCAGCTTTTTTTGTTTATATTAATATATAGGTACCTGTACCCTGTATGTTTATATTAATATATACATACCTATACCCTATTTTTTTTAATCATCCGTTTTCTTAGTCTTTATCTCGCCCCATGATATGTAGTGATCTGTTTTAACATACTAACATACTACACACTTGCAAAAACTTACAATCATCTTACAATAACTTACAACAACTTGTCACTTACATTTATCACTTACAACTGCACTACACATATCACTACAACTTATCACTTACAACAACTTGCAATCTAAAGTGCGGCGATTGAACTTGTTCTGTCATAATATGGTGTATCCGCGACTTCCTGCCTCTGGACGTCCACGTCAATTTAGACGATTCTCTTACCTACTTACGTTAATTTTATATAAAAAAAGATTCCCAAATCGTAAAAACAGCATAAAATCTAATATGCTTGTACTCCGTTTACATACAACCGTTTCTATAAATGTCGGCTTTTGGTGATGTGATTAATTTACCGTAAGCCATTTTCAGCTGTCGCCATTAGGGTACGTCCATGGCAGGCACTCCTAGATCCCGCGACAGGAAGTGCCTGAAAGTGGCCGGCGCGGCGGGGCAATCTCGGTCGGATGTCGTCTTGTTTATTTGTCGCTTTAGCTTGTTATTTCCTCTCTGAAGAGCGCCCGCGCCTCCGCGCTGTCAACACTTAGAGGTAGCCTTTTCCTTTACAAGCCCTCTTTCTTTACATTGGTACCTTCCTTCGAACTGAAGAAAAATTACATCCGATATTTTTTTATGATTTTGCTACGGCAGCTGAGGCGCATATTGCATACTGACTTCCAAAAGGCCTATGATAAAGTTGATCACTCCATCCTCATTCGAAAACTTAAGGATAATGGAATACATGGGGACTTACTGCGATGGCTAAAGTCATATATTATGAACCGTAGCCAGATAGTTGTCATTAAGGGATTCGAGTCTTCGGTATTCGACGTAACATCGGGTGTCCCACAAGGTTCCAACTTAGGACCCCTCTTATTTTTAATTTTCATAAATGATCTTTCCAATAGAATAAAATGTAATTTCCTAATGTATGCGGACGATGTTAAAATTTATAATCAAATTATGAACATATGTGACTGCCATAAAATACAAAACGACCTTGATTCGCTATTCACTTGGTGTTCTGAAAATAAAATGGCTCTCAACATAGGTAAATGTCACTCGATGTCCTTTTGTAGGAACAGGGGTCACGTTAAATACGACTATTCTATAAATGGTCACAACCTAAGCAATGTATCTAGCATCCGTGACCTAGGAATAACATTTGACTCAAACCTAAATTTCAAGATACACATTGAGAACATAGTCGAGAAAGCAAATAGGATGCTGGGGTTGATCATGCGAATCACTAAGAATTTCAAAAATCACAACAGCATGATCCTGCTTTATAACTCACTAGTGCGTTCTCATCTTGAATTTAGGTCCTCGATATGGAACCCATATTTTAAAACGTACTCCGATAGAGTCGAATCCATTCAAAGGAAATTTCTGAGAATGCTATCATTTAAATGCGGCCTTAAGAATCATCTGACTGGCTACGAGGAAAGACTGACTGCTTTTAAATTTGTCACATTAGAAAAACGCCGGCGGGTTGCAGATTTAGTGTTCCTGTACAAAATTTTAAATAATAAAATCGATACCTCTTGTATAAAAAAAATACAATTTAACATTACTAAAAGAAGTCTTCGATACCCAGACTTATTTAAAACACCTTTAGCAAAAAACTATACCGGAGTAAATAACGTAATCCCACGTATATGTCGTCTGTATAACAAATTTCATCTTGACAATCGCATCGATATATTTCATGATAGTTTATGCTCCTTCAAAGCGTCCCTCTTTAAAATACTGTAATTCTGGTATTTTTTGTTTTTTTCCTTTTTTTATACGTATTTTTTTTTAAATTCAACCATTGTTCATGCATTGTGCTAATTGTGTACTCATATCAAAAGGATATTGATGTAGTCATGTAACTGTAGTATATATATGTCACTGTATGTGTTGTCAATATTTTGTTTGGGTACCAAATAAAATAAAATAAAATAAAAAATATTGATAGATAAGAAAGGAAAAACAGAGAAACTCATAGAATCCGTTGTAAAAAAATATAAAAGAATGCTCTATTTTAATGTCTGTTGGCGTTCAGTGTGTGTATTTACATGGAAAAAAATCCTTATTTTATTAATTTCATATCCAATCTAATGGCATGGCTGTGTACATATCCCGTCGCAGACGAAAAGAGTTTTACCCAACCACACAACGAACAAAATTACTCATGATACAAGAGCGGATACTCGTAGTATCCTTATTGTTTGAAGTACAAGAACCTTAGAACGATTCCTAAGGTTCCAGCGCCAGATTCTAAGAAAGCCGGAGTCAATGCCGCGAAAATGAGGTACATAAATAATGCTATAGAGATAGTATTAAACCGATGTTTCATACTATCTCCATAGCATTATTATATATACCTCCTCGTGACGGTTCTAAATAGCGGCATTTATGGCTTAATCCTCAATACAGTAATCTCATCACATATACATCGCTGAACTACTTCAAGTTTCGGAGTACGGACCTCAACAACCTAGATGATGAGTCCACGAGCGCTTCCACGGGGCTATGATTATACTTGAGTTTGCAGTCGAATTTAACGCCGAGTCGATCACTTCAATCACTCGACGGAGCTAATTCCCTACCAGTAGGTAGTCGTGATAGAAAGGAGCCACCCACCTACTGAATGGCATCGCCATACATTTGAAGATGTTGACATACAAATTGTTGGAACCACTCCAGCGATAGATATATAACGGGCTGCAGTGCTTCACAGCTTTGGACGCTAGCAGTTCGGAGACACAATTTCATTCAGGTCATCAGCAAACAATGGGCACGTTGCCATCGTTATACTACTGCTGATGCCGTCGGTGAAGAGACATTGAAACTTCACCTAGAGTTGTAAGCTTTGACTATGTGCAAGTTTTAAATATTAACTTTTACTGCCTAACTTCTATTGCAATATTGGGCTCAATTGTGTTTCTTCGTGATATTTGATATATATTTATATAAGCGAACGAGATTTTCCCGCACCAAAACTACCTGTCAAACTTATAGCCATCCGAATAATTTTTAACACATTTCGTGCGGTTTTAGATTCAGCTGCTTTATCTCAGGTGGGTAGTTTTAATGCGAAAAAGCTAAAACCGTTCATTTGACATCCCGCTCTAACGTATTGCTCTGTCTCTTTCACGCCAACTAATTTCCGATTTTAGTTCACGAAGAAACGCAATCGAGCCCATTACCGATTTAGTACATATATTTACAAATAGTTATCTGTGTCAAAACAACGTCTTATGCTACTTAGTCTGTTACAATGTTTTGGAAATGAATAAAATTAAATAAATACATAAATAAAAATAAAACATTTGTAGGTGATATTGAGATTATAGGAAAACTATCAGACTGCTGTATCTTACATTAACTATATCATCTCTCCTTTGCAAACTACCTCCTTCTGGAAATAAATTACTAAATTTAATTTCTTTTTGACTTGTTAGTATTCGATAAAATACCAAAGCTCAGCTCTTGGTATTGCCAACAAGCGTTAACTTCGCATCTGCGTTTTAAAAAAATGGGCAAATAAAGAGTTTATGATTATTATTATATCATTCTTACATTCTTGTTTTTGTGTTTTTCACAGTCCGACACGGTGAAAGTCCTCTGGTCCATCGGATCCCGCGACCCTGCTGCATCAGGTCTGCTGAAACATGATCGTAAAGGAGTCCATCCTCTGAGACTTCTGGCACCTAGACCTGTGCGACCTGATCCATCGGAAGACGTCATGACCTGGGATATCAGATTGAGCAACGTGAGTATTTCTTTTAGACGCGTACTTTGCATACACATGATACTCAAAAGTCTTTGCATACACATTGTACTCAAAAGTCTTTGCATACTTATGATACTCAAAGTTTTTGCATACACACGATACTCAAAAGTCTTTGCTTACACATGATATTCAAAAGTCTTTGCAAACCCATGATGTTCAAAAGTCTTCCAAAATGTCGAACGTGGGATTGTGTCTTGTATTGTGGAAATTAATGATGTAGAGGTGTTTTGTAAATATGGATGAGGCGATAAATATGGGTATGTGTGAAGCAGGTGGTGGAGATAATAATTTAAAGTTATTTATGGGAAGAGAAAACCTTTCTATTCATAAGCCGCGCTCCGATTAGGCGCGGCTGCCGCGTCGTACCACAATTTTGCAACCAGGATCTTACCATGAAACGCGACGTTTAGATGACGCTCACAGTTACCAAAATATTCTATATGTATTATGATCAATATGGTGACTATCGTTGTATTATTATACTACGAAAGTCAATACTATTGTATGGCGGCGCAATGTAGATAGCTTCATTTAATTTTGCTTCAGTTTATTATTTAATGGTTTATTATCCTATTACTGAGCAGCCGAGACCACTGAACTAAACAACTGTTAACAGAAAAATTCATCCCTTCCTTTTTTCGATAGGTTTATTTTTTTTTTGATGAGCTGTTCACTATTTCACTCGTGGGGTCCTGTTAAAGGCCCTTTACGTCTTTCTCTAGCTTTATAAGCTATGAGCGAAGAATCTCAAAAACCGGGTCCATGGCCCCGGCTTGCATGTGGCAGGTTCCTCCTCCCTGCATGACTTGTTGAGTGTACTCGGCTTCAGCCGCAAGTTCCTCCTACTCCACGGCGAAAGGCACCGGGGATAGACAACTTTACGTCCGATATAGTGAAGCGGGTGTGGGAATTCGCAAGATGGGATGTGACTGTCCTGATGCACAAATGCATTAGGGACGGTCATTTCCCATTATGCTGGAAGGCCGGCCTCCTGCGGGTGATTCCCAAAGGTAACGACAAGCCGCGCTCGGATCCGAAAGCGTACAGGCCCATCACGCTCCTTCCCATAATGGGTAAGGTGCTTGAAGTGCTTGTGCGTGACCGGCTGGAGAAGACTCTGTCTCCCCAGAACGAGCGTCAGTTTAGCTTTACCCGAGGGAAAAGCACGGAGGACGCCATCTTGTTTGCGAAGAACTGGGTCCGCAACTACGACGGCCGTCTCGTGGTAGGCGTATTTTTGGATATCTCCGGTGCATTCGACAACGCGTGGTGGCCTATGCTTATATGCAAGCTTCGCGCCCGCCTGTGCACGAACAATTTGTTGAAAGTAGGGAGGAGTTATTTTTCAGACAGATCTGTCACTCTGAGGTACGGCCCGACCAGCGTCACCAAAACCCCGACTATGGGTTGTCCACAATTACAATTACAATTACAATTACACAGGGGTCAGTGTTGGGTCCTAGCCTTTGGAATATTCTCTTTGACGATTTCCTCGGTATACCTTACCCGGAGGGGTGCACCGTCAGCGCTTATGCAGACGACGCTCTCTTCCTGGTGGGCGGCAGGAGGTCGAGAGAAGGGTGGCTGACTCGCTGGACCTGATCCTCGGATGGGGTCTGCGGAACAGACTCACCTTCTCTCCGACGAAAACTCAGGCGCTTCTCCTGAAGGGACATCTTAAGCGGAACCCTATCATCAGGATGAACGGTCGCCCGGTATCTTTCCCGGCCACCGTTCGATACCTGGGGGTGACGCTTACGGCTTCCCTTTCCTTTCTTTCGCACGCAAAGATTACAGCCGAAAATCCCGGGATCTATTCTTTGCACTCCGCAGAGTGAGTCGGGCCGACTGGGGAATTGGTTTCCCGGCGGTCATGACTATCTATAAGGGCGTCTTCGTCCCGCGTGCGACTTATACCGCACGCGCTTGGACGGAGACTGCTGTTCCTGAGGCGACGCGTGTCGCGCTGCTGCGCGGACAGCGCATCCCTCTCGTGGCCCTGACCGGGGCGTACAGAACGACGTCCACTCTTGCGTTACCCGTCATCACTGGCGTTCTGCCGATTGACCTGGTGATTCTGGAGCGTTCAGCGTTGTCGCGGTACCGCCGGGGCGAGCCGGTAGTCCTACATGGCCTATCGATCGACCCGGTGGCGCAACTAGCTGGGGAGTTTGCCCGCCTGATTCGGGTGGAGTCCTTGCGTGCCTGGCAGGCTAGATGGGACGCTGGGGGCACGGGCCGCCTCACCCACTGCTTTTTCCCGTCCGTCGCAGTGCAGATGGACGGGAAAAAGCATTCGTTTCTGCGGTTCGACCACCATACCACGCACCTGGTTGGGGGCCACGGGGAATTCACTTTGGACTTGCCGGTGACCCCCGGTGCGCCTGTGATCATGGTCGCCAAACTGCGGAACACGTAATTTGGTCTTGCCCTATTCTTGCGGCTGCACGGGAGAGATTGATGGATGATGTGGGCGCGTGCGTTGGGCGTTCTCGGATTTTTTACCCGGATCTGGTCGGCTGTAGGAGCTGCTTCCAGTCGTTTGGCGAGTTTGTGGAGCACTGGGTGGCTTCTTGGGAAAGCATGAGGCCTCGGCATACCCCCTAGGGGGTACCCTCTTCTTTGGTGGCGTGATTCGGGGGCTACTTCCAGCTCGAAGTGCCCGTCGTTGTGTCCGTCTCTTTACCGCCCTGAGGGGCGTCTCGTTCTTTGCAGGTTCCAGGGATTCCTCCCCCCCGCGGCTGCTCCGAGACCTGCCCACGGACCGTGCGCTTTCACCATCTCCGCCCTAGAGCGTTCTCTACCCCGCTTACCGGCTCTAAATTTAAGCTATTTTTTTTGTATTTTTTTTTGTATCTATTGACAATATGTTAAACTTTGTAAAATTTTTGTAAAGACTTATTTCGAATAAATGGGTTCTCGGGGCGGTACGGGGGTGTGGTTTACCCTATTTCACCCCCTGTGCGTTTTACCCTTCTGGTATGCGCGGGGTTGTCGTTGCACGGCATCCCGGGCAGACAAAACGACTTAGAGACCCCAAGGAGGTGGGTAGAAGCGGCTGAACCAGGTCTTGCGCAGCTAGTGTCTTCGTGCGGCTGTTCTGGAGGCGCGGGCTTTGCCCTTTTCACGACTTGTCCGTCCAAGTAGGTTTTTGTGCGCTTCCCTCTCCAACGCGGGCTTTGGGGATTTCCAGAAGAGGTGTACATACTAACTTACTTTTTCCCACTGCTTTTTCCCGTCCGTCGCAGTGCAGATGGACGGGAAAAAGCATTCGTTTCTGCGGTTCGACCACCATACCACGCACCTGGTTGGGGGCCAAGGGGAATTCACTTTGGACTTGCCGGTGACCCCCGGTGCGCCTGTGATCATGGTCGCCAAACTGTGGAACACGTAATTTGGTCTTGCCCTATTCTTGCGGCTGCACGGGAGAGATTGATGGATGATGTGGGCGCGTGCGTTGGGCGTTCTCGGATTTTTTACCCGGATCTGGTCGGCTGTAGGAGCTGCTTCCAGTCGTTTGGCGAGTTTGTGGAGCACTGGGTGGCTTCTTGGGAAAGCATGAGGCCTCGGCATACCCCCTAGGGGGTACCCTCTTCTTTGGTGGCGTGA
Source organism: Micropterix aruncella (assembly GCA_944548615.1). Taxonomy (NCBI): domain Eukaryota; kingdom Metazoa; phylum Arthropoda; class Insecta; order Lepidoptera; family Micropterigidae; genus Micropterix; species Micropterix aruncella. The sequence goes on from OX155963.1 coordinate 23,335,434, forward strand.
TTCGGGGGCTACTTCCAGCTCGAAGTGCCCGTCGTTGTGTCCGTCTCTTTACCGCCCTGAGGGGCGTCTCGTTCTTTGCAGGTTCCAGGGATTCCTCCCCCCCGCGGCTGCTCCGAGACCTGCCCACGGACCGTGCGCTTTCACCATCTCCGCCCTAGAGTGTTCTCTACCCCGCTTACCGGCTCTAAATTTAAGCTATTTTTTTGTATTTTTTTTTGTATCTATTGACAATATGTTAAACTTTGTAAAATTTTTGTAAAGACTTATTTCGAATAAATGGGTTCTCGGGGCGGTACGGGGGTGTGGTTTACCCTATTTCACCCTATGCGCGTTTTACCCTTCTGGTATGCGCGGGGTTGTCGTTGCACGGCATCCCGGGCAGACAAAACGACTTAGAGACCCCAAGGAGGTGGGTAGAAGCGGCTGAACCAGGTCTTGCGCAGCTAGTGTCTTCGTGCGGCTGTTCTGGAGGCGCGGGCTTTGCCCTTTTCACGACTTGTCCGTCCAAGTAGGTTTTTGTGCGCTTCCCTCTCCAACGCGGGCTTTGGGGATTTCCAGAAGAGGTGTACATACTAACGCGGTTCCAGCGACGAATTGGGTGTTGAAGCGTTCCCAGTATTGATCCGTACAAGGCTTTACACACGCGGTTTCCGCGCCGACGGGACCGAGCGACGCGACCACTCGCGGCCGTCCTTCGAGTAACACTGTTCGTATAATTGCAACCCTCGCTCGTATAATTGCACACCTACGCCGATAAACAATATTTTCCGTAAAATCTATCTCAATAATTAATTTATTCAGCTAGTAGGTAACTAGCTACTATAATTACCAAGAATTATGCTATCACAGATGGTAAACAAAGAAATAATGTATTGTGATGAATAATAAATAATATTTCGATACAAATTAGAGCTTTTCATATAAATAGGTTGTAATGATATCATGGTTTATCATGGATATCAAGGACATCATGAATTATTCTTGGTATATTTCAACAATATTTATTATAAATATCGATGAAAATAAACGAATGATTTTATCACAATTAAATCTCCGTCCAAACACAAATTTTAAAAAGAAGAGGAAGTCCCTTTTCATCGCCGCTTTCCATTTCAGCGGCCACGAGCTCGGCTCGGCTCCTCTCCGCTGTTGTGAGGGAGAATAATGGTGAAATTATTCAGGGGCGCGTGGAGGGATAAAGAATATATGACCGCAATGGAGAGATAAGCATTATGCGTAATGGGCCGCGTGCTAACGAAGCCTAAATATCCTCAAGGTCTTTCGACCTTCCGTAAGCCTAAGCGATTTTGTGGTAACCTTTCGATTCCACGACGTATAAAGCGCGAAGCCCATATTATCCTCTCGAGCTTAAGTTTCTATGCGATTTAGCATAAATTGTCAATATGCGAAGGGCGATCGATACGCCGTAATATAATATCAGAGATGCTTTTTAATCTTCATTCTGAATGTAGGTATCTTTAGGGAAACGCTACATGAAATCAAAAGCGGATTCAGAGGTAAAGTGTTTCATTCACTAGATGAATATTTATTCGGGTTTGTAGAGAGCGAAGTCTCTACTACAACCTTTTGAGGAATAGAACGATATTTTTTTACAGCTCTGTATATCTGTGCCATAATGGATTAAGTTCAGCGAAATATTTTTTCGGAAACATGTTCTTGCAAGAACAAGGAAACATGTTCTTGCAAGAAGTATTTAACGTTCTCACAAAAAGATCGATAACAAGATTTTAACAAAAACCAAGGCTAGTATATTTATGTAGATTCATGCCATAATTCTTGGTGTATGTTATTGATTGATGACATGAGAAAAATGAGCTACGAAAAGTAGACTAGAGTTTTCAATATTATCAAATTATTTTGGAACTTTTCGTAACAGTTGTGATTAGTGTTCTCATCACTATACTCCGTAATTATATTGTACACCTAGAGAAACAATTTGCCTACCCAGAATTCACTATTAAATGTTTTTCTAATAAAATGAATTTACATGTGGTCGAGATAGTAATGAAAGTCAGATTTTATGCGGTAAATTTACATTTCGCCCTCTTCGTTTGCTTACTTAAAATTTCTGCTGTTTTTCACATCACATCTGAACTCCAATTACTTTCTATATGTATGTATGGAGGTATACTCCGCGGGCCTCATCTTGATTTTTAGAGTTCATTATTGTCAATTTCTCACATCACATTGCTCTGAGCGATTCTAATTTCGCTCGTGTTCTCATCGCCTATTCAAAAGAAAATTGACTACGAATCCGATGCCACAAAAGCCGCATTCGTTTGTTTGTCACAGATCGATAAGAACGGCGAATGAAGTCTTTTCGCCTCGAAGGCAAAATTGAAAGGGACTCGAAGAGTAAATATAAATAAGCTGATTCTTGAGTAAATATTGAGCGAACAACGGCCTTGCTTTGAGTAAGGTGCCAATGTTCTGACAAATGTAGAATGGAAATTAGATATATGATTTTTAAAAAAGCTCTCCACTTGAGTTGAATGAAAGCGAAAATCAATGAATAAAGCACAATTTATTGATAAGCTTGGTTTTCGAGATGGTTGATCGCTCAGCGGTGATAAAGGGACTCTTATAGAACGACCACGTTATTAGAAAAACAATAAATCTTTTCTAGGAGTGTATACATCCACCTCTTCTAATAAATGACTTTTTCATTTCCCTAATCATCTTTTTTAATTTCGATGTAAAAAGCCATTTTTGTGGTGCAGGCCCCTAGGCTACAGCCTAGATAAACTATGCATAAATACGGCCCTGTTAACTTATCTCTAAAATCCACACAGCAATATGCGTGCCGTAAGTCCAGCGGGTCCAGCTTTTCGTATATTTTCATTACGCCAAGAATGTCCCTTGCTATATACTTTATTATGCCACTGTAACACAAGTTACCTCGGATGTTTTATACCTTCTCCTTTATTCCTTACAGTGTTTCCTTCCTATTTATTGCATCCTCGGGGGACGTTTTCTCATAAATCCCCGACTATGCTGCCACATATCGTCGGGCTTACTACTAGGGATAAGTAACCTAATAAAAACTTTTTTTACAACGTAATAATATGACTCCTCGTTAAAGATGGATTTATGAAATATAAAAGTGTCAATACAAGCATAGAGACGAAATGCAGCCGAATTTGATAGACTAAAATATAAGCCTGTTAATAACGGGCTGTTTACTGGCCTTGAAGTAACTGGATCTTTACTTCAGTATATTGGCCGATCTCAAAAAGATAAAAATATGATCTCTGAAAGCAATAATAACTCAAGAAAGGCTATTTTACTCAGAATTGTACTTCGTAAGTATATTTTATATAATACCGGCAATTGAAAGTCGCTCAACCCAATGGCACACCAGATACTCTGACCGAAACTGGCTGGCATCTATACCATTGGCTGGCACCTATACCTGGGTCTGTAAATGTCTGTAAGAGACATTACAATACAATCGCTTAAAAATACAATCGCTAGTATACACATATACTAATGTGTTACTTATTATAACAATATATACTATATAACTTATAACAAATTCAAGTTGATCATTTTAGGGTTGAGTACCAAAGCGTACGTAAAAACTGAACTTTTCTTGGTGAGCCTCCGTCGTTTGTCCGTTCATATGTCTGTTTATTTGTCTGTATATACCCTCTCTTATTTCTGGTAGTTTTAAAGCAATCGACATGAAATTTGGCAATTTGGAAAGAAATCATCAAAATGTTCGCAAATAAGAATATCCATCCCCCTTTGTTTCTCCGTAGTTTGTACTAAGATTGGTTTATAAATATAGATATTACGGTAGCTATAAATTACAGGTAAATTTCATTAAAATCTGTAACTACCATATATTTTTGAGAAATTGAACACATCTTAATGAGATATATATTTGTTTATTGAGTTGAATTTAAAAAAAAGGTAATCTACATATAAACTGAAAAATCTACATATAATTCATATAATCTACATATAATCTACATATAAATCATACAAATAAACTGAAAGACAAAAAAAATATTTTTTGGAATTAAATTTCTTTTCAAATTTATAAAAAATGCTAATGAGTACTACTTAGTTTGCTAATAACTAATTAGGTAAAAAAAATATTAAATTCTAGATGAATATTTTTTTTTTGTTATCATCGGCATTAAATTTCATCTTTCTTTCTAATAGTGGCCGTTAACTTGTTTGACTCGGTTGTCAAATAATTCGAAGCTTCATCGACAAATTCGCGATGGGTGTCTAGTATTTTATCGTAACTGTACAATACATTACCTAATTAGTACTTTACGAGAAATTCGTAAGTTTTATGCACTTCGCGATGAAGACAATATTACACATCTAGGCATAGGTCTAGTCAGACCTAGCTAAAGTGTTATGTTTATTCCGTCACATACTTAGGTGGTTAATTTCTCGCTGCTATTATATTATTGTATGCCAATAATTAGGTAAACAAGTTAATTACGTTTCCATATGGTTATTGCTATTTTTTTTTAAATCAATGTCATCGAACATAAAAGATATTTTTTTCCTTGAATTAATGATTATAAATTACAATTGTCGACCCTTTTCGCAACCGTTTCGTTGGTTTCCGGAGAACTTCTTAATTTGACTGTATTCCCCATCGCGCTACTTAGTAGTTTGTGTCTTATTCATGAGTCCTACCACTGCAACGTTAAAGTAACTAATGAAACTAGCTGAAGTCCCCGGCTACTAGAGAAATGGCTGCGCAAATATAAGGAGTTGGCGTAGGTCATTATAGCTCGTACGTGCAAGTTTGTAAGTTTTCCCAGGCGGCACTAATGCGGTTACATACCTGTTGCCCCTACGTCTTCGGTAATTTATCGCAGAATTTGCGCGCAGCAAATGGCTTTCAGGGGGTAAACGCAAGCGAGAGACACCGAAGCTTAATCTTGTCGATTTTATTGCTTTTTTACTCTAAAGTTTTATTGTAGTGTGTTAAGGTATGTTGTATGACTGCGATCCTTCACCGCAGCAGGACACAGATGTTTTAAACACATGGACACTTAATATGTGTTATTCCCCGTAACCCTTATATTGTAAGAGTTACAGGGAATAACGATCAATATCAAGTTTTTGATTTTTTTGGTATTTCAGTATTGGTATATTATATATATATATATATATATATATATATATATATATATATATATATATATATATATATATATATATATATATATATATATATATATATATATATATATATATATATATATTTATATATATTTTTTTATTATTGTATGATTAAATCACGATGCGCTATCTAGCGGTTGGTAAAATGTCGCTGATATTGTTTATTTACGACTTATTACCTACCGCTAGATGGCGCAGCGCGCTCAAACGCTTCTCAAACCTTTATTTAACAGTCAACTTCTTCAAAATTTCAGATTAAAAAAAAAAACAAAAAACATTTTTTTTCCAAAAAAAAAAATTGGTTTTTCCCTAAAATTTTTATCAAAAGTTGCTTACCACGTTGTACTGATTCACCCACAGAAGAAACAAAAGTCCGTGCAGTAATAACACCCGTTATAACATAATGAAATAAAAGTAGACGGACTTACGCTTTAGATAACGAGCAAGACCTAGTAAATGCTGCATGTATATATTATGCCAACCTAAAAAGTAATTTAACAAAAAAAGGTAAAAAAACTCTGAAAAACAATGACATACGCAATAAAGCCTGCTAATACAAAAAAATCCACGCCCTTATTATATAGAGAATTAATGTAAAGATTGTTTTTAGAGACATAACAAATAAATTTAATGTTAGATTTATATTTGTTTTCTAGTTGTAAGGAGGCAACGTGATCTCCAGACCATGGCTTTAGACGGTTCGTCTCTCCTGTGCAATCGTAGTATGAAATGTTAATTATAAGTTTTAAAAACATAGCATTGCATAATAATAAAATATAAACAATATATAACGATAACAAGGCCGATGTTGTTTTAAGTTGTTTACAATATATTTAAAAAGAATACCTACAGTACATCCTACACAATAAAAAGAAAACAGAAAGAATTCATACGCTATGTGTTTGTATGTAGGTGTTAGTTGATTGCTGTTGGTGTATGTTTGTGTGATGGAGAGCGTATGTGTGTGTGTATCCGTAGGATGTATGTGCATGTGAGTGCATGTAGGAATGCGGGATGCTGACTCGATTCAATCTGATTTGACCACCAGATTTTTAGGGAACTCCTTAACAAAGAACGTTTTTTATGCATGCATAGCACGTAGCAATAACTTGTTGGAATTGGAATTTGTACCATTGTGAGTCAATGGTTCGCGCGTGAGTTGGGAAGGCGCTCGTATAATCACCCTACTCAGGAGATATGGACTGTCCGACTCAGAATGACTACTTTCCTCCTGACAGTCCTATTAAATCCTCCTCACTGTGTTGAATTACCAGATGTACACAATAAAACTTTGTTATTTCGAGTTGTTGAATTGCTATTTCAGTGACATGAATATAGAAGAATAAATAATGTTTCCTGGTTCTCGGATATAACCTTGATAATGGAAGTATTATTTACTCATGGTGAGCACCGTCCTATGTATTTTCCTTTCAATAATTTTCAGTTGGTGATCCCTGACAACATGGCGACACTCTTCTGGTGCAAGATCTTCAAGCCACCCGCCAACACCAAGACAAAGCACCACATCATCGGCTACGAGCCCCTGATCGACAGCCGTCCGATGCCCAGCATGATGGGAGAGACGCCTGCACATGTAGATTCTCCCGTTCAGCATATGGTGCTGTACGAGTGTGCTGGAACGGTGGATGCTGATGCCCACATGTGGGACGAATGGGCTGATGGCGAGGGTTTCTTCGGGCCGGAGATGCCAAGGGAGTGGGCTGCTTGCATCGCTCCTGTGGCCGTTTGGGCCATTGGATCTAAAGGTACGTAGCAGACTATACTATGAGTTTGATGACATCAGACATTATGACGATGTGACAATGGCCCTTAATAGTAGAATAGAGGAGAAGATCCATGTCTTTATTCAGAAGCAAGATATGCCTTTCAAACACAGCGGAAACAAACAATGCCAATATCGTCAAAATATCAGAAACCATTATTAATAAAAGACGGATCAAACAAATGATACAAGCTGGGGAGTTTCAAAGTCCAAACGCGAAGACTAGCATTTGATAAAATTACCGACAAATTACAGTAGAGGTTGAATATACGTTCATGTCTCCTTATGTAGGAATTTGCTAAAAGAAAATCATTCGGGATGAATAATAATCGAGCATCGGGCTTCGTCACTGAATTCTACTGTCTTGAATCTAAGTAAAACTGAGAAAACCATTGACTCGTTGGTGAAATCGAAGACTATGGTGGTTGTTAGAATGTAAATATAACAAAAGCGGATTTTACCGCGTGAATTTTGAAGCACCCGATGTTTCGGCGATGTTACAGAAGCTGTGGTCCAGGGCAAACGAGCGTTTTATTCCTCAAAGGTTCAAACTGACGCACTTTATAAGCAATATCCACTCTGTAGATGTTCGTAACATGAAATTGAAGATTATGGTTATTAGATATTATAACCTAACCTCGAAAACGGCGGTTGCAACAACGCCAAAACGTTGGGTGCAGCAAAGTTCACGCGATGAAAGCTGCTTGTGTCTTATTTATAGTTGTACAACCATCGTACAACCGCCATAGCCCTCGATTTCACAAATATTTTTTGCTCCTGTAGCCAAGGTTTTCTCAGTTTGGTTTAAATTAAAGTCAATAGAATTCAGTGAAGATGCTCGATTATTGTTTTTCTCGATTGATTTGTCTTTTACCAATTTCCTCCATATATAGACATGTAGATTTATTCTTCTCTGTAATGTGTCGGGGATTTTATCAACTTTCAGTCTTTGCGTTTGTCGCGAGTCAATAATTTTATCAGTTTTGTTACCTATTATCACCATCACTTATTATGCTGATATGTGCTGATGTGATATTATGCATCACCGATTATGCTGATTTTCAATTATGACCAATTATGTTGCTAACCATTGTAACGTGGTATCTAGTTTTACAAAAAAAAACCTAAAATATAGTTATATATTTAATCACAAACATTAAAAGAATTTTGTAGAGCAGTAAAAGAACAACTGAAAATTATATATTTTTTAATCAAGCATATCTACACACACACACACACACTCGTACCCTCAAACACACACAAACACACACACGCGCATCTTCACATACATCACAGCACAGACACACAAGGATAATATTATAATATAGAGACACAGAGATAATTTTAGATATAACAATTACAAACACAAATGTCACGTCAATTTACTTCTCGTTTATTTACGTTTCTGTACTTTTTGCATTTTTCTTTACTTCAAAATTTTTCTATCCATCTCGTTTTATTATATATCTTTTTTTTAATATGCCCTAAAATAATATCGTAAATCGTTATAAATATCATTGGCTATAATTTGATTTTATATATATAAATATAAATTGCACTTATTAATGCTGAATAATAATTGAAATAATTTAAAAAAAAATGGTTTATTAGGTATTAGTCAATGACTTTAAATATAAACATTTTTATAACTTTCTATTGAGGCCATTCAGGCTGGAGAAAAGGGATACTGGATGATAACAAAAATATTTTTTTGGCCTAGACCTTTCAATGCTACTAATTCCGCTTGTGCTTTCAAAGGACTACTTTACTCATTTGTTATAGTGCAGTGGCTCGGCTGGTTTTATCCAGTTTCTATTATGTATCTATGTTCGCTGATTGCCGATGTATTTTTTTACCCCCTAGGTGTGTTCCATCAGAGGAGAACGCTACAGGCCATAATATTTCTCGAGCATAAGTTAAATCAGAACGTATCAACACATCTAACCGTGAAAATATGGGGTTATATTAGAGCCGTGAAATTATGGCTTTATTTTGTGACAGTTGTTTAAAACGAAGATAAACCCATCTGGCATACGCATACACTCAAACAAAGGAACTACTAGACTTGAAACCGTGCTGAAAAGGAAGTGAAAATAATACACATTTAAACGCCTTAGATGTCATGTCAAAAAAAATAATTGTCTAAATGTTCAAATGTCGATAAATCAGGATAAATAAATCATGTTTAGCATTAAATGAAAGGCCTTACTGAGAACATTCCGAAAATATGTACAGTTGGGGTTTGAGTTAAATGTAAGCGGTGGATTAGGTGCGGGGAACGGCGTTCGGTCTCCCCACCATTAGTGCTGTGACATCACTCGCCCGGTGCTACTCGACATTAATAGTTAGAGGTATGTACGCTTACATTTAGCTCAGTCCCCACCAGTAAGTATCTACATGGATAAATACATAAACCACAAATATTTCATAATGAACCATTTTATTACTTGGTTTCGCCTAAGGTTTCGAGATACCTGCCGCCAATAGCCAAAACCGGGCCCATGTACCTGTCTCACGTCAAGCCCCGCTAAAGGGCAATTGCCCAGCGTCACGGGCCTTAGACAAGGCCCGTCGACTGACTCAATGAGCTTCCGTAAATTGAATATTGTTTCAAATGAATATTGTTTAAGCGACGAAATTTATTGTCTAAAAACGTGCTTTTCTGCGCGAACAAGTTGTTTCTCATCATTATGTAGTATTATAATAGTTCACTTTTTTTGTACCGGCAGGCAACTTAGTCGTAGTTCCTGCACAAAATTCCTTCGGTTAATTAATTGTACACAAAAGGCACGCTCTTATCCTTTCAAACGCTCTATGTCAATTTAATTAAAATCAGCTTGTAGCCTTCCGGCGTACCCCATTCGTCAAATTCGACATTTAAATTTCTAAGGACTTTTAAGCCAACTTGACCTTGTATTAAGTATATAAGAGGGCTAGAATGATGTACTAGGTGATGGTGATGCACTTACATAGATGTCTGAGATGGAGTCTGCGTACACAGAAGAATTCCTTTCTGGGCGCAACTTACTACCGATCCAAGGCAACATATTTTTTCTTTTTAAAATCGGGTCATTCGAATTTTAAATAATCTGGGTAATATATAATTAGTTATGTAACGATTCCGATTCCTATACCTACCGATATAATCGGCGATATATCTGCATCGCCGATTATATACAACCGATATCAAACAGTTCAAATTGCGTACGTTCAATTTACAATCTACAGGCATTCAGGCGAAAAGAGTACTTGTCTTATTAATTACAAATACAAACAGGGATAATGGGGATATTGTGCATTATGTTCTCGTAGAGCCACAAAGATATAAAGATAAGATTTTCTCAGGTATCTTTAGTGCTTGTGACAGTTTGATTGAAGAAGCAGAAGAAGAGGTGCCTTTATCAAATATTTCTACTTATCCTGAGCAAGAAGAGGTGGAATCTTACATAAGATGTCCAAATATTCCAATCAAACAAAATCCAAAGAACTATTGTCGTAATGAAGATAAATACCCAAATTTGAAAAAGCTTGAACAAAAATACTTATCTTATCAACTGAGCTCAGTTGCCTCAGAGCGTCTTTTTTCAACCGCAGGTCTAATACAAAATGATTTACGTAACAGATTATCTGCATATAATTTGAAAAAACTTAAAAATCTGCCAAAAGTAAACTTTAATTACTGACTTTATGTATGGGTTAGTTATGACTTTGATTGCTTGATAATAATTCATAATAATAAATAAACTTTCTTCGAAATTTGATTTGACAGTTTGATTTATTTATTTTTACACTTTTACGGAAAATTAAGTGATATTAAACAAAATACTTATCACTGAGATTTTACCGCGGGCGCAGTCGCGGGTAACAGTTTGTAGTGGATAGAACAATATCAACCAACACGAACTTCCTGACAATCTTAAATAGAAACGTACAAATCTCAAGCCTTTTTCTATTTCAGCGACCTCGTTTTGCCAAGGTTAAAGGGGGGTGAGTGAGGGGCTCATAATTTGAACTGTCTTCGCTCATTATTTACGACTCAACCCCTTTTAAGGCACGGCTTTTTCCGCAATTCTACGGATTAACTTTTCATTACAAGAGCGGCCGCCAAAATTGGGAAAATCTAATAAAGTTTTAATTAAAAAACGTGTAATTTTATACCAAACATATTAGACGCGCGGTACGTCAAGTCTCCCATTATATCCTCACCGGAAGCCCTTTTGACGTTTTGTAATGTGTAAACGTAATTTTCAAAGCGGAGCACTTATCGAAATAAATATAGAGCTATAGTTGTCAACTACAACGTGCGAACTCGTCACCTCAGGAAGTTTTAACGATTAGTCGTTCTATCTCCCTGGAGTGAGCGCAGAAGACTTGGACAAAACGGTCCACCGTCAAGCTCCGCCACATGCCCCTAAGAGGCCAACGCCTTAACTGCGAGATAGCCAGGAGTGTTACCCAGCGGGCTTACACTCACGCCCTTACTTCCAATTGCGACCAGATTACTCCAGCCTCTCGATTGGTTACGAGTTCGAGGTCGATTACGCGGTCCTCTCCCTTACGAAGCGGTGAAACGGTGTATACCGAATCTATCGCGGACCACGGCATCCTTTGCCCGGCTGTTCACCCAGGATCGGGTATCCGATGGTCGTTTCAAGAGTAGTCGCCGTAAGGTCCGCAACCAACCCCGCTCTATAGGAAACAGTACCGCTTCCAGACTCCCCCGACTGTTAGTCAGAGTGCACAATCGATTGGCTTACGCCGCACGGTGCGCAGACCGTCCAGGAGCGCCAGAAGGTTGATTCCTAAGGGAAACTAACCCTAAGGCCAGAGTCCTACCCAGGCTCACACTTCATGCGAGGAGGCCGCCGGATGGGTGTTGACCCGTGAGTATGACCAACCCCGAACAGAATGGATCTTCGTGGCCAACTCAGCTAGATTAAAAAATTGAGTCAAAAATATTCTACAAGTGTTTTTTCATTTTGGCCATCTTTACTGGGAAAAAAATACGGAATATCCGAAAAAAATACATAAAAGACTCTTTTCCAGCAGTAAAAAAAATGCTATATTTTGTTTAAATAAATCTACATTAGTAAGATCTTAATATTTAAAACAAATGGTATTTAAAAAATAGACGGATTTTTTTAAATTTCCTAACATCCTTATTAAAAAATCCACTTAACTGGTGTCTACTAAACTCTTGCGGTCTGGCAAAACGGCTACGCAAAAGTGTACTGTCAAGAGCTACAAACAAGGAATTATAAGCTCGTGAAATATAATAGTCGATTCGAAGATATCGACATTTTTTACTTGAACCAGCCTAAATTCAGCGAGGCTGTCCTTAGCTCACTAGGCGTCTAGGAAGTGAGTATATAATATACACATACAAATAGTTTCAAAACACTCAGAGCGAAAATGAGAATAGCAAAGACTATTATTTGAATACCTATATCCTATCCTACATATATCCCATCCCTCTCCTTTCCTATCCTTGCAATAGTTCGATTGTAATTTAATATAATTTAGTGCAATGCAACTTTTAATTTACCGTTATAAGAAAATAATGTAGGAAACAATTAAGATACCAATAAGTCATAATTAATGAAGCGCGGTACGTTTCCCGAAAATAAAATAAATAAATAAAAAAACAAGCGGGCCTGGTTAATCGCTCTTCGCCACTGCTTCTGCACGACAACACACGACGACACACTTTACAACAAACAGCCGTAAAGTAGCAGAAGTTGTGACTGGAGACTCCTCGGCGCCCACCATATTCGCCATTTCTTGCTCTAACAGACTTTTTTCGGAATTGGATAACTTTTTACACGAGAAAAAATTTACTCCGAAGAGCATTTATTGATTGCTGCCCCCGAGCGTTTTGCAATAGCCATTAAAATGGCCACACTTCATAAATCACTGCATAAATATATTTGTAGTAATTAAATATATGTATATATTTCATACCAATTTATTAGTCTTAAATGAGAAAAGTTCTATTATGTAATAACATTAGGACTAATCAGCCCAAACAATTCGCGTAGTTTTGAAAATCGGTATATTTATTCTTCAAGGTGTCCTGATGAACAAACTGAAGCATAATTTTGGATTAATTTATTTATATCATTCTTTGATAAGTTGAGTAACTCGGTAAAAATTCATTTAATGTACTTGGTCATTCCTACACAATTGTGAAGTCGTAATAGAAATAAATATTCTGTATTCTGTATTCTATTCTTCATAACGGAACGCGACGCCGCGGTGTCGCCTTTTGGCGTTTCCTGAATTGACACAGAAAGACGATATTAAAATCCACTGGAAGATTGAAGAATTCCTTGTCAAAGAAGCAACCGCAGTCGAGTCGCTTTTCACTGTGTAAATAATGTGCATGTCGTCTTATAATTTAGCTTTGTTATGAAAGAAAGAAAGAAAATAAAGCCCCGCGAAATGTGCCACGACAAGATATAGACTTTGGCCAAACATTTCTGATTAAAAACCAAAAATTAGGGCGGGAATACATGCGAAAGAAAGGCAACAAACTAAAATGTAAAATTATACATGTTTCAAGTAGAAATGTGGCCTCCAGTTTATTTATTTATTTTCATCCCTTATTTTACCTAATTATTTTTACCTTTTTCACGTTACTTGTACATGACATTATACATGACATTGTACATGTGAAGTTTGTAGCACCCGAGGTTTCGGCAACGTTACAACCACAGTTGTCCAGGTTAGATTAAAGTACTGGCAATCGTCATCCGATGTTCTGCGGGTAGGCGGCAAACTGCTGCGGTTACTTTGCAAATTATAACGGTGGTTGGGCGGCGGGGTCGGTGCACGCGAATTTTGATAAACTGCTGTGCACACAACACTCACTGTATCCTGTGTCACGTCCTTGTGCTCGGCGAAAGGGGATAGAAAACATAGGAAATCCATCGCCTTTTCAATTCCCATCGCCGCACGGTGGTTCCTCCCATAGGTCATAAATCAAAATGTCGACTTTATTCTCTCCATATTTTAATAATTACATTATGTTCCCAAATGACAGGTCTACATTTTAGATATAAATATCACACAATTATTAGTGGCGTAATTTATTACGATCACTCAAAATTGCACTTTCCCCTGCGCGGGCTATTAACTGAAAAGCGCGCAGTAATAAGGTTTTATTAATGTCGTCATTCCCAAAATTTTATAGGGCTTCGAAAATCCATTGTATAATGAATATCCAAGAACCAGGTACGAGCATTGTTTTTATATTTGTTTCGTAACTGTAATATGTTTATTCTTTTCATAAAGTGGGTTTTATTATGTTAGGGAAAACATGTTAAAAGTAGCGAAATTGCTATTTTAAACTAGAGCTAAGTTTTGCGGCCCATGATAGCCCCTAATATTTTATATTTTATGCTATATCTTATTTCGTTCTTTTTTTTCGAGCATATATATCATTGAGTGCAGAAGTTTGAAAAAATAATAATTTTCAAATATAGTTTATACTGTGTGAAATCGGTATTGTTTCAAGATCGCGCGGTGGTCTCGCCCATAGGTCGTAAATAAAAATATCGACTGTGTCCTATTACTATTTCGATATTTGCATTATATTTCCAAATAGCAACTCTACATTTTAGTATATAAATATCTTACAATTATCAGTGTCGTCACTTCATTGCGAGCACTCAACTTTGCACATTCTCCTGCGTGAAAACGCGCGGTAATTAGGTTTTTTGTGTGTCCACATTCTCAGGATTTTATCGGGCTCCGAAAATCTATTGCATATGAGTATCCAAGAACTAGATGTGAGAATTATTTATATATTTGTTTTGTAACTGTAATATGTTTTATATTTTTATAAAAGCAGTTTATTCATGTTAACGATAACATGTTAAAAGTGGCGAAATTACTATTTTAAACTAGAGATAAGTTTTGCGGAACATAATTGCCCCTAATATTTTATATGTAATAAGGTAGCATATTTAATTCTCTTGTCGAGCACATATATCATTGAGTGCGGAAATTTGCGATAGTTTCAAAAAAAAATCTTTTTATATATATTTCATAATGCGTGAAATAAGCATTATTACAGAATCGAGTCCGGAAACCAAGCGCCTTGACGTATTCCACAATTGGCGTCAGGCTAAGAAAACGGCAAATGTACTAAATACAGGGAGACATATACAGGCTTTAAAACGGCTTTCAATTTTAAAGATAACGTCTTGATAAAATGCTCTCTTTATGTAAGACGATTTTAAGAAAATGGGTGAAGTGTGGACGAAATGAATCTTTTTTCTTACAACAATATAAGAAGTGGTTGGATAGCTACGAACGCTTTGACATTACGCCTGCCTCAAGATCACTAGTACCACCAGCAAAAAAAAACCGACCATCTATTTGACAATGGTTGATAGCAAAGTGTGCAATGCAATAACGGGCACCTCATCATCACACGTATATTTGTAGCTCTACCCCAAAAAAATGAACGATATCGACGGATCACTGAAAAGAGCAGTAACAGCAGAAAGATTGAAATTTGGATTATCGCCACTGTATGCTTGGATTCGATTTTTCAAATTTTTCCTCCACGTATCCTACCGATTAGATTTCCAAAAATGGCGTACAGGACAAGAAGAGAAGTCGCAGCTTAAAGCAAAAAAAGAAGGTGTACAGGCTGAGTTAAAAAAATGGACTGATTGTAAACAAGCCAAAACAGGGAGGCCGAAATTCCAATGATAGTAATACGGCTCGAAGATTTTTCGTCAACCTTTCGCTGTCTGCCGAAATAACAGGCATCAACCAAGGCATTATAGAGAGGTGTGGATTTGTGCTGAGAACCATATCCTCTGGTTACGAAATAAATGTCCAGGCCTTCGAATTATTCGCCTTGCAAACAGCCAAAGAAATCCTCAAGGAGTACCCCTTGCACAATATGTCAGCTTAGGTCCACAAAGTACTCATCCATTTCGCACAAGTTGTCCGCCATGCAATTTTACCTATAGGACAGTTGACAGAGAAAGCTGCAGAGGCGAAAAATAATAACGTCAAACCGTTTAGGCTAAGGAACACGCGAAAAATTTCTAGGCAAGCTACAAACCAAGATTTGTTAAATAGGTTGCTGTTAAGCTCAGACCCTCTAATAGGTAGCATGCGGCCATTACCGAGGAAACCAAAATCTAGTTTTAGCGACGTACTTCTAAGTCTACTTTAACAACATTATGTTTAATTATTTTTATTCATTTTGAATCTATAAAATTGTGGAACTAAAAAATAGACCTAATAATTAATATAACGAATGCCTAAATAATTGATTTATTATATTAATTTATTCACAATAAATCGTGATATATGTTCTCCTTTCCCCCTTTCATCTTTCCCCCGGCTCACCCCTTTCTGCCCTTCTCTCACCCGTAAACCGTTCCCAAACTGTCGCGAGCGCTTTACGACGTACACTTAAACATATGCGCTCTCAAGGCAGTGGAGACGAAATGGACATTTTCGTGGCGTAGTTCATCTGCATCCGTGGCCGCATCGCAACATTGAGCCAAACGTGGTCAAACGTGTCAAACGTGGGGGTGTATAGTCGTGCGCCGCAGTCTGTGACGGCCTTTAGGAAGGGACAAAATGCAGCGTTGCTACCCTTTTGTACGCTTTATCTATATATATATACCTATTCATACAACATAGAGAGTAGATACTTACGGGTCTAATCTTGTTGATGGAAATATATATCTAAAGTTTGAAATATTGCGCTTAGCAAACAAAAGGCAAAATCTTACTAAAATTTCTCAGTTTGGAAGAGTGATATTCCCAATGTGCATTACGCCCAAAAATCTCTCAAAACTCATATAGTAATGTGGGACTTAATTCTTATAAAAAATATATGTTCTGAAATGCTATAAAATTTAAATATTTGTGAAAATGACGATTTTATTTTGTCTAATAGGTGAATTTCTGCCTGGGAACGTCGGCATCCCATTGTCAGCAAATGGACCAACTGCCTACTACATGATGGAAGTTCATTACGACAATCCATCTTTACACAAAAGTAAGTAATTTTAGTTTATATTGTTTTTAATATATTTCATCTGTTATGAAATTTTATATACGATAGGACATTTTCACACGAATTATATTATATTGTTTTTAATATATTTCATCTGTTATGAAATTTTATATACGATAGGACATTTTCAGAAATGGATGTTTTAAACTGTTTTTTACAAATTTTACTTTGACGGTTTTCTACAATATATGAATAAAAACGAAAATTTTGGTGCAATTTTTCTAGACTCTAAAAGTTAGAAAAGACTTCCCTATACAACACAACTGATGTTTAGTTGACAGCGTAAGCAAGCTAGATGCGTACGTAAAGTATTTAAAACCGTGACTCCAAGTCCTAAAGGTTTTTCCGCGACCACAGGTGGGATGGAAGGGTAGGGGGGGGGGGGGGGTCTTTTATATGTTTTTAATTGAAGCAAGTCGTAGTAAATGCAGCAGACATTTCATGTATAACAGTGGGCTATTCAAAAAGAGTGTTCACTGCATTATAAAGCGATATTTTTCTTTTAAGAATTAACAGAACAAGAAATCCTCATATCTCGTCGTCATATTGATATCATCAAAAATTTGGTGAGAAGCGGATACTTTGTTTACTCATAGCAGCCGACTATTGTAGGGCCAATATCAACGTGCACTTGTAGTCATAAAGCATTAGGCCGGACGACGCGCGTAAGGATGTCCAACAAGTCGACGTTGTATATCGATAATTTACTTAAATCAAATCAAGTAATTTATTCTCTTAAAAACTTATATGTAGTTGCGTAGACATTGTATCATTGCTTACATTTATACTTCTTACATTATTAAATTCCCTATAATGTTGCCGAACAAAATGAGAAATATTTATTATTTAGAATGTCGTACAAAAATAGTACATCGGGATTTTTTTATAGAAATCGTTTTTTTTAACCATTTTTTTTAAAAATGTGGAGTATCTTGATTTGTTATTTTAAATGGCATTAAAAGTGAAATTCTTTTACCTGTGATGATCCCTTGGGAGATGTTCCGGTGTTGCCAACCCCATTATTACAAATCGTGATCTTAACGTTGCGTACCGCTGGCCTATCAGATTCCTCGCCATGTTTTGTATCTGTACCGAAAATGTAATAAAGGAGAATACCACACTTTCCGCTCACTCTCCAATAACAATAAATCATATAATTTGAAAGATCTTGTTGTATTAAAATTAATGATATGACAGAGATGAGAAACGAAGAGCGTTGGGGGGGGGGGCGGAACAAGGGTTTGCCGCGATGGGGGGAGGGGGTTGTATGCTAGCCTGGAAAGTCTTGGAGTGACACAAAAACAAAATATTTTGTGTAATAATAAACAATAAGTATTAATAATATTAATAATGAGATGATAATAATAATGTTATTGGTTATTTTTCTTCAAAGACATAATAGTTGAAATATATAAAATTCAAATACCACTAGGATATTATACTCGACATTATACTCACTAGATATAAAACTCAAATACCACTAAATATAACGAAAATATGCCTAAAAACATATGCTCCTCTCAAGCTTATTGGGTCCAGGGCTTATACAAATAGTACCATTCTCCTTTATAACTTTAGTTTCTTTATATCTTTCTAAAAGTTCAGAAAATTCTACTTCTCGAGCCCAGAATTAGTGCTACTTACTTTTCGGCACTGAGTTCGTTGGTTCTTCGTGAAAACAGAAAATGAGTCGTTTTTGCCATGAAGGAATATCTATCTGCCTCAGGAAAGGGATTATGTCCCTTTGTTTTTCTCATCTCGTTTGTCTTCAGTGTTTTTTGGCTCCGAACAAATTGTTTATTTAACCTAGCATGACGGGTGATTTATGGTTAAATGACGGGGAGAAATGTTGCAGGGCGCCTTTTGGGGATAATAATTTGGCTATTTTCTTCAGGGCAAATATTGGTGTTTTTTATTTTATTCTCAAATCTAACACAATTAAGTTGTACAGCCATATGACAATCTCACCTAGGTAGTTACGCAAATGCATTAATAATAAAAAAGAAATATTAGCAAAGAAATTAATAGAATTAATAAAATTGATGAGTAAAATATTCAAATAATTGTCAAATAAAAAACTATTTTACTGGGTATAGGTTGTGGATAAGTCTCATATAAGTACAAACATTTTCCAGAATTAATGCGTTTACCGTTTTTTTTAGTTATGTATCTGGTCGTTGATTTATACATAAGTAATTTATAAAATACCCACCCTATCAGGAGGAGCGGAACAGTTGTAAAAATAGAATCGACTGACTAAATGGTGGATTAAGTAAATTTATACTTATTTATCCCATTTTCACATTTTACATGTATATTCAAATAAACGTATCTTTGAATATAAGTATCTTTCTGTAATTAAACTATTTGGTTAACCTGACGTCTTTCAAAGGACAAAGGCACGGGCCTCGAATTCCTCGACTTTATAATGACCATTTCCCTCGTACCTCGCCTTCTGTTATAAATATTTTCCTTTCGCTTCGCTGCCCACAAAGAAAAGTCTGTTTGTAAAACTTTCCCATAGTGCTCTTTGGAATTTCCTCAAAAGAGGCTTTTTGAATACAAATATTAAATACATCTATAAATAAGGGGGAAGCTGTTTTGCCTCTGAAATAGTATCAGATATAAATCCTCCTGTTTAGTTAATCGTTTGTGTAATGTTCATTTAGGTTACTGTAATACATACATGTACGTTCATTAGGTTACGGTAATACATACAGATGCAGAAGGCAACGGAAGACCACTGAACTATATATCCCTAGTGGTTAGCAATGAAAAAGTCAAAAATAGCTATGGCCCCGAGTGCCTGGCGGCACTTTAATGGGTCAGGGGTGCTAAGAATCCCCGGGTGGAAAACTGGACCGGGATCACCAATACGGAACAGCTTTTCCGGATGGCGCAAGACCGACAAAAGAATTCAGAGCTAACGGCCAACCTCCAGTAATGCAGAGGCACTTCGAGAAGAAGAAGAATACATACATGTTCTCGGAAAAATCAATATTTTTCGAAATTTCTTAATTTACCTACGTGGAAAATATTCTAAATGAGTGTGAAAAACCAGAAAGTAACTAAGTAGGTACCTAAAAATGTATTGTATTTTAGACATCTCATATAGTCTTAGCTTTGTACTTGACCTAAGTTTAGATTAGAGTTGTAAAACAAGGCATCAAAGTTTTCGTTTTGTAGGTAAGTATATTTTTGTGTGAAATGGTTTAAATATAAAAACACCTATTATTCTATTTATTATAGTCCTGGACAATTCTGGAATGCGGTTACATTATGCGAAAACTCTTCGCAAGCACGACGCCGCGATCTTGGTCAGTGGGGTTACGGTTTCTGCTCTTCATGTGGTGCCTCCAGCTCAGCAGAACTACATCACAGCTGGATACTGCGCTGACCAATGTACCAGAGCTGTAAGTGCATATTATTATAGCATGTCTTCTATAAAGATTGAAAGTAGATCCAACATATCGGGAAAGTGGCAAAAGACACGTCATTTTAAATATGGGTGCTAACAAAACCCTTCATTCGACATCCTAAACCTAAGGGGCTCTCTAGACGATTAAGCATGCTTGTCAAGCATCTCGCCGCGGGCTGGAAAGGAATTGTATACCGCACGAAATATGCAAATATTTTTAATATATAAAATCGAAGACTATCGCGGTTGTTTGACATTATAAATAGGATAGAAACGATTTTACCGCGGGAAATTTGTAACACCCGACGTTTCGGTGACGTTGCAGCCGCCGTTGTCCAGGGTAGACCCTGGAGAACGGCAGCTGCAACGTCACCGAAACGTCGGGTGCTACAAATTTCACGCGGTAAATTCTTTTCTATTTTTAATATTTACCAAAAACGCCTAATGTTGTAGTTAATACCAGGGAGTCACGTTAATTAGACGTAAGTGATTGATGAATGACGTGACTCCCTGCGGTTTACGATCCCCTCACAGAACGCGACTTTATGCTTGACAAGCATGCTTGATCGTCTAAAGAGCCCCTAATCATCTGTCCTGGCTGTGTCTTTAATTCATCTGTAGCGACAATATTTACTAGATTTGTTGAAACATCAGATAAACAATAATATTTACATAGCTAATGCCACACTATTTCAATATCTGTGTCATCTGATGCAATAAATAAATTAATAAAGTTTATCTCCTGTTTATTCATATGAACAATCACTGCGCATATACTTCTCATAATCGTGTTTACTTTTGAGACAGCAATATGGATGGAATTTACCAATAAAATTTCAATACATAAAATTACCGGAAAATTACACCACATTTTGCACAAAGAATAAGTGCCGAGGTTCAATTTTAAGAAATGAAAGTATCGATGTTCTCTTAATTTATTTATTGTATTGAATTCCAAATTGTATATACAAAAAAATGTTATTTTAAATATTATTTAGTCGTATTTCGGTAGTCCGGCAGCGATAGAGCTCTCGATACCGCAATGATCTTCCCCGCGGAGAATCTTGAAGAATCCATGGTCACCCCAGTCGCTGTTCCAAGAGTTGGCAATGAGCCAGTAATCGGTCCCGTCTTCGACTCCCCATCCCAAGATCTTGATAGCATGTCCTCCGAGCGCTCTACCCAAGGCGTGTTGGTACACGCCAGATTTGTAATGGAGCAAATCTTCATAGACCGTAAAAGCCCCTTCCACGGGCCCTTTCGTGTAGATCTCAGTCATGATCTGGTCAATGTCGCTGTCAACGGAGTAGGAGGTGCTGCCGTAGTGTTTGTCTTTGTTGTAAGGCACGTTGTAGTTGCTCTCGCAAGTGTTTTGGCACTTAGGAGTGCCGCCACCTTCGCCCTCGCACGGCATTCTAGTACCGTTTACGTGGTGTTCGCAAGGGGCGATCTGATACGGTTGGCACCCCTGTTGCGAGCCGTAGCTACCGCCGGAGACTAGACCGTGGCGAGTCCAGTACTCCCAGGCTTGTCCTGGAAAACCTCCGTTGCATCCAAAGCCGCAGGTGTCGCAGCAGGAGACTAAATCTTCGGCTGAGAAGCGGAAGTGAACCTTTCCTTTGGAGTTGATGCAGACGCGATCTGACATCGCTTCGACGGCGCCGAAGGCCCAGCAGGATCCGCAAGATCCTTGATCGCGAACCTCCTACAAAATTAAAAAGTAATTCATTGTTTGAATTCACGAATATTGCTTCCTAAATATGGCAATAAAATAATGGGTGAAATTGTGGAAATTCTGGCTGTTTGCTATTTAACATTTCCTTTTCCATTCCAAATTAATCTCAAGATAATCAAAGAGATCAATATAATACAGTTTTTACTCTGTGAATATTTCAGATATTATCATTTAAACATTCATGTATTAGTTTATATATTTTATTTTATACAAGTAATGCAATTTAAATATTACAATTTTTCAGAAACAAAACTTTAAGTAATCAATTTACAAAAAATAATATAAAAGTTAAGGCATAGTGACATGTCTCTAAGTTGCCTACATAGGCAGACGTATTGTGTTAGGAGCCAGGGCATTTTTGCGTGTATTTGGTAGGAAGTATGTTACATTGAAAAGAAATTAAGATACAATAATAATAATAATAAACAATAATAAGCAAATAAAAAATAAATAAAAACCAATTAAAGTAATTCAAATATTTATAGTTAATATAGGTAACTAATGACATATTTAATTGTGTATAAAAAGTATTCCTATTACGACTAAATAGACGAATAATGCGTAAAAACTTTCTTGTTGTCTGCTGGTTAAATAATATTGAGAAGGGTGTTAAACGTTCTCGGAGCAATTAAATTAATGGAGCGTTGGCAATTATGCATTTTTCATTTTGTTAATTTTCAGTTTCAATTTGCAATTTATGTTATAATCTGCTTTAGAAGTGAAGTCATCCTTGCTTTTATGAGCATACAACACATTTTCCAAGATGTATGCGGAAGGAAGAGTGAAAACTTGTAGCTCCTTGTACAAGTGGAGGCACGAACTGTGATATGAGGAGATTAACAGACAAACGTTCTAACTGCTCTTTTTTGAAGAGCATATTGCGGTCAGCAGCATTTCCCCAGAAGCGGGCTCCATATACCATTACACTGTGAAAATAGCCATAATACACAAGTGAGACAGCTTTTCTACCACACAGTTTCTAATTTTACCCATAGCAAAAATTGCAAAGTTATTTGGCAAGCACCTCTATGTATAGAGTCCACTGAAGACCTAATCGTCAATAGCTTAATGCTCAGAAATAAAGCTTCTGTATCTAAATTCACCAAGTTTTATATATTTACAGAAGGATTCTGTATTATTTTTACTAGTCTGTGGGGTAAAATAAAGCCACCATATTTTTTTTTTATCGAAAATGTGTCCGACAAGAATGTCTATATAAAATTAAAATTTCTCGTAATTAAAACCTCACTTGATTTTGGCTGAATATCAAGTATTTTAAAAGGAAAATAAGCGATACAAAATCAAGGAGATAATAAGAAAACAACAAGAAACAACGAAACAATGGCATATACCTTGATAGTAGGACAATCCGGCCATTGCTCCCGAGCGTCGAAATTCTTAGGCAAATTCTTTCTCGGCTCTGCCGTCAGTAGCGTCGGCGGCATATGGTACTTGCTGTCAGGATGCACTCCCATTATCCTCCTGAAGTAGCTCATGGGAATGTCCTGATGGAAGTTCCTTCCGGCCTTCCATGTTAGGTTTCCGTGATTGAGGATCTCAATGAACCGGTCCGAAAGCGGATGCGGTACATGTTTGGTGCTGGCGACCGTCAGCCAGGCTAGCACTATCAGCTTCCACATCGTTGCGAAACTGTAAACACAAGTGAATCGATGCGTAATGCGGTCGATACTAACTGGCTGACTGTATCCATCAACGGCGTTGGAGTTTTAATGAACTATCGTACGTGCTAGTTTCTATATAAATACACGAAGCAAATAATTAAATCTGTTTACATGGCTCTATGCCAAAGTATTTGAGTAGATAATATTATATAATTATTATGATTATCATTATAATTTATTTCATCAGTAATGCATAATAATGAGCAGTAAAAATACATTAGGGGTTGGCAGATACAAAATGATTTCAAATCTTATTAATTTATAAAAACACATTAATGAGGACGTTACAGAGTTTATTTAGCAATAGAAAATTCACCTTGACTCGTTTTAAAAAAAAAACATAAAAATCATAATTTCAGCAACTATCTTCAAACTTCTTTTGAAATATTCTTAGAATACAAAAAGATTTTTTATAGAAAAATAATACAGTAGAGCCTCGATAATCCGTACTCAGGCTAATCCGAACGTCGCTATAATCCGAACTGCATACCCCACCCCACTTCCTCGCCTTCGCCTCGCTGCTATGTTGTTTATTAATTAGTCTGCAGTTACGACTGCCACGTTGCGCGTCCATTCCACGTTTTTCTGCTCTGTACTCGTGCGCGGCGTGTTTTTTTGAGGTTATAAAGATGGTTCCAACACCAAAACGCAAACATAAAACTTTGACTATAGCCGAAAAGTGCACCATACTAGACAGTTTAAAGGACGGAGTGTCGGCAACTTCTCTTGCTTGTAAGTATGGCGTTGGAAAATCAACAATTACAGACCTCAAGAAAAATGAGCAAAAATTGAGGTCTTTTATAGCTAAAACTGAGAAAGGACCAGGGTTCAGAAAAACTCTAAAATTACCAGAGAATCCAGTGCTAGAAGAAGCACTGTTCACATGGTTTTTAGAACAAAGACGACGCCACATTCCATTGTCTGGTGAGGTCGTAATGGAAAAAGCGAGATTCTTCCATAAAAAACTAACAGGTTCGGATTTTTCTGCAAGTAGAGGATGGCTTGATAATTTTAAAAAACGTCATGGCATACGTCAGCTGAAAGTGTCAGGTGAGAAAGTCTCTAGCAATACGGAAGCTGTTCAACCATTCCAAGAAAAATTCCTAAACGAGATAAAAGAAAAGAACCTTTGCCCTGAACAAATTTACAATGCCGACGAATCAGGATTGTTTTGGAAGGTTCTGCCGGACAAAACTTTAGCCTCTTCTGCTGAAACTAGCGCTCCTGGGTCGAAAGTGTCTAAAGAGCGAATAACTTTTATGCCTTGCGCAAACTCTACAGGGAATCACAAATTACCATTGCTAGTTGTGGGGAAGGCAAAAAAGCCAAGATCTTTTGGATCTGTAAAATTACCAGTGCATTATGAAGGGCAGAGGCGTGCTTGGGTAACCAGAGATATTTTTCTCGAGTGGTTTAGAGGCCATTTTGTTCCTGAAGTCAAACGCCATTTAAAAAAAATGGGACTGCCACAAAAAGCATTGCTACTCTTAGACAATGCCCCTGGACATCCAAATGCTGAAGATTTGACAACAGAAGACGGCAACTTCTCTGTACTGTACATGCCTCCAAATTGTACGCCTTTGATCCAACCTATGGATCAAAACGTAATCCAAAATGTCAAGATAAATTACAAAAAGAAACTCCTGATTCAAATGTTCGTGCAGCAAGAAGCCGATGAGGCTTTAACCTTGCATGATGTTATAAAAAACGTCACAATTAAAGACGCCATTTTTTCGCTAGCGCAATGTTGGGATCATGTATCATCGTCTCTTATCGAAAAATCTTGGAAGCCTCTTTGGCCTGAAAAAATAAATTCAACAGAAGATAGATCAGAAGAAAATGATGACTTCGACGTAGAAGACGATCTCCCGCTTAGTCTTTTACGTAATCGTGGTTATACAGAAGAAACCATTTCCACTTTCTTGTCCATGAGTGAAGAGGAGAATTGCACAGATCCTATAACTGATGATGAGATCATAACCCAAATAACGCAAGAGAATGACGAGTCTTTAGCTGAAGATTATTTTGCTTCAAATGTCAAGAAAATTACTCATTCACAAGCCATATCATCTTTGAACACTTGCTTGGAGTGGGCTGAAGAAAATGACCTGTCCTTATCGGAAAAGATGATGCTACGTAACTTGAGGGACAAAGCTTTTTTCTGGTCCATCAACAGGACTCGCCAAACTAAAATAGATCAGTTTATGACTAAATAGACAATTTACACCTTACGTATTTTATGGTACCTAATTATTATGTAAATTTACGGTAAGCAACGAGCCGGGCTTTTTATTTGCATTACGACTGTAGTCCTTACGCTGCTTGTAATAAGAGCGTTCCCAAGGTCAATATGTAAAGCCCAGCTCGTTGCTTACTGTACCTCTTAAACTATGTATATAATTAAACACTATTTTAAGAATAAAAATGTTTTTTTTCTCCTTACATACTATAATCCGAACGCTTCGTGAGTCCGAACAGGGGTTAGTTTTTGCTAGTTCGGATTATCAAGGCTCTACTGTATTCATAATTTATTTTACCAATAATGCTTGCACAGAGCAGTATTTTACACTAGAGGGTTGGCAGATACAAAAAGATAATATTGATGAAGGACGCACTCAGTTAAAATACTGATATGGAAAGTCTTCCTCCCCCCCCCCCCTTTTATTTATTTATTTTAAACATAACATGCAGAATTCATAAAATGGTCATACCAAGTAATGGTGCGAAGTAAACGACGACCCACATTCACATGACCATGCTCAGCGTATGCCCAACTAGGCCGAATATAGCCTGTATCTGTATATATATATATATATATATATATATATATATATATATATATATATATATATATATATATATATATATATATATATATATATATATATATATATATATATATATATATATATATATATATATATATATATATATATATATATATATATATATATATATATATATATATATATATATATATATATATATATATATATATATATATATATATATATATATATATATATATATATATATATATATATATATATATATATATATATATATATATATATATATAAATAATTTTTAAATGAAAACTTTTAAAACATTTTTATTTAAATGTAAGGTTAGTGAGGGTTGTACCTTTGTACCTCGTAAACGTCCGGTAAAGGTACAACCTTCACTAACCTCACAATTAAATAAAATATATATATCAATATATATATATACAATTAAATAAAATATACAATTAAATAAATATATATATATCTATATATATATACAGTTCAAAAAGGCTTCATGCGTGGCGTCTCGGGCTGCCTCGAGCACAATTCTCTCCTGGCTGCTGCCATCAAGGATGCGAGACAGCACGAACGCCAAATCAATGTATGCTGGCTCGACCTAGAGAATGCCTTTGGGTCAGTCCGACACAGTCTTCTCCACTTTGCACTCCGCTGGTACAACTTCCCACCAGTCGTGCGTGACATTGTAGCCTCCTACTCCAACTGTCTGACTTTCCATGTTAAAACGCAAGAATGGACTACCCGCTCTATACCATATTCAATTGGACTATTTCAGTGCTGTTGCCTCTCCCCGACGATTTTTAATATAGTTTTTAATATACTGCTGGAAAGCCTGACCCAGTTTGACAGGAAGTGGGGCTACCGTTTTAAAACAGACGGCCAATACACCTCGTCGTGCCTCGCTTTTGCCGACGACCTAACTTTCATCACCAGAAGCCCCAAGCAGCTTTCCCTGCTATTACAGAAAGTGGAGCTTTTCTGCGACTGGTCAGGCTGTATAAAAGTGAAGCCCTCCAAATGTTTTTGCCTTGGACTCGCCCGCATGGGCACAAAATTTACATCCTATGACCCCAAATTGGTCTATAAGGGCTCTAATATCTCCCTTATAGACCCAAACAATCATTTCAAATTCCTCGGCAGAAAAATCACCCATCAGGGAAAAGACGTCTCGGGCGATCATGTTATAGAGCATTTCAAAAGTTGCCTGGCGAAAATAGATGCCTTGCTAATTTCTGGCCCTCGTAAGGCCTGGATCTATGACAATTATCTAACGTCACATTTGTCATGGCCCTTTCTTATTTACGATTTTACCAAAACCCAACTGTCCCGTCTAGATGCGACAGCTAGTTTAAAATCCTGGCTGTCCTTGGCCAAACCAGCTGACCCCTCGACTCTCTTCAGGTCCAAACAAAATTTTGGGCTAGCGCTTAAACTGCCCTCTCTGCTCTACGCCAACTCCAGAATAACCAAAAATTCGATTCTGTGCAATTCCAAAGATCCGACAATATCGAAGCACGTAATAAGTGGCCGTAGTGATTCAAATGATCTACAAGCCCGCGCAGACTTCCACAAAAAGTTCCTTACTGGAATCAGCCAGAATGGCACTGGTCTGGGGTATGGCAGTACAACCACGAGCGACGTGGACTTGAAGAAGTCTCTTTTGCGGGGAGATTACGACAGCAAGAGTATGGCTCATGCTATTGGCCTTCAATGCCAGAATGATTGGACAACAATTGGGGACTTTTGCATTCCGCCTCCAATGCACTGGAAGGTAATGCTCTATGACTAGACGCCAGATATGCTGAAATTTTATTTGAATGCCTTTCAGCATACACTTCCAGACCCCAGTAACCTCGCTCGTTGGAGCTTTGCCGAGGATAGTTCTTGTCCCCTCTGTAGCAATACCCCTTGCACAGCTAGACACATCCTAGCTGGCTGCAAGGTGGCCTTAGATCAAGGACGGTACACTTACCGCCATGACAAAGTTCTCGCTGTTATTCGCGAGGTAATTAGTCTCTCAGTGGCTCGTGCCAACAAGGGTTTGACAGTATCCTCCAAACCCCCAATACAGTTTGTGCGGGATGGCTCTAAAGGCAAAAAACATTTAACTACAAAACCTTTCTCAATAATCGAGAAAGCTACAGATTGGATTCTGGAGGTTGATTCGGTCTCTGAGCAGTATAAATTCCCTGAAAGTCTCGGATGCACAGCCCTCCGTCCAGATATAACTCTTTACTCTCTATCTCGGAAGGTGGCTCTTATTGTAGAATTAACTGTTCCATGGGAATCAAATATCCCAAAAGACCACGAGTACAAATTAAATAAATACCATGATCTTGCAAATGCCGTAACCCGGAACGGCTTCACTGTTCACCTTCACGCGGTGGAAGTTGGCGCTCGTGGCCTGCCAGCTAAATCTCTATTTCACCTCTTTAAAGATCTTGGCCTTTCCAGAAAAATAATCAACTCTTTCTTAGAAAAATTATCTAAAACTGCGATTTGCGCATCTCAAATTCTATGGCTTCGAAGGGGGAGTGAATGGGTGGCAAGGTGAACGCTCACATGTGGCAAGACAGCTGTCCTAAACCTACCACAGCCGGTTCGTAAGTCCGGAATCCACTGCTCACCCCCCAGAAGTGTAAAAAAAAATAGTATTATGATGGGCCCGACTCCGGTCGGGGAATTCCATGGCAGCTCCGTTTGTATTTATTTATTATATATATATATATATATATATATATATATATATATATATATATATATATATATATATATATATATATATATATATATATATATATATATATATATATATATATATATATATATATATATATATATACACACACATACACATATGTAGATACATACATATATAAATATATTCATAGATACACATAAACATATATACACGCATGTTTATTATCTTATACCGCATTTATGCAGGTATATTATTTTAAAAGATGATTTGCAGAAGATCATTGTCTGTCCTTGAACGACCTAAATCGTCAAGAAACCATTTTTTTATTGAATGAAAAGGTACTTTCAATTTTTTTATGTCGTCATCAAGACGATTGAATATTTTGGATGCTATAAAATTTTATTGTCTTTGGGCAAATGATAAATAAACTCGGGGAACGGCATAATTCAAGCCTGCAGATGCTCTTGTAGTTCTGTGTTGCTGGCTTCGTGGTCGTTTATCTAGGGTTCGATGGAAAAACATAAGTGACTGTTTCACAAACAGCTGGTATATATCTGTAGGAGCCTACGGCCCTACATACCCACAACAAAAAAGTCAATTTCACAGAACAGAAAACTGCAGACTCGCTCAAACTTGCACGCGCAGCTGCAGTTAATTTCCAGCTAAATTTGGCAAATATTGCCCAGGTTAGCGACACATGCGTCGCCCCACTCGTAGCTATTGCATCACCAATCACCCTATAAAACGCAGTACATTTCATTCGATCGGCATCATTCCTTTGGTGGTCAAGTACACCTACACACTGCTACATCATTCCTTTGGCAGACAGTTGTCACGTGCTACCGCATTCCTTCGGCAGGCAGTTGCCCTTCTACATCATTACTTCGGCAGACAGTTACCGCGCTCTGCACATCGTCCCCTCAGTGGACAGATATCTCGACTACACACTTCGCTCCTCGACTACACACGGACCGCCACGGTTTCACCTCGCGCCCACACTACAACACAACGGCGAACACAACTCAAGGCGTTAAGAACTGGCGACTTCGACAAGCTTCTGAATAAACTCTTCTACACGGACATCTACGACTCTCATTTACGGAGCAACCTTCATGCTGAGAACCACCCTTCGCTCACAAGCAATTGGAGTCTAGTGAAGGGTGGCCATTCTCACATATCTAACACCTTACTTCCTTGGAAAAGCATGTTGGAATCATATCGTGGGGGCCTTCTATTGATTACCCTCAACAGAAGCTTTTGGGCTTTCACTAGAGGATCCAAAACAGGTTTTGCACATGCTCCCCACGCTATTATTCCGTGCACCCATAAACCCTGACATAGGGCCATGTAAGCCATTTTTAGAGAGTTCTTGGAAAGGGCATTGCGTATACTATACCTATGCATATATTATGCCTTAGTAGTAGTAGTAGTAGTAGATAGAGTGGGGGGCTTGATTCCAGCCCTTGATGTCACCTAGATCTGTAAGGTCTTTTGTAACTACCCACTGTGTGGTTAGGTCAGTGGTCAGCTAGTAGCCCGGTACTTCTTACCAGTCCAAGTAGATCACTGACCTTCAAGTTGGGCAGATCGCTGGGTTCGAGAAAGGCTCGTCCCAGTAAACTGTGTCTTTTGGCGGCGAGCCCTGGACAGCGACCAACAATGTGTATGCTGTCTTCAGGTTCCTCGCCACATATTCGGCAATCCTTGCTCTCAGTCAAGCCAAGGTTGAATAGATGAGCTCTAAGGGTCGTGTGTCCGGTGAGGAGACCGATAGTGGTTCTAAGGTTTTTCTTGCTCATGTCAAGTAGGGCCTTGGTTATCTTCTGTAGTGGTTGCTCCATCATGGATTTTGCCTGGCGACATCCCTGACTCTGTTTCCAGGAAGCCCGATGATCCTGCTCCAAGCAGTCCCTGATGATTTTCTTACCTGTAGCGAAGGGGACCCTTACAACTGGCTCCACTGGGCATTCCAGTGTGCCCAGTTTTGCCAGTCTGACGGCCTCTTCATTTCCGGGTATGCCTTGGTGACCCGGTATCCATATTAGGGTGATTTTGTTGGATTTTCCCAATTTGTTGAGCTCCTGCATGCCGTCCCAGACCACAGAAGATTCTGTGGTGGCTTTAGCCAGAGCGTCCAGTGTTATATTATGCCTTAATATTAAAGGTATTTTATCAGGGAGCGAAGGTAGTTAGATGTTTTACTTCTTACATTGTTTATTACAAATGGGCGAGGTGAGTTACCTCATGATCAGGATGGCGGTTTTAGAGAAACGGAGAAACGTGGCTTCTAGGTGGAATGTAGAAGCTAAACCTGGCGCAGACATTTTATATCCTCACGGTCCGTATACGCATTGCCATAATCTAAGATGTGTAAAATAAGACTGTTAATTAGGAGTATCCTAACATCTGTATGGAGATAGTCTCTGAATCTATACGATTTTAGGCGAGAGGGGCCATATTCAGTTTATCGACCCTATCTAAATAAAGGTGGATTCGAAAAGATATTCTCGTTAATGTGCAGTCTTAAGATTACGGGTGACGTCTACTCGAGTGATTGTTACTTAATCAAGAGCAATGCAATGTCTGGACGACTAAAGCAATATAACCAGTTATGAAGACTAAGGGCCTCCATAGACCGACATCTTCAAGCAGTCGTGGTCGACTGCTCGAGAGCAGTCGTGTTGCAGTAGAAGCCGACCGCAACACGACTGCTCTCGAGCAGTCGACTGCTTGAAGCCCGGGCTTGGGCCTCTATAGATGGACAGCTTCAAGCAGTCGTGGTCAACGGCTCGAGAGCAGTCGTGTTGCAATCCACAAAGAGAGAATCCAACAGATCCACGGTAGAGGAAATTTTGAAATTTCTCGGGTGAATTCATAGCCCTAAATATGTATAATAATCTTAGGTTATTATAAATATCTGTGGTTATTATAAATATTTGATAATAACCTTAACATCTGCGCAATAACCAATCGGAACTAATTTAAATCAAAAATTAAGACTTTGGTCCTTGTAGCTGGACGTCAGTGTCGGATTATCAAATAGGCCAAGTAGGCACCGGCCTATGGGCCCCGCGACAAGAGAGCATTACAATCATAAATTTTTAATGAGAAAAATAAACATAGACTGGAAATTCTAAGGAGAAAATGTTCAATAAACTTTTCGATCCGACTAATAGTATAATTGTTAATAATTATCAACAGTTGGCCGCTGCCAGCCTGTACGATCATATTTGGTTTATATGCGCGCCTTTGCTACGCGACATAAGCAGTGTGCGATTTTTTTAACGGCCCACATTGCCGGTGCGATTGTGTTTTTTTGTTTATATATACACGTCTATTTTGCGCTATATCATCGTCAGAATATGTTACAGCCCAAAGGGGGCTAGCTACCTCTACATGGCCTAGGGGCCTCTACATGGGTTAATTCGGATATATAAATTACGTGTCAATATATTGTATGTTTATCAATATTGATATTTTAATGACAGTATTGTAGGATATGATAGGTACTTGTATAATATATTACTACTAGCGAAATATTACACGGCATTCCCCATAATAGCATAATTCTTCTGTGCTATAAGCTATATGATAAAAATATTCTTGCGATCGTGCATATTTTCCATCTTGGTATGTGCTAATATTCTGAGCAACGGCAGAAAATTCAAAGACAATAATTAATTATTCTTTTCTAAAAAAGCCTGTGTAAGGTATGAACTTCATGTCAGCAGGCATATTCAACCAATGTGAGATTCCCTACTCTCGTAGTAACCGTGACATCGTACGATATTGTGAAGTACATTTTGCCAACACTACTTCTTCGACCAATTTATTTACAAATATGGTTCCAATTTGCGCTTATCATCGTCTGCGGCTGACTCTCTGCTGACCACTCAAAGGTCATCAGAGTTGAAAGTGACCGATAAAACGTCAGTTAATACATGTTTGCCTATTTTATCTACAAAGTGTGCTGACTTTTCTTTTAACCCTAAGAAATTGTGTATTAATTGCAAGAAAGTAAACATGTATTTGCTGTTGCTTAGGGGATTACAGTAATGATTGTTTTATTGATTATAAAATGGAACCAATAATTAGTAAACTTAACATTTGTTTATATATTATAGTTACTATCACACTACACATTGCACACCCAAACAATTATATAAACGCACGCAACACTCACGTGCCAACACCCCTGCCCTTGATTCTATCCTTATCACATCCCATCAAAAGGGTTACCATTAATTTTGACATCTAATTATCAGTCTAAAAATGGTGTTGTTACTCAACCGGCTTTTGTTACTTGTGGTTGCTAAAAGTAATGCTTTTTTTTTTAATTACCCTGTCTGTAGTCATTGATAAACAAAATATTTAAAGAAAAGATATATTATTATAGCTGTATGTGGGGATTGGGGCTTCATCGGTTGAAGCTTGAAGCAATTTAAAATATAACTCAAGTGAGTACAAACATATTTTAAAGAAGTAATTCGATTAGCTGTAAAAGGTTATAAAAACAATAACAATGATATTTAAGCAATTGTGATAACTATTTGTACAAATAGACTAACTATTTGTACAAACCATCTATATATAATTTCAATTTTACTTTGAATGTCAGCTTATAATAATTAATAATATGAAATCGAAGACTATCGCAGTTGTTTGCACTAAAAAGGGTTTAAAAACGAATCTACCGCGTGAATTCTGTACCATCCGATGTTTCGGCGATGTTACAACCGCCGTTTTCCAGGGTAGACAGTCTACCTTGGACATCGGCGGTTGCAACATGGTGCTAAAAAAATCACGCGGTAAATTCGTTTTTAAACCCTTTTTATAAAAATAATAATTGCTATTAGTGTATACATTCTTTCAATTTTATTATTTTCTTTTTATTACTTAGTTTGTATGTAGGCTTATGCATATATATTTACAACAATTTAAATGTCCGCCTTAGAGCAGGTTATCCTAGTTAGGTGAACTGACAACTGTTTTTGGCATATCATGTTATCAGTTTTTTGCTGCCGGACTTTTGTCTATGATATTTTTATTGTGCATATCCATTTTACTATAAATGATTGTCAATTACAAAATTAAGTGAATAAAAATAAATTTATGAAGCATTATAGCTCTAAATTTAATCATTTATACTGTCAACCCTATATTTTTTATGTTTCTACTAACTTTTATCTATATTTCCCACGTTTTAAAATGAATTCAATATTTTTCAGTTTACTGCAGTTACTGTTTTTTTAGTTTTTATTGAACCTTATTTTTTGTGTAAATTAAGATTTCAGTTACCGTTGAAAGAACTAATAGTTGACGTACGGCTACGGTAGCTGTTACAAACCAGGAAGACATAAAATCAAGCGTGGCCTAATTTCGGAATGTACAAATACTTGGCGCAAGATTTCATCTAATGAAAGAAGTAGGTCAAAATATCACCCTCGGTTGTGTCGTTAAAACAACCATTGCAACTCTCGTACCCTTTCGTTATGAGACCCTTGGCGGCAAATTCATCAAAATACTTAGATAGAAAAGGCGATTTACACGAAATGCTGTAGTTCACCCATTTCAGTGACGAAAGTTAGAATATATTTATTCTAGAAGCGTGCCATGGCAAAAGGTTACGACTTGCCTTGGGATTATAAACGTTCGGCATAATAATATGCGAGGTCACGGAAGTTGTTGTTCATCCCCAAAAACCAGAAGGGAGAGAGAAAGATAGATAGAGACATAGGAAGGAGATTATCTTCTTCTTCTTTTTCTTAAGATAATTTCTTTGTTCTGGATATTGATCACCATAATGTCTATTCATTACATGGCGAAAATAAAAAATTCCTTTTTTTATTATGGACATAAAATTGATCTTGCTTTCAATCGCATCCAGTACATCTGCTTTGGAGTTCAATGGTTCCATGCTACTTGGACCGCAAAACCAGCTTGTTTTGATGTCGAACCAACCCATAGTTTAACTCCTATCCGGGAGCCTCCTCGAAGAGGTAAATTTATTTATTTATTTATTTATTTAAGAATTAATTACTATAAAACATTGATTAGCTTACAAAAATAACAGGAACCGAATAGCAAAACCTTAACCTTTTGCTTATTTGTTTCTGTCACCCAACTGGGACTAGCCCGTTCTAGGGTGGACAGGACTCCAATATTACAATCAAGTTTGCTTGATTGCTTGGTTGCCTACAAATGTACAAGTTTCAGTAAAAAGCTAATGACACTAAATTGCCCTAAAATGTGGTCTTCAGAATAAAATAAAAAATAATAATAATAAAAAAATATTAAAAATATATAATAAATAAAATGCAATTCCATTATTAAATCGGCAATAAATATAATATAAAATTCGATTAAATAATATAAATAAAGTTATATGTGAGAAAAGAAAGAAACAGTCATTATTATTTAATATTATGTTTTAAGTAATATAAGATTTAATATAAAAATACCTAGTCTAAAAGTATAATTCATTGTCAAAGTCAAATATTTTTTGGTAGTTAGTTCAATGTTAAAAAATACTTAACATATAAGTTTAAAAATATGTTAATAATTTGGCACCTAAGTTTTATTATACTATTATTTCTAACATTTGATGTATGGTTAGTCTGTCATGATTCGATAACCATTTCTTTAATTTATTTTTGAATTCCCTAAATATCAAATTCATTTTTATTTCCATATTGATCAGATTGTAAAATCTCGGCGCAATGAAAGAGTAATGTCTTTGACCAAATGATGTTTTCCTTCTGGGTATTATTAAGCTATTTTCTACAACTTGTCTCGTTGGTCGCCGGTTCTGAATTATTCCTAAATTTGAGTTATTATCCAAAAATAGCCTTAAGAGGGAAGTTTTTAGAAAAAGTTGCCTACAATCAAGAACTTTAGCTTCCTTATACAGTTCATTAGTGGGATGGCGATATGGTCTACGTAGAATAATTTTTAATATAAATTTCTGCGCAACTTGCAATGGCTCTAGCAGGGTTTTACCACATCCACCCCATCCAATTATGCCGTAAGTAATAAGCGATTCACATAAAGCATAATAAACAGTTTTTAGTGTTTTGGAATCCAGAATATTCCTCAGTTCTTTGAAAACATATCCAAGGATTCGCACCTTCGTAGCCACGTTATGTATATGAGAATCCCAACGGAGAAAGCAATCTAGAGTGATGCCTAGATATTTCCAAGATATTTCTCTTTGTAGAGGCTGACAGTTACAAGACTCTATGCTATCGCATTCGTGTATTACAATAGTTTTATTAGTAGTGGGTTGACCTCTGGTTGTTATACTAAATGGCATGTATTTGGTTTTGCCAACATTAAGCGTCAACATAAAGTTTCCTAGCCAATTTTTAACAATTTCCATGCCCTCGTTTGCTTTCTCAAATGTGTAATCCCAGTTTGAACCCTTGAATAGTATAACGGTGTCATCGGCATATGTGATGATTTTACCTACTGGTAACTGACATAGGTCATTTATGTAGACGAGGAATAAAATGGGTCCCAAAACGCTACCCTGTGGCACACCATACGTGAGATGCTGGCTTTTACTCTGGAGGCCCTGGATGGTGACACTTTGTACCCTGTTGGATAGGTAACTATCAAACCATTTAAGACTTGTATAGTTAATTCCGACACTGCTCAGTTTGCATAATAATATATTATGAGGAACGGAGTCAAAAGCCTTTGCAAGGTCAAGGAAAACTCCTAGGCACTTGTCTCCTTTATCCACTGTTTCGACTATATTAAGGCAGCTATAGCGTCTGTTGTCCCTAAACCTTCCCTAAAACCGAACTGATTGTCTAAGAGTATTTTATTTTCAATTAAAAATTTATAGAGTCTCGCCTTTGCAACTTTCTCGAAGATTTTGGAGATCGTGTTTAGAATGGATATAGGTCGATAGTTATTGAGGTCCTGCTTATCTCCCCCTTTATGTATGGGAATTACTTTGGCAATTTTTAATTTGTCAGGAAAAATTCCGCTTCGAAAACTCACATTAATAATAAAAGCAATAGGCTGGCTGAGAAAAATTGAATGAAACAATTTCTTCGGGCGAGCCCTCGGAAGTGAAATTTACAAGAGCAGTGTTAGATCTGGCGGAATACCGGAGGAGTCTGCGAAAATAGTTTTTTTCTAAGAAGTGGAGTGGATGTTAAATTGTTGTCATCTACCTTTAAAATAAACCGTTGCCCACCCAATCCCAATGACAGCGGGCAAAGAGCGTCACAGGTTTTAATCGCTCATAATGGGTGACCTAACCATGCAAGTGACCTAACCTCTTGCAATTGATCTAACTAATCTTTCCAAACCTTTTAAGCAAGGTGTAAGGGAGACCCACAAGCTTGCTATTTCCCTTGCTGTTTGAGGTATTAAACCACTGCTGGGCAAGGACCTAGCTAGATCAGTAGATTGTTACGTCCCAACGTCCCTGAGACTCATCTTTCACTCTCAACAGCTGTATTGTAAACATGTTCTTTCAATGCCAGTAGAAGAGTTAAGTCTCATTCACAGGCATCCTCTTGTAGTCACACAGTTTTGTAACCACATCTTTCGTAGTCACAAACAAAAATTTGTTTCTTCTGATAGACCAAGTCTAATGCTTATAGAAAGATTGGAATGACTTGGCACTTCAGGATATCCTCAGCTTTGTATGAATGTTGGGACCAAGGCCACATAATAAGGAGCATATCATCATAAAGCATAAATGGACGCTGAAATGACCAAATTACCATCAATTTGTATTTTTTTCAAAATTGATTTAAAAATCACTTTTAAGTACACATATACCAAATCGCCATCTATACTGGCGTAACTATAATTATCAATATTAAGTTAATGTATAATAATAACATTTTTATAAAATTCACATAAAAACAAAAAAATATATTAAAAAGAATTAATACAAGACCGCTGTTACAGAAAGTGAAGTATTGTATTTATAATAATTGTCGTTGCGGTTTCTTTATGAAGTCTTTGTAGTTTATGTATTTATCCATATAGAAAGATCTGTATTTCCAGAATGTACTCAATCAGACCTTTCATTTGACACTAAACACGATATTATATTTATGTGAAATAGAAAAACGGAAAATATACATAGATGCCCCTTGAAAACATTACGCTCATTTTTTGTTGGGCAGTCGTGTAATTACAAATACTTCAAAAATAAGATTATTAGTAATATCCACGTCAGTAATTCGCAGTTCATATCCAATGGCAAAGCAACGTGGAATGCGAAAATGACGTTGTTATGACGTCATCTCGTATACGACATTTTTCAAAAAGCAGGGGTGCAGAAGCAGCCTAAATGGCGAAATTTCTTACCTGGCAACGCTGCCTGCACTCCAATGAATTATGCATCGGGGCCCGGATATTGAAGAGTGCAATCGCTGTCTGATTTTGACTGCAGAGGAAGCTGTTGCGGCGCTATTTGATTAAACCCACCGGCCAATATCTTTGACATATCCCCGAAGCGGTCTGCTGAATAAAACCACACTTCACCTGACAAACTGGCACAACTTTAAAAACGTGCTTTTTCAAGAGAGCGAATAATTCGAAATTAACATACTTCGTACGTATTTAAATCTGTGTAGAACCGTTAGCAAATATAAATATTTTACGATTGCAATTAGTGACATCATACGAGTACTATTTCAAATAACATATCCACCATATTAAATGTTCAGTGCTACCAGTGTCATTTTTTCTCTTAATATTCCAGAAACGACCTCGTGCACTCTAAGAAAAGTGACATATCTCAAAATACCTCGTCGAGAAACTTAATAATATAACTAATTGATAACGGAATGTTTAACTCTACGAAATTATTTATCTCAAAACACAGATTGGGGTTAGGATATGGGAAAATTATGAAATCAAAGACTATCGCGGTTGTTTGACATTATATATAGGTATAAAAATGAATTTACCGGGCAAGAAACAGTACCTTTGACCTAATTGTGTCATTTTAAATTTTGCGGTGTTTTAAACCGTCAAACGTAAAGTCGTCGAGTTTATTCCCATTTCAAGAATGTCACCGAAAGTTGCCAACTGTAAAATTTATTTCATACGTTTTATTGTTTGAAAATATTAATATAATACAATACAATACAATTTAGTTCTGCATCAGTAGGTAGGCTTTCCTACACTTGGATGCGTCTTTGCCTCTAAAATTTTAAATAAAGTAATTAATTAATGAATATTAACTATCATGATATAGTTGTGGCAATATAAATTAATTTTAATAAAATATAATTGGTTTGAAAACCATTGATAAATAGAACATAATCTAATAATCAAAATTTTTTGATCATAAAAAGAGCTCAATGTCTGTGGTCATCAAGGCAATAATATGATGGTCATGAATAAGCGTATAATAAAAATATCTAATTTTAAACTAATTGTGTTAGACAAAAATTAAATTATTATTAATTAATGATTCGGCAGCAGTGTGTAACACAAAAATAAATGTATGTCCTCCATGCGCGTCAATATGTTAGAAAAATAGCGATTTTACTAACAATTAAGTAATAAGAGGAAAAATACTGATGATAAAAATACATTTAATTTAATCTTGTTTTTTACGATACGTTCTAGTATAATCGAGTTTTGCTTGCTGAATGAAAACTCACTGTTTATCATATAGGACATCCTGTGTATTTATTTCCTATATTTTATCGTACTGTTTCTGGCGCCACTTCTTCGTGTTATTCATAATTGGTAATATATTCCAATTTTCAGGTATTTCCTGCTGATGGCATCAACATAGTGTCAGCACTTCTTCATTCTCACAGCGCTGGAAAGAAACTCTCCCTGCGACATATTCGCGATGGATTGGAACTTCCAAAATTAGCAGAGGTAATATAATTTAATAATAATAATATTAAAATTTAATAATAATACAACTGAGCCAATAGGAATTTTGATATGTATGATAGCTTATTTCGCTGTGGTTTTGTCTAGCTTGAAACTCTGGTTTAAATTCTGACATTTCTTTTACATGGATGAGTGAAGTGAAGCTCTATGCACCTCACGAAAATAAATTAGATAAACTGCTATACACTACAAGAGAATTCAGAAGTTCCATTGGAATGGGGTTAGGTTATTATTTATTCGCAGGCATACATGTAAAACAACACGTTGTACAGCAATTATTCGCATACACCACTTCACAAATGAGTGCGCTGTACGTACCGTCTCTGCAGGGTATACTCTCAGGGTATCTCTCTAACCTATAAATATGTCGGTTGCAGCCCAAAGGTGTGTATCCACCATGGCGATGTAAAAACTACTGCTCAATTCAACTCAAACTCTATTTGTTATAAAACTTTTACAGTTGTTTCGACATAGAGTTAAAATAAATAAAAATAACGAACCAACTTAAAATAATCTAATAAAATTAGAAAAAGTAGTAAAATTGACAAATAATAAAAACACGTAAAGTCAAGTTAAATTTACATAATACTTGCCATGTCCAAATAACTAGATGAACTTGTTTTTTATATTTAATTTCATAATCATTTTTATCTTAAATCCTAAAGTAATCGTAAATTCCTAAACCAATAATAAAATAATTACACATTATACAATAATTAGCAAAGTTTCTATATTAAAAAAAGAATATAATAAATAAAACTTAACGATAACGATTCTAATACTTAAAAGAGTAACATTTAAGTAGTCATTTGTATTAGGAAATCATTAAAAAGAACCCTAAACACATTGTCATTTAATAAATTCGAGTTCGTAATATTTCTGTTTAATTAAAATCCCTTTCAACTCCGATTTAAATTTTCGAGGTCAACCGTCTCATGGCAAAGATTTTATTTCGCATTATTAGGAACTTCTCTTGAATAGCTTTATTGAGTCCGCGGTAACTCATTATCCCGAATTCCTCTCGTTGTGTGGTCGTGTTTTTCTTCCCGGACTTTAACTAAATCTAACTGACTTTAAATAATTAATATACGAGTACCTACATATATTTAAAAACATTGAGTGAGTATAGGGTTAGAATAACTAAAGAAATAAAACGACCTCATCAGCTATATTGAGGAGTCATGTTGCTTAGGAGTCATGTTGCATGATAAACCAAACTTATAGAAAAATTCAAATTTCTCGAAAATGGTAATATTTTGCATATAGGTAAATGTTATAATCGATTTGTAGTTGACCACCCTTCCACCACCAAAAAGGACTGGTGGGGGGGGGGGTAATAGGGTGGTCAGTTACAAATCGATTAAAACATATTTGAAAGTCTTCCCATTTTCGAGATTTTTTTTTATAACTTTGGTTTTTTACACGATTTAAGTAGAAAATGCATCCTAAACTCAATGAAAATAACTCAAATATTTAAAAATACAATTTTTAAAACCTCTAATGAGTATTACTTCAAATGAAAACAATTACAAAGATTTGTAGGACGAAAATACTAGGACTTTGTATTATAGGTAAATATGTTTTAATCGATTTGTAATTGACCAACCTATATACCTATATGTGTGTTTGTGTATTATTTGCAGGACAATCATTATGACTATCGTAACCAGCAGTCCAGAATCCTCGCTGAACCGAGAAAAGTCTTGCCAGGAGACTCTCTCATCACGGAATGTGCTTACAGCACCAAAGCCAGGACGAAACCTACAATGGGAGGATATTCTGCCCAGCAAGTATGTAATCAATAATCATGCCATTGTATGACTGGGTAGAATGCGCATGTATGACTGGGTAGAATGCATACATTGGATATTATTATGTCTCTTCATGTCAGATTTTCTGGATTTTCTTTGTTGTATTTTTTTTATATACTAACTATAGCTCGCGAGTCATTAAGCAAAATAATAATTGAATTACCAGAATATAATAAGATTCCGTACTGGCAACAATAAGGTGATCCATTAAACCAAAAAAGAAGAATATATTATATGAATTTGATAAGGTAATGAAGAAGAAAATGTATGAATTTGATGAGGCGATCGTAGCCCTGTTGTCACCGGTTCTCCTCGTTGTTACCGAAGTTAAGCAGCGGCAGGCGCAGTCAATACTGGGATGGGTGACCGCCTGAGTGTTTGACTGCGTGATGCTACAAATGCCCACGTAGGAGATTGTGCCAATAGGCAACAAGGCGGGTTCCACGAAAAAGCATATGCCTTGTGGGTAAAAAAAAATGACTAATCATATGACGCATCCATAAAACTGAGTATAAGATAACTTACCTTGAAATACATATACGAAAAATAGTCACAACCTCAATTTTAAAGTTTCTATATTATTATTCTCTTAATTTAATTGTAAAACGAACTGGTTTTAAATGAAAATAAAACAAAATACAACAGAAAACGTTTAATAGAAAATCACGATATTCACCTAAATATATTTTTATGTTTTGTTGTAAATTTTATTGTAACTTATCTTGCTTATTCAGGGGTTAAATATATTAGAATACAGTTTGCTATATTTCTTTTTACCAGGAAATGTGCCTGTCGTTCCTCCTGTACTATCCCCGGGTCCCTTTAGCCGGCTGCTACTCGATGACCCCAGTCAAGGAGTTCTTCGAGACTTTTGGCGTCAGGGAGTTCTACGACAGCGACATGAAAAAAGTGGAGAATATGTTCTTGGCTTCGGGGTAAGTGTATTTGCAGTTGTTCCACTACAGATTGTGCTGCAAAAGACATTTCTATAACCATGCGAATTTTCAGGTCACTGGAAGCCTTTCCAGAACTATCCGAACTGGCCACTGCCGGCAAAGAAGGTGAACCCAAGGACTTTGCCATTCAAGGAGATGATCAAGGAGTCGGTCTACTTAGTAAGTTACATTTGATAACCTTTGTTAATTTAAGATTAAATTTGAGAAGATTGTTAATAAAAATAAGTAATAGTATTAGGAAGAGCTTATTTGAATTGTGAGTTAGAAACTTCGGAGAATCCTGACATACCTAGCTTCTTTATTTAAGAAAAAGAAATGCGTGAATGTTATATTTCTATTAGTCGACATTGTGATAATTATCTTGAGGTATACATATACGTGGTGTTTGCGACTACACGCCAAACCTTTCAAGGGGTAACTTTATATATAAAAACTAAACCAGAAAAAATAGTTTTTTTATTTTGTCTACCTTGTTTTTTTTTGTCAAATAAAAAAATGTTTCATTTTACTCGTTTAATTTGACATACATAATTAGTTCGTAAAAGGTTTTCCGTGTGGTCGCGAACATGTATAATGTATTTAAATCTATACTAATATTATAAAGAGGTAAAGTTTGTCACGTTGTAGGAAGTAATCTCTGGATCTACTGAACCGATTTTGAAAATTCTTTTACCAATAGAAAGCCACGTTATTTGTGAATGTCATAGGCTATATATTAATCCGAAAAATGAAAACACTTTTTCGTGATAGTCGGATTTGCAAAGTAAGTCGGAGAATAAGCGGCCGAACGTAAACTTTTCTAACTAACGCTGCCTTAACGATGAGAGATATATGATTAAGTTCTAGAGAAAAGTTGTAGAGCTTGATAATGCCTACAAAAAAGTCAGCGACAGCTTATGTGTAACTTTTATATTTAGGTCAAAAAAGTAGTATTTTATATTAAAAAAATAATTTAAATCGTTAGGTCATGTTTATAGGTCATATTATGAACAATTATGAATTCTTATCAAAATAAGTAAATTTATCGTCAAGTATTTAAAACAAAAGACTTTTCCATTTTACTGCATATAATTTCCCTTTTACTGCATAAATGGTTAAAGAGATAAGACACTCACAAATAAGACACTCACAAGAAGACACTCACAAATAACGGTAATATAGTCAAATTGGCATGCAAATACATACATACATATGCAGTAAAAATATAACCCTTCTTTTAGCAGTCAGGAAATAAATCATATCACTCCGTACTATCCAAACCACACTCATAATTTCATCACAAGTAAAAAGTTTTACCGCCCAACGAAGTGGGCACGGGTCAGCTAGTGTATAATAAATGTCTAATGATGATATTCTGTTCTTTATAGGCCAATTAGTGATACGTGATCCCCCGGAATTCCGGAACAAGACCTTCATGGCCCATCTCAACGAGATACCCTGGACGGAGCCACTTTTGACCAAGAGAATCGAAGATGCGCTATACAAAGGAAAGCACATGACCTTCTGCAAGAAGCGGGATGATAGCTTAGCAGTGGTAGGTCTTTTAAACTATTTGTAATAAACGTATTTTATGTGGTTTCCGAACGAACGAACGAATCAAGTCAATCGACGAGCTTAACTGCCGCTGTGCTATCGCCCTTTAGCGGGC
Organism: Micropterix aruncella; assembly: GCA_944548615.1. Classification (NCBI taxonomy): domain Eukaryota; kingdom Metazoa; phylum Arthropoda; class Insecta; order Lepidoptera; family Micropterigidae; genus Micropterix; species Micropterix aruncella. Next base: position 23,380,085 of record OX155963.1, read on the forward strand.
CTGGCGTGCAAGATCTTGCATGGCCTGGCTTGCAAGGCCTGGCTTGCATCGCAGGGTGGAGCGCCCTGCGGTAAATATCTGCTGTGGCGCTCGAACATAGTGGTCTCTGTCTTGTTGACGGATACTCCTGTATCCGTCTACAAGACATATTGAGATGTCAACCACAACGGGCGAACCCGTCACCGCAGGACGTTTTAACGATTCATCGTTCTATCGACCGTGCAGTGAGCGTAGAAGACTTTGGACATAACAAATCCGACGTCTAGCTACGCCACAACCCGTTAGAGTCCAACGCCTTACCGCGAGTAGCCAGGTATGTTACCTGGCGGGCGGCACTCGCGCCCTAACTACCAATTGTGACCAGATTTCTCCGGTCTCTCGATTGGTTCCGAGTTCGAGGTCGCTTGCGCGGTCCACTCCCTTACGAAGCGGTGAAACGGAGTATACCGAATCTATCGCGGACCAAGGCGTCCTTTGCCCGACTCTGAACCGGGATCGGATGGCCAATGGTCATTTCAAGAGCAGTCGCCGTAAGGTAGACAACTACCCCCGCTCTATAGGAAACAATACAGTTCCCAGACTCCCCCGATTGTTAGTCGGAGAGCACAATCGATTGGCTTGCGCCGCTCGGTGCGCAGACCGTCCAGGAGCGCCAGAGGATTGATTCCCAGGGGAGACTGGTTGACCCAGTGTCCTACCCAGGCTCCGCACCCCATGCGTGGAGGCCATCGGATGGGTGTTGACCCGTGAGTGTGACCGACCCTGAAACAGGGTCTTCGTGGCCAACTCAGCAAGGGCCCATTAGCTCCCCCGTCTACAAGACAGAGGAAGTATCCGTGAAGGAGGCAGACGGAACGCGAGAAGGTACGGCCCCGTGCAGCACGCTAGATCGGCTGCAGCGCATAGCCGGCGGTTTCCGAAGTGTCGATCGTTACTTTTCGCTTGGTGCGTTAAGTTGGGCGGCGCTCTATGTGCGGCCCGCAGTATGTAACCATGTTCCACGATACCGGAGTGCCGCCGAGATTCATTTGTTCTGGTTACATTTAAGTGAACCGGTTTGGGAGCTAATGGGCCCAGTGCAGGGTCGGCTCAACTCACAGGTCAGCACCCATCCGTAGCCTTCACGTAGAAGTGCGAGCCCGGGTAAGGACTCTGTGCCTGCGGGCCAGTTCCCTTGGGAATCATCCTTCAAGCGCTCCTGGACGTTCTGCCCACCGTGCGGCGTCAGCCAATCGATTGTGCATTCCGACTAATAACCGAGGGAGTCTGGAAACGGCATTGTTTCCTGTAGAGCGGGGGTGGTTGTTTACCTTACGGCAACCGCTCTTGAAACGACAAATCGGCCACCCGATCCTGTGTGACAATGGACGCCGTGGTCCGCAATAGATTCGCTTAATTCCGAATCACCGCTAACATAAGGGAGAGGACCACGCAAGCGACCTCGAAACCGTAACTAGTCGGGAGGCCGGATAAATCTGGCCGAAACTGGTAGTAAGGGCGCGAGTTCTGCCCGCTGTGTGGACATTCCGGGTGTCTCGCGGTAAGGCGTTGGCTTCTTACGGGCGAGTGGCGTAACGTGGACCGATCGATATCGTTAAAACTTTCCGGGGTGACGAGTTCGCACTTTGTAGCTGACACCTCGTGAACCGGTGATGGTTGACTGAGGATTTCATCGGATTTACGACGAACCGCTACTTCTGAAGCCATTCTGTCAGGGTGTCCAGCTGTTTTCTACTAAGAGTGATTTTTTTTATGATAGTAAACTTTTTTACGGCTTAGCGAAACTAGCATCCATAATTTTTATGTTTACTGCCACCTTTTGTCACGCTAGATGGTGCAGTGGGCGATTAACACAATGAGGTGTGAAGTCAGCACACGCCGCGCGAGCATTAGTATGAATTTGGGTTGTAGGATTCAATACAAAAATCAATCGACCAACACGAAATTTTACTCGACAAATTGTCTAATTAATGCCACCTACAAAAAAATTGCGCGTATGCTCAAGTGCGCGTATGCGTTGCGCTCATGAGCTGCGCGTATGCGTTGTTCGTAAGCGTTGCGCCTATGCGTTGCGCGCATGCGCATGTATTGCGAGTATGCTAATTTTATCGCATACGGGGATGTATATCCATCCCCATTATAAAATCGTAGTCAATAGCAAATCATAACGTTTATTTAACTGCTCTCGAGACCATTTCTTTCAGTCAAAAGCGAACCAATAATTACAGATTTCTCAATTTAATAATGTTTTTCCTCCACAGCCAATCGAGATCCAGATGTACCCTAAGTACCAGGAACTCCCAGAAGAGGAAATAACCAAACCTTGCCGTTTCAACATTGCTCAAGGAACAAAATACAAAATGTCTGGATCTCCGATGAATCACAGCGCCATCTCCATTTTCACATGTTTACTATCGACTTTTGTTTTAATGATTTTGCATTAGCTTTTCGAATTTAATCTTTTAACTCTAGACAGCTAACCTTCGAAAACTTATAACTTTGATTCTGATCATGATATTGGACATTACGTATAAATTTTACGAAGGTTACTTGTCCAGGGTTAAACTATACTCTACCAAAGCATCATAGGAAAAAGTTAAGGAATAGTCATTTTATTTTTTCCTACAGTTGTACATAAAATGAAACATGTCAACGAATTTTTTTTAAATGATTTCTTAATATTTTGTAATTATTTGAATATGATTAGCGCGTGTATGTTTGTTTTTTAATGCCTTCTATCTGTAATAAGAGATCTGCCGTAGGAATACAGAGCTTGATATTAAAAGGCATCGGTTATTATTTATTTTATTATTTAAATTTAGCTTTTAGTCGTTTTGGTGAACAAAACACGATGCATTTTTGTATCACAGGGTTGTAGTCTATAGTTTCTACGACTAACATTTATATTTTTTACCATGTTTGATAATTTATTATGATATAGACTTGAAGCTCTTCAGCGTTACTAAGAAGCATCATCATTTTGAAGTGCTGTCTCCTAAAACTAGAATTTAGTGGCCAAGGCTTATTACCACTTAGGTTTATAGCTAGACGGGAATTATATTAAATCATTTTAAAAACTCGCATTTAATAATGATCTAAAGTTGTGTTCACTGTGTAGTCTTAAGTCTGAGTCAATAGTCTGCTTAGACAACTAATGTCAATATCAAAAAGACTTGTATTTCCTGTCCTTTTTTCAACCGTACTTTTTACATTTAATCTAATAAAATTAAAATGAATTCCAAGTGTTGTGATCTGTAATGTAAATGAATAAATAGTACTATGAAAATGTTACGACTTTTAATATTATTAAACAAGGCGGGTCAAAGTCGGTCGATACACACTTTTCATTTCGATGTACATATATCAGGTGATTGTAATCATAATCTCATTTATTTTATTCACTCTGAAAATACAATACTAAGCATAATAAAATAAACAATCGCTTTTAATCTGAAAATCGCATAATAGAAATTGTCAAAAAAAAAATATTGTTCATAGAAATTTGTAAATTATATAAAAAATAAGATTCAGGAAGAGCATTTTTTTTTAAATGTTACATAAAAGAAATACCTATTTTCCATAAAATAGCCAAAGTTTTGGTAGCTGTTGACATTTACAAATAGTCAATTTTAATTCAAATAAATTAACAATAATAATAAAATAAAAATAGTCATGAAAAAAATGATAACCAAAGGAAAGCCTCTTTTTCAAGTTTTATTAGAAGTTTTTTTTAAATAGACGCACGAAAAAACAAAAGCGATACGATTCGACGGAATGAGAAAAAAAATCACTCCTCTTTTTATACATAACATCTAGTAGACCCGAAGCTTAATTGGAAGCACCACCTCGAGCGCAAGAGAACAAGCTTCTATGCCGCTATGTGGACGTGCAAAGGAGCCATGGGAAAAACCTGGGGGTTCAAACTTAAGGTTGCCTTGTGGCTCTACAGGACAGTACTGCTGCCTAGACTAACCTATGCTGAAATAGTCTGGTGGTCCAGGGTGAAAATGTTCGAGACAAAAAACATGTTGAAAAGCCTTCAAGGTAACTGAGGGCTGCAACTGACGTCATGAAGACCATCCCAACAGAGGGATTAGAAGTAGCACTCTGCTTCCCGCCACTGGACAAGCTCATAATTCACTTCGCCATACTTACAGCATATAAACTGAAGTGTTTGGGCGAGTGGAAGCGAGGAGGGCCCAATCATTCTGAGCTAAACCTCCTCCACAAACGCCCATTCACCCTGACCCAGGATCGACTACTAAAAAAAAATTGCTAGAGATGTCCTATGAAATCCTAATCCCCACCAGGGAAGACAGAAAAAATCCGCATTGGCTCTAAAGCCACAAGGCGGACGCCTGGTTCACCGTCTGGTCAGGAACAAATGGACGTTTTGGGGCAGGCTTGTACTGACTTAAAACCACAGCTGACAGCTCTTCAGTCTACCTTAGACAACGGTGGCTGCAATGTCACCGAAACGTCGGGTGCTACAAATTTCACGCGGTAAATTCGTTTTCTATCCTATTTATAATGACTTAAAACCAATCACAAAATCAGCATCCCCCTTGGACAATATGCCACGGTTTTCCAAGCCGAGGTGTTTGCCATATTGAAATGCATAAAACTCCAAAATCGACTTGAGGTAAAAAATAGAGAAATCCTCATCTGCTTTGACAGCAGAGCAGCCTTGGACGCTCTGGCTAAAGCCACAACAGAATTTTCTGTGGTCTGGGACTACATGCAAGAGCTCAACGAAAAGCCAACAAAATAACCTTAATATAGATACCGGGCCATCAAGGCATAACCGGCAACGAAGAGGCCGACAGACTGACAAAACTGGGCACACTGGAATGCCCGGTGGAGCCCGTTGTTTGGGTCCCCTTCGCTATAGGTAAGAAAATAATCAAGGACTGCTTGGAGCAGGAACATCGGACATCCTGGAAACAGAGCCAAGGATGTTGCCAGGCAAAAGCTATTATGGAGCAACCACTTCCAAAGAAAACGAAGGCCCTACTTGGCATGAGAAAGAAGAACATTAGAACCATGATCGGTCTCTTCACCGGACACACGACCCTTAGCCTTATAGCACATCTATTCAACCTTGGCTTGCCCGGGAGCAAGGACTGCTAAATATGTGGCGAAGAACCTGAAGACAGCATACACATCGTTGGTCGCTGCCCAGGCCTCACCGCAAAAAAACACAGTTTACTTGGACGAGCTTTTCTCGAACCCAGCGATCTGCAGTACCGAGCTACTAGCAGACGACTGACCCAACCACAAAGTGGGTAGTTACAAAAGATCTTATAGATCCACGTGACATCAAGGGCTGGAAATAAGCCCCCCACTCCGTTTTTTACTACTTTATACATAACAAATGTATAAAATCACTAAGCCCGGTAAGCGATCGCCTCAGGCTTAGAAAAATGGCCGAGGTAATCGACTATTGCGTACACAAGTCATCCTAAAGCTTCCTTAAAATTTAATAATTTCACAACCCTCACCGTGGTTTGTTTTTTATTTTATTTATTAAGGTACCAGTGAAAAAAATAATAAAAAATGCTTCGAATTCAAAAATGCGGTTGCTGCGAACTCAAAATAAATGCGCGTTTGGGGCGTTTCCCGCAGCGGCTCTAGTCCCGTCCGCATTGCGGTCGACTCCACCAACTACCAGGCGTTCATATACAAGGAGAGGAGCCTTCCTACTTATCCGATAACGGCAGCCGCGGTTAGCAGGAAGATCGAAAGATGTTCAGATCAAAATTATAAGCTTTCAAAATTATTAGAGATCAAAGCGAAAGAGCCGGTCATCTCAAAATTCGTTTTTAGGAAATCACTGATGGCAGGTGATCGACTGAGAACCTTTATTTTTTTACCTTGATTGTAAAAAAAAACAATACATATTATTGCTTTTATTGACAACCAACTTCACATTACTTTATTGTTTTGTAGAAGATTGATTTGAAGTCGGTTCCTTTATTTTTAAGTTTTATTCACAGTACACTGCTAGGGGTTCGAAGTACCTACAGCTGGGGACTGAGCTAAATGCAAGCGGTGGCTGAGGTGCGGGGACCGGCGTTCAGTCTCCTCACCACAGACATTAGTGCTGTTACATACTCGACAGTGATAGGTATAGGTATGTACGCTAACGAAAGAACGCGTGTTCTTCGAACGCCGGCCCCTGCACCTCAGCCACGGCTCGCAGTTAGCTCAGTCCCCAACTCATTTTAAAAAACAAACGATAAATATCGAAATACAATATACACCAATGTCACAATTTTATTTGGAATAATTAAAACGGCTGGATATTCGGATATGTGTGCCACGCACTCATGAGTAATTAAAAGATTTTAAAATTATTTTTTGGTTAGTTTTGTTTTGTTGCTACAAAAAGTAAGGCACTAACTACTCCGGAACCTTACATAAATTATCATCATCATCATCAATATCATCAATATTATCAATATCAGTTTATCGAAAAAAAAACATAGAATTCATAAATATCTTTCTTTCAATCCATAAAGGCTTTAATTAATTTCATCAAGTTAAAGCCATTTTTGACAAGAAAAAAAAAATATTTGCTATTTGGAGAAGCAAGAATAAACGGTCATTTTTTTTTAATCGCTTTCATGGATGGACATTTCGAAAGTGCTTTTTCATATTCAACTGCCGCCTTCTGCCAAAATAGCACAACCTCGCACCATTGATTTTCATAAAATCAATGCTCGCCACTATATAGGTAGCATTCATATTCCGATAGGAGTCAAGTTCACGTTTACACAACTCGCTCAGCAATCGCTGAAGAAAACAGTTTTGACATAGTTCGCGCCGCCACGACTAGATGGCAGAGCCAAGCGAAAATATTTTACTCTACTGCTGAGCGCAGATCGATTCTAGAAAACACCTCCCACAGTCGCCTGGTCGCCTGATACCCCGTAGAGCCCAATTGGCCGATATCGGCCATAATTCGGAGCGCGAAGAACGAACGATCTCGAAACCGAAGTAAGTAAAATATGTAAGATAGACCTAGACATGGCTTATTCGGTAAGAACATTTTTGTGTTTTATTGTGTGTTTATTTGCGGAATTGCCAAGTAAATGTGAGTATTTATTGACTTAAACGATTGATTCATTGATTGATCATGAAATCAAGTCACATCGACGTAATTATAGTGATTTTCTAATAAACAGTGGGGAACACCTTGAGCTTGTTTTTTTCGAGGCTATTTGAATTAGTTTTTGATATGTAAGGCATTCTCTCATCGAATAGTCTGTAATTGGATGGGAAATAGTGTTTTCAATCGTTATTCATGCGAAATCGATCAAACAACGAACTTTTATATCTGATGAACACATTATGGAAAAAAACGGCAAATTAACCGTTTGGCCGCGGAAACTTAAACTTCTTAAGGCACGGTAGTGAACGAGTTCTAAAAAATCTGCTGTGTCACCCCAAGACTTTTATAATATATCTGCTGCATTATCTATCGGGAGCTAATGGGCCCTTGCTGAGTTGGCCACGAAGACCCATTCTGTTTCAGGGTCGGTCACACTCACGGGTCAACACCCATCCGATGGCCTCCACGCATCTCCCCTGGGAACAATCCTCTGGCGCTCCTGGACGGTCTGCGCACCGAGCGGCGCAAGCCAATCGATTGTGCTCACCGACTAACAATCGGGGGAGTCTGGGAACTGTATTGTTTCCTATAGAGCGGGGGTAGTTGTCTACGTTACGGCGACTGCTCTTGAAATGACCATTGGCCATCCGATCCCGGTTCAGAGTCGGGCAAAGGACGCCTTGGTCCACGACAGATTCGGTGCACTCCGTTTCACCGCTTCGTAAGGGAGAGGACCGCGCAAGCGACCTCGAACTCGGAACCAATCGAGAGACCGGAGAAATCTGGTCACAATTGGTAGTTAGGGCGCGAGTGCCGCCCGCCAGGTAACATACCTGGCTACTCGCGGTAAGGCGTTGGTCTCTAACGGGTTGTGGCGTAGCTAGACGTCGGATTTGTTATGTCCCAAGTCTTCTACGCTCACTGCACGGTCGATAGAACGAACAATCGTTAAAACGTCCTGCGGTGACGGGTTCGCCCGTTGTGGTTGACAACTCAATATGCTGCATTATCTAGGGAGCTAACGGGCCCATGATGAGTTGGCCACGATGACCCATGTGTTCAGGGTCGGTCGCACTCACGGGTCTACACCCATCCGACGGCCTCCACGCACGGGGTGCGAACCTGGGTAGGACTCTGGGGGGCGAGAAACCAGTTTCCTCCGGGAATCAAACCTCTGGCGCTCCTGGACGGTCTGCGCACCGTGCGGCGCAAGCCAATCGATTGTGCACTCCGACTAACAGTCGGAGGAGTCTGGAAACTGTATTGTTTCCTATAGAGCGGGGGTGGTTGCGTACCTTACGGCGACTGCTCTTGAAATGACCATTGGCCATCCGATCCCGGTTCAGCGCCGGGCAAAGGACGCCTTGGTCCGCGATAGATTCGGTGTACACCGTTTCACCGCTTCGTAAGGGAGAGGACCGCGCAAGCGACCTCGAACTCGGAACCAATCGAGAGACCGGAGAAATCTGGTCACAATTGGAAGTAAGGGCGCGAGTATCTCGAGCCGCCGGGTTTATTCCTGACTAACTCGCGGTAAGGCGTTGGACTCTTACGGGTTGTGGCGCAGCTAGACGTCGGATTGTTATGTCCAAAGTCTTCTACGCTCACTGCAGGTCGATAGAACGACTAATCGTTAAAACGTCCTGTGGTGACGGGCTCGCCCGTTGTAGTCGACATCTCAATATGCTGCATTATCTGCTACATTAGTCAGGATTAGTCGGCACAGAAAGCCACTCCCTTGATAATATTTACATAAAAAGATGAACGTACTGGTAATAAAATAAAATATGAATCTTTCACTTTCACTTATTTTAAAGCTAACTATTTTTAATTCTTTTTTTTTGTTTTTTTTTGTACATTTTTATAAGTTTTTAAATTTAGAGGAATTTTGTTAAATATATGAGGGATTAGCCAATTCAATCTTCTTTTGCCATAAAGGTTGCGAAAAGGAGGGACGAGTAGCCGTTCATTTTGTATCTGTCTAGTGCTGTGCTTATGTTGGACATAAATTCGGAACTCGTCAGTCTCGAAATATTGAACTGTCAATCTATAAATAAATAATACATCAGCTGGTAATATGTCACAATAATTGAAAAGTCCTATCTGGTCGTTTCTGAATTTATTTCGAATCTTGTTTGGAACTATTATTTATAAAATACGGTGTTGTAGAGATGTGATGCGCGATATATAAGATTTAAATGTGTTGCCGTAGGTTGTAATTCCATAAGCAATAATAGATTCGACTAGGGCAAAATACAGAGTTCTCAGCTGATTGTATTTCAGAATGTATTTTAAGGGGTAGATTTTTATAATTATTTGTCTAAATACTCATTCTATATATATCTGAATACTCATTACATGAAAAAATTCGATTAGCAGTTGGCGAAAATTCTTATTAATACTATATGCGACGCAACGGAATGAAAATTTGAATTTCGAACGCGGGTCACATCTCCTTAAATATAAAATCAAATTTCAAACGCAGGCGCCGTGAGCCTTTAAATTCGAGGCATGCAACGCAAGCGTCGGCGCTTTTAAGGGCCTTACTATTTAATTCATATATGGCGAACTTTAAATATTATTTGTGTCGCTTGTATATGAGATATTCCAACCAATTTCAAATGTGATTTCGGCCCAACCAGGCACCTGTGTACCGAATTTATATTATAGGTCCAATATTTCGAGATCGAAGTATGACCAGCGAGACCTGTGGTGGATCAATGTCAACCACAATCTTCTCAACTCTTCTTGCCATGACCAAATGATGCCTGCATGCCAAATTTCAGCTCAATCGGATGAAACGTTTGGGCGCTATCGCGGAAGAACACACACACAGAGCCAGACACACGGACGGACTTCAGTCTGGAAATGGTCTAATCGTCTCGAAGGAGGGGGGGGGATAGGGGAGGTGAAGATGTATAAAGGTGTTTTTTATTATTAACATCCTTGTAGTGCGTGAAGCTATACGAGCAAATAAGCAACTTTAAATAAAAAAGTAGAATAAAAAATCTTTTGTTAAAAAAGGCTAAAAAGTATAAAAAGAATTGAGAGTGCTGCGCCATCTAGCGGTAGGTAAAATCTAGCGAATAAACAATATTCGCGATATTTTTCATAAAAATAGCCCTTTGTAACAATTTGGGTGGTGGTAATTTCGATGTTTTTTATCTTATAAAAAAAGTCTCTGTTAATTTCTAAACATACTAAAAATCTCTGTCAATTTATATATCTCATTTTTGTGTACGATTAATGGTTTTGGTACTAGGAAATATTTATTTTTTGTTTAAAATTGAAACGTGCAACATCCCTAGAAATGGGAATAATTTTTTTTCTTCCGTCCCTAGTTCTGTTACTAGTGCCTTTGTTTGTTTTACAGTTTTAGAGTCAATATACCATTCAGTGACAGCTTGATTTTAAAGCTAAACTTAGTTAATTGTGAATAGTTCAAGCATTAATATTTAAAACAATTGTTCCCTGATTCGATTCTGTCCTAAATGGAAATTCGTTGCGCTGGAAAAAGTCAGAAACATAGTGGCCGCTGGTACATATTTAATATGGAAAAGAAAAAAAATAAAAAATCAGAATAATTTCTATTATTTTTAATAACTTCATGTCGTATCTAACCTAAACCTAACCTACTCGTATTTGGTCCATGTTGATCGTTTTTTTTCTAATGATGACATTTTTTTGGGTATATGACCATTACAATTAAAGACTGCTTCAGCAATTAGAGTGCACAACCGATTGGCGTCGCAGAACGGTGCGCAAACCGCCCAGTAGCGCCGGGATGCAATCCCAACCGGTCCACCAGCTTTGAGGCCTGCGACGCGAGAGTCTTACCCGGGGTAGCATTCCGCACGAGGAGGCTTCTGAATAGGAGCTGAATCGTAAGTTGAGCCGATCCGAGAACAAAATGGATCTTATGGCCCAAGCTGCACGAAACCATTCGCTACCACAACAGGTCAACATCCTCCCTCGCTGCTTAGGAGACAGTATATTTCCATAGAATCATTGAACCTCTATAATCAATGATAGAAACAACAGTCAAAATATTTCAATACCGCCTTGCGGCGGCAAATCTGTGACAAATGGACGCTTGGCCCTTAAAAGCGCCGACGCTTGCATTAAATAAATGGCTTGAATTTAAAGGCTCACGGCGCCTGCGTTTGAAAGACGCGCGTTCGAAATTCAAATTTTCATTCCTTTGCGTCGCATATTAATAAGAATTTTCGCCAACTGCTCATCGAATTTTTTCATGTAATGAGTATTCAGATGAAATAAGTACCCGGCTACTCGCCGGGAAAGTCTCGGGGTGACACAGCCGATTTTTTAGAACTCATTCACTACCGTGCCTTAAGAAGTTTAAGTTTCCGCGGCCAAACGGGTAATTTGCCGTTTTTTTTCATTATCTGTTTATCAGATATAAAAGTTCGTTCGTTGTTTGATTCATTTCGCATGAATAACGATTGAAAACACTATTTCCCATCCAATTACAGACAATTCGATGACAGAATGCCTTACATATCAAAAACTAATTCAAATAGCCTCGAAAAAAACACGCTCAAGGTGTCCCCCACTGTTTATTAGATAATCACTATAATTACTAGTCGATGTGACTTGATTTCATGATCAAAATCAATCAATCGTTTAAGTCAATCACATTTACTCGGCAATTCCGCAAATAAACACACAATAAAACACAAAAATGTTCATACCGAATAAGCCATGTCTAATCTATCTTACATACTTACACTTACTTACTTCGTGTTTCGGAGATCGTTCTTCGCGCTCCGAATTATGGCCGATATCGGCCAATTGGGCTCTACGGGGTATCAGGCGACCAGGCGACTGTGGGAGGTGTTTTCCAGAAACGGTCTGCGATCAGCAGTAAAAATATTTTCGTTTGGCACTGCCATCTAGTCGTGGCGGCGCGAACTATGTCAAAACTGTTTTTCTTCAGCGACTGCTGAGCGAGTCGTGTACACGTGAACGTGACCCCTATCGTAATATGAATGCTAGGTGCGAGGTTGTGCTATTTTGGCAGAAGGCGGCAGTTGAATATGAAAAAGCATTTTCGAAATGTCCATCCATGAGAGCGATTTAAAAAAAAAATACGTTTTTTCTTGCTTCTCCAAATAGCAAATATTTCTTTTCCTTGTCAAAAATGGCTTTAACTTGATGAAATTAAGTAAAGCCTTTATGGATTGAAAGAAAGATATTTATGAACTCTATGGTTTTTTTTCCCGGTAAACTGATATTATGATAATTTATATAAGGGTCCGGAGTAGTTAGTGCCTTACTTTTTGTAACAACAAAACAAAACTAACCAAAAAATATTTTTTAAATCTTTTAATTACTCATGAGTGCGTGGCACACATATCCGGATATTTAGCCGTTTTAATTATTCCAAATAAAATTGTGACATTGGTGTATATTGTATTTCGATATTTATCGTTTGTTTTTTAAAGTGAGTTGGGGACTGTGCTAACTGCGAGCCGTGGCTGAGGTGCGGGGGCCGGCGTTCGAAGAACACGCGTTCTTTCGTTGGCGTACATACCTATACCTATCACTGTCGAGTAGCACCAGGCGAGTGATGTCACAGCACTAATGTCTGTGGTGAGGAGACTGAACGACGGTCCCTGCCCCTCAGCCACCGCTTGCATTTAGCTCAGTCCCCAGCTGTAGGTACTACGAACCCCTAGCAGTATACTATGAATAAAACTTAAGAATAAAGGAACCGACTTCAAATAAATCTTCTACAAAACAATCAAATAATGTGAAGTTGGTTGTCATTAAAGCAATAATATTGTTTTTTTTAACAATCAACGTTAAAAAATAAAGGTCCCCAGTCGATCACCTGCCATCAGTGATTTCCTAAAAACGAATTTTGAGATGATCGGCTCTTTCGCCAGAATGTGCTTTCTATCTTGGTCGCGTCAGTGTTTAAAATGACTTAATGGTAGGTAAAGGCGTTGATTATCTATATAATCAATGGGTTAGGTACTTACATAATAATTTTGATCTGAACATCTTTCGATTTTCGTGCTAACCGCGGCTGCCGTGATCGGATAAGTAGGAAGACTCCTCCTTGTATATGAACACCTGGTAGGTGGTGGAGTCAACCGCAATGCGGACGGACGCTGCGGGATGATAGCGTTTTTAAAGCAAACCAAACGCCCCAAACGCGCATTTATTTTGAGTTCGCAACAACCGCATTTTTGAATTCGAAGCATTTTTTATTATTTTTTTACTGGTACCTAAATAAATAAAATTTTAACAAATCCACGGTAAGTTGTCAAATTATTAAATATTAAGGAAGCTTTTGGATGACTTGTGTACGCAATCGTCGATTACCTCGGCCATTTTTCTAAGCCTGAGGCGATCTCTTACGGCTTAGTCATTTTATACATTTGTTATGTATAACGTAGTAGAAAACGAAGTGGGGGGGCTTATTTCCAGCCCTTGATGTCACGTGGATCTATAAGATCTTTTGTAACTACCCACATTGTGGTTGGGTCAGTCGTCTGCTAGTAGCTCGGTACTGCAGATCGCTGGGTTCGAGAAAAGCTCGTCCCAGTAAACTGTGTCTTTTTGCGGCGAGGCCTGGGCAGCGACCAACGATGTGTATGCTGTATTCAGGTTCTTCGCCACATGTTTGGTAGTCCTTGCTCACGATCAACCAAGGTTGAATAGATGTGCTCTAAGGCTAAGGGTCGTGTGTCCGGTGAAGAGACCGACAGTGGTTCTAATGTTCTTCTTGCTCATGTCAAGTAGGGCCTTTGTTTTCTTTGGAAGTGGTTGCTCCATAATGGCTTTTGCCTGGCAACATCCTTAGCTCTGTTTCCAGGATGTCCGATGTTCCTGCTCCAAGCAGTCCTTGATTATTTTCTTACCTATAGCGAAGGGGACCCAAACAACTGGCTCCACCGGGCATTCCAGTGAGCCCAGTTTTGTCAGTCTGTCGGCCTCTTCGTTGCCGGTTATGCCTTGATGGCCTGGTATCTATATTAAGGTGATTTTGTTGGCTTTTCGTTGAGCTCTTGCATGTAGTCCCAGACCACCGCCCAGTAGCGCCGGGATGCAATCCCAACCGGTCCACCAGCTTTGAGGCCTGCGACGCGAGAGTCTTGCCCGGGGTAGCATTCCGCACGAGGAGGCTTCTGAATAGGAGCTGAATCGTGAGTTGAGCCGATCCGAGAGCAAAATGGATCTTGTGGCCCAAGCCGCACGAAACCATTCGCTACCACAACAGGTCAACAGCCTCCCTCGCTGCTTAGGAGACAGTATATTTCCATAGAATCATTGAACCTCTATAATCAATGATAGAAACAACAGTCAAAATATTTCAATACCGCCTTGCGGCGGCAAATCTGTGGCAATCAACGAACGCTTGCTGCCTCATATAGACCTCCGCTCTCGATATGAACGCCTTGGTATTCGTGGCGTCAGAACGGCTACGGTCGACAGCGCGGCGCGTCTGTCCGTTCCATCCGTCCGTCCATCGCGACAAAAAGTGCGAGTTTTAGGGGTTTGACACACTGGGCCTACGTACGCAACGCATGATGACATCTGGCCCTTGTATTTGAATGAAAGCAGACACACTTATCCTACGCAACGTTGCGTGGGATAAGTGTCTCTGCTTCCATTTAAATTCAAGGAGCCAGATGTCATCATGCGTTGCGTACGTTGCGTACGTCGGACCAGTCTGCCGGACCGAGGGTTCTATACTACGAAATGTTACCACACAACTTGATTAAAAAGGCATTGCAGCAGTTTGCAAATTGATGCTGCATCCACACGCTTGTCACAAACCGCTTGTACAAACGCTCGTCAATAAATAGCAGGCAAGTCAAACATCGACGATTCACACGCTTACGAGTGGTACTTATGAGCCTGATCAGTGTCATGAGCCTCCAAGCATTAGTGGACGTCGATGTAACTGCGGCGGCCGCTGTGTTTGGGTCAAAGTATTTTCATTTTAAAATGAAGCAATGTAAAAAAATATATGAATTAGTAAACAAGTAAATATAATAAAAAGAATAAAAAACACGACTGCCCTTACAAAAAAATGAGTTGAACTACCATCAACCGGGGCTACTTTGAGCCACTTTTTCAAGCTTTCACTTACATATTCGTTAATAAAATATATAATAAATAGACTTCAACGTCCAAATAGAGTTTAACCAATTAATAAAAAGTATATAGAAGTAGACTGCACTTGTTTTTAAACTGATTTCCTCCTTTTTTTCTATTTTTAAATTTTGGAACAAAGTAACCCGCTCGAACAAAGTAACAAAGCTCGGGGCTTCTTTGGACTACTCACTTATTTAAATGGAAATTGAATACAGTTCACATGTAGGACTATTGTAACCCCATGCCCAAGAATCTGATTACACTGCAAATTAGCAAAAAACACTTTTATTTACTTATTTAAACATAAAAAAACAACATTTTTTTAGATATGAAAAACATGAGAAAAGTATATTTTTGTTCTTATGACTTTTTAATACAAAACTTTTCATTTTAACTCAGAATCAGCCATCCCACAATCATTGAAGTGTCCTCATTTCAGTGGCGATTCCTCTTCTTTATTCCTAAGTATACGAGGTATACGGTGTCAAACCAACGATCGCGATAATTTAAACATGTGTTTATCATTTTATTATAAAACTGTACAAAATTGTACTGTAAAATAGTGTTGCGTATTTGGTAGGATGAATTAAATGTTATTTTAATTCGGCGAGCCGGCGCGCGCGGCGCCGGCGGTCAGCGCGCTGAGTGGCCTGTCACGTGATATTCTGGTTCCTGCGCCAACCCATCTCATACAAATAGCCGAGCAAGCCACCCCCGCGCCAGAGTATTCAACACCCAAGCGCACCCTCAGCAAAGTCCCCGTACCAACGGTCTTACGCTCGAGAGTTGGCGCTGGAAGAACGCATATATATTAGATAAAATTTAGTATAGTGACGCGCTGCGCTGCGTTGTAAAGGTGCGATTCCACCAAAATAGTGTGCAGCACATTTGCTTGCACACATTTTGTGCAAAACTCCAACAGTGCAGGTACTAAGCTGGTGTCGCATTTGGCTTCCGTCTCCACTGGTAAGGCTGTGCGTAACTTTTGTAAGCGCACAGTTCAGCACACTTGTGCGCGAACATGTTCACTGAGCAGAGTTTCTGCCGAGACAGTTCAGTAGTTAATATGAACGGGCAGGAAAACGTAGTGCTTTGTGCTGCAGCATGTGTTTTACTATGTAGTCTCCTTAAAAAGAAACGAAGGAAGAAACCGCGATGTTGGGTGAGGCCGTTACTACAGCGACGGAATGAAGAAACGAATAAATTTCTAGAAGAAATAAAAATAGATCCATTGAGTGGATTTTATCATTCGTCCAATCCATATTTAGCTTGGTTAATTAACAATGTACGCGCACAAATCAATGTTTTCACTCCGGTAGCGGAAGCAAGACTGAGTTCGCGCACAACAGGTTTGTACACGTCGACGCGAGTCCACTGCCTGCATGTGTGCGCGCACAAAAGTATACAGATGTGCGCGAACATTTCTAGAATGTTCGCGCACAATTTGTTATTGTTTGCTTTAGTGAGTCGACCAGAATAAACATTTGTGTCGCACAATGTGCATTGCAGTGCCGCACAGTTCTGCACACTGGTGGAATCGCATCTTAAGCAAGACAAAAATCGCCTTTTGACTGCGTATTCGTAAGATAGGTTTATTTAATTTATAATTACATCGTGTTATTTTATTCAAATGTGTTATTTAATAGCGTACAGAATGAAATTTTCGATATCCTATATAATGTTAACCAAATAAACAAATTTGTCGATTCTTTGAGAATTCAGGCAGAAGAAGGCTTTTCGGTGGCTTGGCAATCAACTTCGAATACGGTAACATATCACGAGGATAGACGTAAAGTTCGAAATGATCAATTTGATTCCAATGAGACAAAACACATTTTATCAACGAAATTGTTGATAATTTAATCATGCAGTTGTTGAAGCGGTTTCCATCGTTCCGGAAAATAAAATAATTTGATTTATTAACCAGAAAAAATCAACGAATTTCCGGCAGAATTGATAAATAATCTAATAAAATTATAGGTACCGTGTGTGAAAAGACCACATCAAAAAATAATTGACTGTAGGTACTATACGCAAGTTGTGAGGAACTTCAATGTCCCATCGCCAAAACTAAACACAGTGAACTCAGTTCACCCCAAAAATTAGCTATGGCTTGAAACTGTTTACTCTGGATAGAGTCAAAAAATATTCCTCGGACTTTTTAAATATTCAAAACATGCATATAGGCTTTCAAAACTGGTCTGCACAACACCAGCTATCGTGGAATAAAGTTTTTCTGCTTTAAAACAAATAAAAATCTATCTTATATAAGGCCAAGATAGGCTCAGCAATTTGCCAGTGATATCTGTGGGGAAGTAGTACTCAATGGCTACTCATCCTCGGCATTGTTAATACCGTCAGGAGTCCCTCAAGGGTCCTTTCCCTTTCCAAGGGATAGATTCCAAACTTATTGTCTCTTAATCAAATTAGACCTTAATGTATCTAAGTGGTATATTTGCTCCTTCACACGTAAGCCTCTACCGTCTCTATATAATTACAAACTTCAAAATAGCACCTTGGCTAGAGTTTCCT
This sequence comes from Micropterix aruncella, assembly GCA_944548615.1. Taxonomy (NCBI): domain Eukaryota; kingdom Metazoa; phylum Arthropoda; class Insecta; order Lepidoptera; family Micropterigidae; genus Micropterix; species Micropterix aruncella. The sequence continues at coordinate 23,397,861 of OX155963.1, forward strand.
CCATTAAAGATTTAGGTGTGACTTTTGATTCTAAGCTGCTTTTTAATGAACATATTGACAACATTGTCAAGAGAGCGTCCAAAGCACTAGGTTTTGTAATTAGAATGTCAGCAGAATTTGAAAAAGTTAAAACCTTCAAAATACTATACTGTGCATTTGTTCGAAGTCATCTCGAATATGCGTCTCAGGTTTGGAACCCATCTTACGATACCTATATAACTCGCATAGAGGGCATTCAAAAACGGTTCCTCAGGTACTTGCAATTCAGAATTAAATCATACATTCCTAGCTATTCAACGCGTTGTAAGAAATTCCATATTCTCCCACTATCCAAAAGAAGGAGCATAGCGGACCTGTCCTATCTTCTAAACATTGCAAATGGAAAGGTTGACTGTCCCGAGTTGCTTGGACGTTTGGGCTTACGTACCCCTGGTGCGCGTCTCAGGCATCCCAACCTGCTTTACGTGCCCACTGCAAAAACGAATTATAAGAATAATTCTTATGTCATACGAGCGAGTAGATGTTTTAATGTATTGGCGCGAGAAGTTGATATTGACCTATTCAACACCTCTTCTCGAAATTTGAAACGTATACTTAACAATATGTTCTTTTCTTCTTAGAAACATTAGCGTCTATCTAGTTATAGTTGTTTGTTTATTCACTTGTTGTATCTTTTTATTATGTGTGAAAACTTTTAATTGGCCTTCAGCACTTATTTCTCAATGTGTACCTATATATGTTAAACTAGCTGTAAGTTTTCCTAATAAATGAAAATAAAATAAAATAAAAATAAAAATAAAATAAAGAAATAAGGCTTTTTCGATCGGGTCATCCAAAATTTCTTGTCCGTGGAGCGAAGAGTCAATTATATGAACATAAAATGTAACAAGACATAACGTGCGTTTACGGCTAATAACGGACTGAAACCAACTCGAAGTAAAATTATCAGTCTACTCAACTCAATCTAAACGCCTAAATATGGAAATGTGCTGTCAGTGTATGCGCGCCTCGTCTTTGTCCTATCTATATAATGTGTATCAAAGTAACCGATATATAAAAACCTCTATTTATTTTTTGTCTTAAAAAATACCTGTCAATTTCTTTTTGCTCAACTTTATACAAAATTATACACCATATGAAAAAATATATTTCCTTAGCCAGCGCCAACCCAATGTTTGGCACCAGGAATCGCCAATGCCTCGTTTCATTAGCTTCGGAGGGTTGATTTTTTTCTTGATGACAGTCCACTCTTTTTACTTTTTACAGCCCACACTTCTTAAGTTTTGTTTACAAAAACATTCAAGTGTAACTTTTAAACAAAATGACAGGAAAAATAATATCACCTATTGGTAACAGGTTACTAATGATAATATTTAGACATTTACCTTAATTTCTTCTCATCACTTGCGTCCTCTACAATGGAAAGTTTGGAGGTAAACAAATCACTCCTTAAATCAAAGAGTTACAAATACTCCAGTTTTGCTCATGTAAAAATGTAGAATTTACCCAAAAATATTAATATACCCTCAAATAAGGTTCAAACTATTTTTTAAGCACAAAAATACGCATATGTCTTGTTTTGCATGTATAGTACAAAAAATATTAACTTTTTTATGTGTCGGACCGATGTAACCCCGAAAGGACCGAACCCCGAAAGGTTGAGGGTACTGTATTTATAAATATTTTTATTACTGTTTTTTATGAAATATTTATGTTTTATGTATTTATCCATATAGGGAACACCGCGTGATATTGGCTGTTGACTTTTATATATATCTAAATTATTATTATGTATTGTTAGCTTTTTTAATATTGTATATACACGTGAGTATTAATGGAGAAGGTTGGGGGGGGGGGAGTTTTAAGGGGTTTGCACGCGGGTGGGCGGTTGTCTGCATGCCGGGAAAGTCTTAGTCAGGGTTAAACCACCGTTTTTATATATTATCCTACAGGATGCGTTTTAATTAACCGGCATCCTTCAAGGGGGTGAATCAGTACCAGCAACTAAACATCTTTTAAAAAAAATGGGAAAAAAATTGATTTGTGTTTTTTTATAGAACATGACGTTTAATAAAAGTTTGACAAGCGTTTGAGTGCGCTGCGCCATCTATCAGTAGGTAGAATATCGCTAATAAACGATATTAGCGATATTTTAACTACCGCTAGATAGCACATCGTGCTCAACGCTTTTTATACTATTTTTCGTTTTTTTTCAAATTAAAAAAAGCTATAATACGGATTACTACTAATTGGCATCCGGGGGAGGTTGGTTTGACGCTCGGAGGTGGCGGGGGTGCTTGTCTACTTGCCGGGAAAGTCGATGTGACAACTGATTTTTTTTATTATCGTTTGTATCCGCTGCTTCTCTCCTGCGTGTAAACATTCCGAGGAGTAGGTAAACGTTGATTATTCGCACGAAAAAACAAAAGCGATACGATTCGACAGGGTGAGAAAAAAATCACTCCTCTTTTAATATACTACCTTGATCAAAAAGTATCAGGAATTTATTTAAGAAATCGAAAATACAAGTTTATTCATCAAAATTGATATTGTCCCCTTTAAATTACTCCCCATCGACTGCAACGCACTTATGCCAGCGCTTGATCCAATCCTCGAAATATGTCTGGCTCTCGATTTTCGGTATGGCCATCAGAGGGGTCAGCGATTGTTCCATGACCTCATATCGGGTGCTGTAACGCGTTCCACGGAGCGGTTTCTTGAGTCGACCGAATCGGAAAAAGTCGCAGGAAGCCAAACCAGGCGAATTCGGTGGCTGTTGGATGGTATTTGTGTTGATTTTGGCCAAAAAGTCACGGATATTGATCGCATTCTGCGACGGTGCGTTATCGTGGTGCAAAATCTACGAGTTGTTTGCCTACAAATCCAGTCTTTTTTTGCGAATTGCTTCACGCAAACGTCTCATAATGCCCAAATAATACTACTCGTTGACAGTATGGCCATCTGGAAGGAATTCATGATACAAAACCACTTTTGTAAATCCATGAAAACTCTTAATCGCCTTCTTTTTTGACTTAAAAGGACGTGGTTTTTTCGGTCGCGGTTCGTTCGGTGCACGCCATTCACTCGCTTGATGTCTGGATTGCGTGTCATACTCATAAATCCATGTCTCGTCTGCAGAAATAATCCGTTTGATGAATGTTGGGTCAGATTCAGGATTGGAAATCATGTCTTTTGCGACGTCAACGCGGTCCCTTTTTTGCATGAAATTCAGGTCTTTCGGCACCAGCTTTGCAGCGACACGTCTGAGGCCCGAATCATTAACCACAATGAATTGAGCCTATCCATATGAGATGTTCAACTCCTCTGCCATCTCTCTGATGGCCAATTTGAACATTTCATTCAATTTTTCGACGTTTTCCTCAGTTTTCGATCTTCATCTTCGACGGACGTTAGACAAGTTCTGACGCGTTCGTGCCACACATAAACGTTTGTTTTCGATAGATTATTGCTGCCCAAACCCTTTTTCAACATTTCCACAGTCTTCGCACCGTTGAATCCGATTTTTTCACAAAATTGAATGCAAACTCTTTGCCTCAAAGTTAATTCCATTTTTAAAATCGTAAAAAATCGCCGACACACCAAGAGGCAGGTACACTACATACGCCATAACTTTTACGAATGTCAAGCTATCGAGCTGAAAATGTTACCAGATGTCACGAACAGATGGCACGTCTGTTGGCCGTTAAGTTGGCACAACTTAACAAAAATAAAGAAATGAAATCGGGACACTAGGAGCGCTACACGATGGTGATTCCTGATACTTTTTGATCAAGGTGGTATAACATCTAGACCAGTGGTCGGCAAAGTTTTTCCATGAGGGCCAGAAAAATTACAACTACAAATGCATTTTATTTAGATTTTTTATTATTATTTATTATGGAAGTTATGTGTACTATAAAAAAGAAACTGCCTAATTTAATTACTTGAAGTTTAAGCCCTGGCATGGTAGGTGTATGTGAAACATGGAACAACTGCTTGGAGCAGGAACATCGGGCATCATGGAAACAGAGCCAAGGATGTCGCCAGGCAAAAGCCATTATGGAGCAACCACTTCCAAAGAAAACCAAAGCCCTACTTGACATGAGTAAGAAGAACCTTAGAACCGTTATCGGTCTCCTCACCAGACACACGACCCTTATAGCACATCTATTCATTTTGGCTTAACCGTGAGCAAGGACTGCCGAATATGTGACAAAGAACCTGAAGACAGCATACAAATCGTTGGTCGCTGCCCAGGCCTCGCCGCAAAAAGACACAGTTTACTGGGACGAGCCTTTCTCGAACCCAGCGATCTTGCAGTACCGAGCAGACGACTGACCTAACCACAAAGTGGCTAGTTACAAAAGATCTTATAGATCCACGTGACATCAAGGGCTGGAAATAACCCCCCCACTCCGTCTTTTACTACTTTATACATAACAAATGTATAAAATGACTAATCCCGGAATTGGCCGAGGTAATCGACGATTGCGTACACAAGTCATTCAAAAGTTTCCTTAATATTTAATAATTAGAACAACCCTTACCGTGGATTTTTTTAATTTTATTTATTTAAGGTACCAGTGAAAAAATAATAAAAAATGCTTCGAATTCAAAAATGCGGTTGCTGCGAACTCAAAATAAATGCGCGTTTGAGGCGTTTGTTTGTTTGCTTTAAAAACGCTATCTAATCATCCCGCAGCGGCGGCGCATTGCGGTCGACTCCACCATATACCAGGCGTTCATATACAACGAGGAGTCTTCCTACTTATCCGATCACGGCAGCCCGAAGATCGCAAGATGTTCGGAACAAAATTATTATGTAAGTACCTAACCCATTGATTATATAGATAATCAACGCCTTTACCTACCAGTAAGTCAATTTAAACACTGACACGGGACAAGATAGAAAGCACATTATGGCGAAAGAGCCGGTCATCTCAAAATTCGTTTTTAGGAAATCACTGATGGCAGGTGATCGACTGGGGACCTTTATTTTTTGAAGTTGATTGTAAAAAAACAATACATATTATTGCTTTTATTGACAACCAACTTCACGTTATTTTATTGTTTTGTAGAAGTTTGAAGTCGGTTCCTTTATTTTTAAGTTTTATTCACAGTACACTGCTAGGGTTTCGAAGTACCTACAGATGGGGACTGAGCTAAATGCAAGCGGTGGCTGAGGTGCGGGGACCGGCGTTCAGTCTCCTCACCACAGACATTAGGCTGTGACATCACTCGCCCGGTGCTACTCGACAGTGATAGGTATAGGTAAGTACGCTAACGAAAGAACGCGTGTTCTTCGAACGCCGGCCCCCGCACCTCAGCCACGGCTTGTATTTAGCTCAGTCCCCAACTCATTTAAAAAACAAACGATAAATATCGAAATACCAATTTATACATGTACACAATTTTATTTGGAATAATTAAAACGGCTGGATATCCGGATATGTGTGCCACGCACTCACGAGTAATTAAAAGATTTTAAAAATATTTTTTCTTTAGTTTTGTTTTGTTGTTACAAAAAGTAAGGCACTAGCTAGCTACTCCGGACCCTTATAAATTATCTTAATATCAATCAGTTTACCGAGAAAAAAACACAGAATTCATAAATATCTTTCTTTCAATCCATAAAGGCACTTAATTTCATAAAAGCCGTTTTTGACAAGAAAAAGAAATATTTGCTTTTTGGAGAAGCATAAACGGTATTTTTTTTTATCGCTCCATGGATGGATTATTTCAAAAGTGCTTCTTTATTTAGCTGCCGCCTTCTGCCAAAATAGCACAACCTCGCACCAAGCATTCATATTCCTATAGGAGTCACGTTCACATTTACACGACTCACGCAGCAGTCGCTGAAGAAAACAGTTTTGACATAGTTCGCGCCGCCACGACTAGATGGCAGTGCCACGCGAAAATATTTTACTGCTGAGCGCAGAGCGATTCTAGAAAACACCTCCCATAGTCGCCTGGTCGCCTAATACCTCCTAGAGCCCCAATCGGACATTTAGCGTGATGGCCCCGTTTGGCCGAAATCGGCCATAATTCGGAGCGCGAAGAACGCTTTCAAAAAACACCCCATTGGCTTGTATTTTTAACCTATGCAGCCGATACCCATATATTATTTTTCGTGAACGCGCCCGCTTTTCAATATTTTTTATGGCCATTTTTCAGTGTTTACATTCCGCCTTGCTCTCTGAACATTTTTGTGTTTTATTGTGTTTTATTGTGTGTTTATTGTAGGTGCTTGCTTGATTTATTAACCAGAAAAAATCAACGAATTTCCGGAAGAATTGATAAATAATCTAATAAAGGTTCCGTGTGTAAAAAGACCGTTTGATTGAAGTCGGTTCCTTTATTTTTAAGTTTTTCTCACAGTACACTGCTAGGGGTTCGAAGTACCTACAGCTGGGGACTGAGCTAAATGCAAGCGGTGGCTGAGGTGCGGGGACCGGCGTTCAGTCCCCTCACCGGAGACATTAGTGCTGTGACATCACTCGCCCGGTGCTACTCGACAGTGATAGGTATAGGTATGTACGCTAACGAAAGAACGCGTGTTCTTCGAACGCCGGCCCTCGCACCTCAGCCACGGCTCGCAGTTAGCTCAGTCCCCAACTCATTTTAAAAAACAAACGATAAATATCGAAATATTTATACATGTACACAATTTTATTTGGAATAATCAAAACGGCTGGATATCCGGATATGTGTGTCACGCACTCATGAGTAATTAAAAGATTTTAAAAATATTTTTTGGTTAGTTTTGCTTTGTACAAAAAGTAAGGGCACTCCGGAACCTTACATAAATTATCATAAAATCAGTTTACTGCAAAAAAACATAGAATTCATAAATATCTTTTCATCAAGTTAAAGCTGTTTTTGACAAGAAAAAGAAATATTTGCTTTTTAGAGAAGCAAGAGAATAAACGGTATTTTTTTTTTAAATCGCCCTCATTGGATGGGGAGCGACATTTCTTTCGAAGAAGTGTTTTTTCTCATTCAGCAGCTGCCGCTTCTGCCAAAATAGCACAACCTCGCACCAAGCATTCATATTCCGATAGGAGTCACGTTCACGTTTACACGACTCGGTCAGCAGTCGCTGAAGTAAAACAGTTTTGACATAGTTCGCGCCGCCACGACTAGATGGCAGTGCCATGCGAAATTATTTTACTCTAGCTGAGCGCAGAGCTATTCTAGAAAACACCTCCCATAGTCGCCTAGTCACCTGATACTACGTTTTCATTTTATCCGTCTCGAGCTCCACCCGTGTCGATCGGTCGCGGAAACTTAAACTTCTTCTTAAGGCACGGTAGTGAATAAATTCTAAAAAATCGGCTGTGTCACCCCGACTTTCCCGGCGAGTAGCCGGGGACTTATTTCATCAGAATACTCATTACATGAAAAAAATCGATGAGCAGTTGGCGAAAATTCTTGCGAAAAAATGCGACGCAACGGAATGAAAATTTGAATTTCGAACGCGCGTTACATCAATCCAATTTCAAACGCAGGTCGCCGTGAGCCTTCACATTCGAATTTCGAACGAGCCATGCAACGCAAGTGTCGGGGCCCATACTATTTAATTCATATATGGCAGATTTAAAATATTATTTATATCGCTTGTATATGAGATATTCCAACCAATTTCAAATGTGATTTCGGCCCAACCAGGCACCTGTGTATTAGGCACCGAATTTCAAGTGGTCCAATATTTCGAGATCAGACCTGCGGTGGATCAATTTCAACCACAATCTTGTCAACTCTTCTTGCCATGACCAAAATATGATTGATGCCTGCATGCCAAAATTGGGGTGCCTCCGTTTAGGCCCTATCGCGGAAGAACACACACACAGAGCCAGACACACACAGACGGACTTCAGTCTGGAAATGGTCTAATCGTCTCGAAGGGGGGGGGGGGGGGTGGAGGAGTGGGAGGTGAAGATGTATAAAGGTCTTTTTTATTAGTGACATCCTTGTATACGAGCAAATAAGCAACTTTTAATAAAAAAAAACTAGAACAAAAAAATATTTTTTTTTTAAAAAGATTAAAAAGTATAAAAAAGCGTTGAGAGCGCTGCGCCAGCTAGCGGTAGGTAAAATCTAGCGAATAAACAATATTCGCGTTATTTTTTTTATCAAAAAAAGCTTTTTGTAACAAGTTGAATGGTGGTAATTTCGATGTTTTCTATCTTATAAAAAAAGTCTCCGCCAATTTCTATACATACTAAAAATCTCTGTCAATTGCTATAATATCATTTTTGTGTACGATTAATGGTTTTGGTACTAGGAATAAATGTATATTTATATACTGAGACTCAAGTCTAACCGTTATAGTTGTATTACCAAGCAAGTTATCATCGTTAGAATATTACTTTCTTAACTAAATATATTTTTTTTCATGCATACTTTTTTTTCCTTAAAAACCCATAATCGTATGTCAAGTTATAGGCAAATATATGTTGAGATCTTTGATATGCTCTTAGTAGCCGATTGAGTACATGTGTTTTGGTTTTATTTTATTTTATCTTATAAAGTATGAAATTCCTTGAAATTTATATATCTCATTTTTTTCTAGGAGTCGATTATGTTAATACTGAAACTGTTTTAGCGTGACGTCATCGTCCTTGCTCCCGTGTCAGAAACAGTGGGAACACGCCGCGACGGTTCAAATCCAAATGATATACAAATAAATAAGATAAAACTAATTGACTGCTTGAAGTTTGTAACACCCGACGTTTTGGCGATGTTGCAACCGCTGTTTGCCCAGGGTAGATTGAGTTGTTTTGTTTACCCTGGACAACGTCGGTTGCAACCTCATTGAAACGTCGGGCGTTACAAACTTCGCGCATTAGATTCGTTTTTATCTTATTTATAACTAGCTGACCCGTGTCCACTACGTTGGGCGGTAAAACTTTTTACTTGTGATGAAATTATGAGTGTGGTTCGGTTAGTACTGAGTGCTATGATCTGTTTCCTGACTGCCAAAAGAAGGGTTATATTTTTACTGCATATGTATGTACCTATGTATTTGCATGCCAATTTGACTATATTACCGTTATTTGTGAGTGTCTTCTTGTGAGTGTCTTATTTGTGGGTGTCTTATCTCTTTAACCATGTATGCAGTAAAAGGGAAATTATATGCAGTAAAAGGGAAAAGTCTTTTGTCACTTGAGACGATAAACTTACTTATTTTGATATGAATTCATAATTGTTGATAATATGACCAATAAACATGACCTAACGATTTAAAATATTTTTTATATATAAAATACTACTTTTTGTGACTTAAATATAAAATTTAAACATATGCTTTAGCTGATTTTTTGTAGGCATTATCAAGCTCTACAACTTTTCTCTAGAACTCAATCATACCTATATATCTCGCAGCGTTAGTTAGAAACGTTTTCGTTCGACCGTTTTCTCTCCGACTTACTTTGCATATCCGACTACCACGAAAAAGTTTTTTCATTTTTGGGATTAATATATAGCCTATGACACTCACAAATAACGTGGCTTTCTATTGGTAAAAGAATTTTCAAAATCGGTTCAGCAAATCCAGAGATTAATTCCTACAACCTCACAAACTTTACCTCTTTATAATATTAGTATAGATGTCAAACAAACGCGATAGCCTCGATTTCATATGTTATACAAATATTTATTTTTTGTTTAAAATTGTAAAGTGCAACATCCCAAGAAATGGGAATTATTCTTCTTTTCCTATTTCTGTTACTAGTGTCTTTGTTTGTTTTACAGTTTTAGAGTCAATATACCATTCAGTGACAGCTTGATATTAAACTTAAACTTAGTTAATTGTGAATAGTTCAAGTATTAATTTAAAGGAATGTTCCCTGATTCGACTCTGTCCTAAATGGAAATTCGTTGCGCTGGCAAGAAATCAGAAACATAGTGGCCGCTGGTACATATTTAATATGGAAATGAAAAAAAAAAGAAAAATCAGAAAGTTTTTATTAACTTTATGTCGTATCTAACCTAACCTAACCTACTCGAATTTGGTCCAGTTTTTTTCTAATGTGGTCATTTTTTGGGAATATGACCATTACAATTATTACGACTTTAAAGCTAAAAAGGATTTATTATGACTAGTTTAGTTAATTATATTTAAAAAAATGTTTTACTGATCCGTCTACCCAGTATATCAATTTGTTGCGCCGCTGGTATAAAATCATAAACATAATGCCGGCAGGTACATATTTAAGTGTGATAAAGGGTCCGCCAAATAACTTTTTTTTTGAAAATGCTATAAAAAAAAACTACTGAATATTTTTTCAAATTTCTTTTTTTATTTGAAAGTACAATTCCTCCGGTTAATGATGGAAAATAATTTCATTCAAATGGCTACCTCGGCTGGCCATGCAGTAGCCTACACGATGGGTCCAATTTTTAAGTACATTATCGATTGTGTGCAGCTGTATTTCACCAATGGCTTCACGAATATTGTCCTTTAAAGCGTCAATTGTCTCTGGTTTGTCGGCGTAACACTTATCTTTGACGGCACCCCACAAAAAGTAGTCCAACGGTGTCAAATCGCAGCTCCGAGGTGGCCAAACGACATCAGCTCTGCGGCTGATAATGCGATTTTCAAAAACAGGGCGCAAAACATCAAGTGTAGCGTTGGCTGTGTGGCACGTAGCGCCGTCCTGTTGAAACCAAATGTTGCCAATATCCTCCTCTTCAATTTCTGTGAACAAAAATTCGTTCAACATGGCCCGATAACGACCGCCATTGACGGTAACGGCCACTCCTTGCTCATTTTCGAAGAAAAATGGCCCAATTATGCCTCTGGACCAAAATCCGCACCAAACAGTGACTCGTTTTGGGTGCACCGGCTTTTCAATGAATGCGTGCGGGTTTTCTGTGCCCCAAATGCGACAATTCTGCTTGTTTACATACCCGCCAAGATGGAAATGAGCTTCATCTGAAAAGATGATTTTTTTGGCAAAATCCGCATCTTCTGCAAGTCGATCGCAGGCCCACTTAGCGAAGCGAAAACGCATTGGATGGTCAGTTGGCTTCAACTCCTGAACCAATTGGACTTTGTACGGCGTCATACCAAGGTCTTTACGCAAAATTCGTCTCAATGATGTCTGCGAAATGTCCAATTGTTGAGAACGACGGTGAACTGATGTTGATGGCGATTCACGCACACTTTCGGCCACAGCAGCAATATTCTCGGGTGTACGCACTGTTTTTGGCTTTTCACGCGTTGGTTTATCGATGAGGATGCCAGTTTCTTTCACTTTTTTCACAAGGTAACGAACATACGGAGCTGACGGTGCTTCTCTTCTTCCAAAATCCGTACGCAATTTTCGCACACATTCTGCAACATTACCATGATTTCCAAAGTAATGTCGCAAGATTTCCCAGCGTTGTTCAAGCGTATACACAACCATATTCGTTCAGCGGAAGGATAAAACTAATTATCTGTCAAATCAGACATGAGGTAAGTGTTGCCATACACGAAATAAGCACTAGTTGAAAAAAAAAACGTTACATGGCGGACCCTGTATAAGATGGAAATTATATGGAAATTTAAAATAAAAAACACGTATGTGGTTTTTATTGGGATTGGTTTAACCAGAAGTCGGAAAACCTATTTGGTTCAATAGTCTTTTTTTACTAATGAATTTGGCCATAATAGGATTTTGAAGCTAAACTAATTGCGACTAATTTAGGATAAGGTCTTAAGGTGGCGGTTCGGCCCGCGATAGAGATCGAGACCGGAGACAGAGACGGGAGACCAAGACCGTTATATATATAAACAACTTTATATATAACGGTAATATTGCGGCAGTTCGCGAGCGAGACAGGAGACCAAGACGCGAGAAAGGAGACCGCAAGACGGTCTCCGTCCTGGACAAGTGGTGTCTCGCGTCTCGTTCGAATAGCACGTGCGAAATAGTCGAACGTCTCGTCGAATAGCATAGTCTCCAGTCTCAAACGTCTCTTCGAATAGCTTAGTCTCCAGACTGCTTCAGCAATTAGAGTGCACAACCGATTGGCGTCGCAGAACGGTGCGCAAACCGCCCAGTAGCGCCGGGATGCAATCCCAACCGGTCCACCAGCTTTGAGGCCTGCGACGGGGTAGCCTTCCGCACGAGGAGGCTTCCGATTAGGAGCTGAATCGTGAGTTGAGCCGATCCGAGAACAAAATGGATCTTGTGGCCCAAGCTGCACGAGACAGTATATTTCCATAGAATCATTGAACCTCTATAATCAATGATAGAATCAACAGTCAAAATATTTAAATTCCGCCTATCAACAGTCAATATATTTTAATTCCGCCTTGCGGCGGTTAAAAAATCCAGTGGCAATCTCAGTGGCCTGCCGCGTCGCGTCGAACGTTCATCGACGCGCGCAAACCAAGCAAGAATCGCTGAACGCTATCAGGCATTTATAAGATAGTAGGAGGTAATTCAAGCCACCGTCTGCATTTTCCGATTTCACAGCCATCTAGCGACACTTACAATTACTATTCGGTCGAACTTCCGTTATTCATATAAATAATATATAAAACAATCGTATTATAGACTAGGAGGAATATTTAGAATAATCGCATTGGTTATGTGATGAATATATAATCAAAATTCTAAAACTATTTCAGAATAGTTAGGGAAAATAAACACTGGTAGGTATGTAGTGCTATGTAGCGGAATGTACGATCTTCCAAGCGATGTCGCTATAAGAACTTAAAATTTTACTTTGAAATGTCAGATTTTTCATAGCATGAAATCTCAGCAATTGATTTTTAATTATCTGGAGTCTATAAATGTGTCCATTCACCATTTGTAGGGCACACATTTAATTTAATAAGCAATACCTAAGGTTGTTATATTAACAGTGCTTTGCCAACGTCCATACCGGTTCTCGTCCGATCACCGAAGTTAAGCAGCGTCGGGCGCGGTCAGTACTTGGATGGGTGACCGCCTGGGAACACCGCGTGATGTTGGCTTTTTTATGTTCTTGGGGTGTGGATTCTTGAAAAAATTAGCATGCCAAATTTATCTTTATGGTCCATTTGATTAACATAGGCCATAGACAAACTTAGCATCAATAGGAGGCTATTTATTACTTACTAACTCGGCCATTTTTACAAATTATAACGCTCGCTATACTTCGTTTTTATTATACTCGCTCTCGAGCGGCGTATAGGTAAATGGCAAATAAAGACTAGTTAGTACGTTGTGATCAGGCGCTCATATCTACGAAAGAGTGAAAATCGGACGAAGCCGACTTGTACATACTTAATAAACAAACTCTTGAACCCTTATGAACTCCTAATGCAGTCCCTAACGAAAATTCAAAGACTGCGCCGAACGACGCCTGTTTTTTGTTCTTGTTTGATTTGCTGGTCATTGTGGTTTAACGTATAGTTGTATAGTTTACTAGTGGCCGGGAAGGGGGGCAATTCTTGAATAATTTAGCATGCAATGTTGCCTACATTTGATTTACATGGGCCATAGACAAATTTAGCATGCTAAATATTTCCCCCAACGTGTCTATTCTCAAAAAATTTAGCATCCCGAATTTGGTCCATTTCAGTTACATGGGACACAGATAAATTTAGCATGCTATTTTTTCAAGAATAGGCCTCCAGGAGTCGAAATAATTCGTTAATCAATTATTCAAGAACTGCTAGTAGAAACAAAGAAAAAAGGAAAGAAAGAAACGTAAAATCAGGGTACGGAAATAAATGGGTTTCTCGTCGGCTGCTTCGGATACTTTATTGGTGGAATTGGCTTAGGAGATCCTGAATATTTAAGGAAACTTTTAAGAATGACCGCGGATCAGTTTGAAAATTTATTAAATGAAGTTACCCCCGCTTATCCAAAAACTTGATAGGCTTGATAATGGGACCGATTGCGTTTCTTCGTGAACTCAAATTGGAAGTTAGTTCAACCGAACGAGACAGAGCAATACTTTAGAGCGGAATATGAAATGAACGATCATCGTTTTCCCGCACCAAAACTACCTGTCGAACTTTATACGTTCGAATAAATTTGAACACATTTCACAGTTGTCATCAATGGGTAGTTGAGTGACAACCGTTGATTTCACATTCCGTTCTAACGTATTGCCCTGTCTCGTTCATACGAACTAATATCCGATTTTAGTTCACGAAGAAACGCAATCGAGCCCAATATGCCCGAAGCGATTGCACTAATTATCAAATTACAAATCAGTAACCCTGAAGTTCTTATCTAACTGGTGATATCTATCCAAATCTAGCAAAATAATTAAGAGTTTCAGAATGCACAATATACCTATTTTTAAAGGACGCAATGGATGCGTTTTATATATCGTTTTATAAGTATATATTACGGTAGATGAGCCATTTATTAATATTTTGGTGTCTTAATTCTACACCATTATATTGCACAGTGTTCTCGTGAATACATGATCTAATAAAAGCTTGAGATAAAATATCGATATTCACTTGTTTACTGATTTCTTCGGTTTGACAGTTCTCGAAATAGTTTTCTTCGATTTCGTGTTGTCCGAACATATAAAATTTATCTTGGCGAACATTTTGAGGCATTGATTTTACATTTATTGACTGTTTCAAAAACAGATGGACTGATTTTTGCGCACGCTTCTTCCGAGATAAAAAAAATAATTTTCTTTTCTGCTGGCTCAATATGTGATCCTTGTTACAATTCAATATAATGAGATGTCGGCTCGTTATTCTAGATCTCCGATATATTCTCGTTTCCTTTAATCTGCAAATAAAATAATAATAAATATATTTTTTGTTATACGTGTCGACGACAAGAGAACAATGGATGAAATACAGAAAGATTTTATTGATGCTGGCAGTTTCTCATCTGCTGCGGGGCTCTTGATGGGAAAAAATCCGGCAAGTAGCCAAGAACAGATTTCATCAAAATATTAATTTCATAAATAAAATCGATAAGCCGGCGGCGGACGAACCGGCGGCGGACGAACCCGGTTGGGTTCGTCCGCCGAACCCGACTAAGGTCGTGGTTCGTTTCTCGGCTAAGGTCGTGGTTGGGCCAAACGCCAACAGACGGCGTAAATTTTTAATAAAAATGTATGGCTGAATTTCAATGATATTAGTGTCGCTTTTATATGCGATATTTTAACCAAAATTTTACAGTGTGATTTCGGCCCAGCAAGGCGTCTGTGTAGGTAGGTACCAAATCTCAAGTCTCTGTCCAATATTTCGAAATTGATATATGAATAGTGTGTCCCCGTGGACCGATTTCAACTACAATCTATTCAACTCTTGCCACGACCGAATTATGCCTGCTTACAAAATTTCAGCTCAATCGGATGAAGCGTTTGGACCCTATCGTGGAGGAATACAACCATGCAGGTAGACACACAAGACATACGCACCGACCAGGAAATGGTCAATCGTCTCAGGGGGTTCAAAATGGATATTTGGCCGAAAAATGGTCTATCTTAATTAATTACTGTACCTATGTATGTTGAAAACACGGAGCGCTGCTCCGTGGTTGAAAATGAGAGAGAAAAAAATGTTTAAAAAAAAGATCTGATGCATTGATTTAAAATCAATGGCTGATGTTTCCGTGTCTGCTTTAACTTCGAAATTAAGGTCAATCTTTAAAATTATTTTTTTTTGTGGATACCGAATACACCTTCTTCGTATTCGCCCTCTATCAAAAGTTTCTTCTGTAAAAAGACTGGTCCATTGGTTGCATCAAGCTTGTGACGTTTGGTGGTAAAACTTTCCATCAATTCTTTGGTGAGATGAGTTGGCATTATCAACAATCGGTAAGTTTCCGTCTTAATTTTTTCCGATTTAATTTCTGATAATCAGCGATTTTGATAGTCAGAGTCGGATAATTGGAATTCTACAGTACATGAAAAACTGAGTTGAAAAAGTCGTCTACATTTTTTTTTGATTTGAGACTGAGAAAAGAAATTTAAATATCCAAAAGTTAAACATAAAAAAAAGTTTACTTTGATAACAAAGTAATATAATATACGTCGTACGTATATTATATTGTTTGTTTTTTAATTTTATTTATAAGAAAACTGTAGCGTTGAATATTTCCATTAATGGTGTGTGACCTTGACAACTAGTCTTGCACAGAGACACAGTAGCATATTTCTACTGTGACAGAGACATTGCTGGATTATTAATTTACAATAATAAAATTAAATGACAATACGTACGAGATACCATTGATTTTATAAATCAATGGAGATACTTACCAAGAGGAAAACAACGAGCTGTCAAAACAGCGTAATGCCGCATTCAAATCTAGTATTACGTATTGTATATTCTACATCGTATTATCTATCGTATATTCTATAGATAGTTAGTTACACAGTTGCATTGATTGATTGGTGACGTAACTAAATGACGTCGTGATACGTGACGTGAGCTTCTGCTAATGGGGCGGTTTCAGTGCAGCGTATATACTACCGTGTTATGATGCCCTGATCCAAGTGACCGGCATGCACAGTTGAGCCGCTCATACGAGGTCAAATAAAAAATACTGATATGGTGTAAAAAATTGTAGGAACTATCGTAAATTCTAATCTAAGCAGCCGGCTAAAGAGTTAAACATGATTTGGCATAAGAGTTAAACCGGCTAAAGAGTTAAACATGAGTTAAACATATTATGTTTTTGACAACAACTGTCATTATATCGTTTTTAATTGGACGACCATGATTGATTATGACATAATAATATTTAAATGCCGATCTGGGGATCTTTACCACTCTTTTTCACTCACCGCGTATCGTCACTTCGTGAACCTCTTAGTGTATGTAATAGATGGTGATAGCTACAAAAAGTTTTGCGGACAAAACCCTATTTCCAATGTGTATAATTTAATTTCACATATGATAAGGAGGAAAATAATTTTTTTTAAAAAAACGTAGGTTTTTTTCTACCAAGTAATGTTACCTGCATTCAAAATACTTGAATGCAGAAGATCCAAATTATTTAAAACGCTTACTCCACATGCCTCTACCATTGATTTTATAGTGTAATTAAAATCAATGCCTCTACGTACGACTCTGTCAATAGCACCAACACGACTTCAAATGATAATATACAATTTTTTTTGGTCGCTTTAGTAGAATAAAAAAAATAAAAAAAGAAAACTCACTCGAGCGCCATCTTGTGAGCAAAACCAACATCATCCACCCTCCTAAATTGTGCTCATGTTAACTAACCCCTCTTATCGCGGGGTAAAAAAAAATTCAGCCGTCACTTCTGCGTGTGATGGATGATAGATAGTTTATATTGGATTTTATATCCAATATGGAACGCTTCCGCTGTAAGTATGCATCCATGATGGACGAGTCATATTTTCACTTCTGTTTATATCAGGCGATCATGTAGCAAGCGGAGTAAGAAACACCAATCGCGAATGCATGACTAAAATTATTGATGCAACTATATATTAATATTAGCATGAGGAAAAACATACGCCAACGTCCATACCACGTTGAATACACCGGTTCTCGTCCGATCACCGAAGTTAAGCAGCGTCGGGCGCGGTCAGTACTTGGATGGGTGACCGCCTGGGAACACCGCGTGATGTTGGCTTTTTTTATATACGTACATATTTATATTACATTTGTCGGCTTTTTTATATAACAGAGATGGTTTTCATATAACAGCTATAAAAGGGCTTGTTGTGGCTTTTTAATATTTATATGGGGGTACTTTTTCTCATTTTACTGCCATCTAGCAACACTAAAAAGAACTATAAAATTAGTCGAGCTCTTTTTTAATTATAAAAAGTTATTCATATAAACTATTGTATAAAATCCATATAAATTATTGTATAAAATGGAAATATTGCTTTTTTAGGTTAATTATTACTAAAACTATGTACTTTAGAAGAAATTGTTTATGAAAATAAAAATGATTGCTGGGAGAGACCTCTAGCGGAATGAACCAATACTAAAACGTAAATTAGGTCGCATAACTTCCAGGCGATGTCGCCATAAAAAATACCTTGAAATGTTAGAGAATTTCTTTCCATGAAATCTTTTAATTATCCGACGTCCGTAAATGTGTCCATTCATTATTTATAGGGCTCAAATACAATTTAAAAAACATTTCCCAAGCACGTTACGGCTGTGTAGCTTCGCCAACGTCCATACCACGTTGAATACACCGGTTCTCGTCCGATCACCGAAGTTAAGCAGCGTCGGGCGCGGTTAGTACTTGGATGGGTGACCGCCTGGGAACACCGCGTGATGTTGGCTTTTTATTTCTGCTCCTTCGGTAAATTTTAATATTAGTTAGTGACTGTACTGCGTTGGTCAGGCGCCATCAACACCGCGTGATGTTGGCTTTTTTTTTATTTTCACTCCATATTTCTGGTGCTTAGTAAGTAAGAGCGTAGGTAGGTAGGTACGTAGATGTATTTTTGTTAAGTACCTACTTTAAGTTACTAAAATGTAGGTAGGTATTTCGAGCCATGTCACGATGGAATTTAGAACGGGCTATCATAATTGATTGCGTAAATCGTGTGTCTGTGCTGTTGGCCGTGGAAGAGTAGCCTCGTCGGGAGCCGATCCTGGTTGTAGAACTGAACCAACGTGTAAAATTTCAACTTCATAGGATAAGAGGAAATGGTTCTAATTCAGCTTGCAAGATTTGACCTAAACAAACATACATACATAGGTACAGGGCTCGATTGCGTTTCTTCTTGAACTAAAATCGGAAATTAGTCCGTGTGAACGAGACGGGGCAATACGCTAGAGCGGAGTGTGAGATGATCGGTTGTCACTTTTTCGCATTAAAAATGCGCGCCAAGGTCAAATCTTACACCGCACGAAATATGCTCGAATTTATTCGGACGAGTATAAGTTCGGCAGGTAGTATTTATCGACGATCGTTCGTTTCATATTCCGCTCTAACGTATCGCTCTGTCTCGTTCGCTTGGAGTAATTTCAGTTTTAGTTCACAAAGAAACGCAATCGGGCCCATTGCAAGGATTTAGAAATAAAGCTTGTAAAAAACGAAGAGGTTTAATTATTATTCATAGTTTTTTACGCATCATCATAATTACTTGTTTCATAACATGAACACGTACTTCATTACCATAACTTGTCTTTTTTTCAGATTTTTTTAATGCGTCTGCATATAAACGAAGTCTGACCATCGGATATAAATATGATTCCCTTATACATCGATGAGTCCGACGACAAGATTTATCCAAGACGAAACGGAATACGGGCGAACAAACAAGCGTCCCGGCCGGGACGCTAGAGACAGGAGTTCATATTGTAGCAGAAGTTAGTTTCGTGTGAGTCTTCTCTGGTGAGGATTCATTTTTTATTCCCTTGTTGGCGCTAGAGTTACGCCACGTTCAGCTTCGAATGTAACAGGCGTTTATGTTTCGACAAGAGTTAGGAGATATCAGACTTTTTATTATCCTTCTTTCGCAGGGAATAACAACATGAAATGAAAAATATTTTTTTACTTTTGACTCCGTGGGCAAGCAAGTTCTCATAGGGTGCTCACTTGTCTTGAGCTCAGAAATAAATAAATATATTTAATGCTTGTACAAAAAAAATGTAGATACAATGTCACTGAGGCAAATAAATAGAACATTAACCCCTCAAGCCCCGATTGGCCGATATCGGCCACAATACGATTCAGCGTGACGGCCCCGTTTGAATTTTATTTTAATTTAATTTGTTTTATTTTAATATGTTTTATTATCTTAATATGTTTTATTTTAATTATGGATACAGTGGTTTGGCAGTAATTAATATTTTGTAACAGACAGTGTCGTAATCCAATTTTTTAACTAATTTTTACTAAATTTTTTTGGGACAGCAACTTGTCAATTGTCTGAGGGGCCGAGGCCTGAAGGGTTAAAGAACAACAGTTTATGATCGACACAGCTTTAGTAACAAATGACGCTATGCACCTGTAACGGAACTTCTAAGACCTGTATCTAGATGCAGAATTGTGGTGTAAAAACATGATTTCATAGTATTATATCAATATTGTTCGAAAATAATATATAGACAAAATCTCCACCGTTTTATATCAACAAATATCACAAATATTTTAATAGAGATAAATATCAAATATTTACCACAAATGGTATTTTATAATGTAGGTTTAATTAATTCCTAAATACAAAATACACATTATACATAGATACAAAACACTTTTGTTTATTTCATTTTATTTTTTTTATATATATAATTTATAGATTCATTTTCCCTACGTAGGTATCAGTTTCTTTCAGCCATCTGTATATTTTAAATTAAAACCTATAAATATCTGTATTTTATTTCATCTTGTCGTCGATGCCATTAAATAATTTTGGCAACATAAAATACATTTACCTTTGCGAAAAAGCAGTATTTTTTAAATGGGAATCAGGTAGTTAGTTAGCTCTTGCTGCAAATGCTTGCCGACCTTTTTCCCAATTATTTGGGTGATTTTTAAAGACAACCAGAATTAGTTTCACAGAAATCTATCTAAATACTAACATGTATCTATAAAAAAAACTAAGTCCTATCATTGATTTTATTACACTATAAAATCAATGGTCCTAATTTTGGAGATAAGGTGATACGGAGGCAGCGTCGGGGGCGGTCAGTACTTGGATGGGTGACCGCCTGGGAACACCGCGTGATGTTGGCTTTTTTATATATTCTATAATAGTTATTTTTATATAGCCCCGAGTTTTGGCTTTTTATATTATAAAACGGTTCGTTTTTATAGGTATATACATTAAAATCAATGCTTATACAAAGATGTAGATGTCTTTCTTCTTAGTCTGTCTGTCTTTCTAGCTTGTTTCTCTGAATAATTGCAGGCGAAATTGCAGCAAAACTGGGATCGTGGACCTTCAGCAGTTCATGGGAAAGTGAGACCTACTCTATGACTATAATACAGGGTGGAGCAGAGCCAACTGACATATTTCAAATGTGTATTGTGCGCCACCGCGATAGCTTGATGTGGTTAGCGAGAGGGAATGGTAGAGGCGGAGACGCCATTTTATTAATTGCACAGCTGCGGTATAGGGAAGTGCAGCAAGTCTATCAAAGACAGCAGCAAGTCTATCAATATTGGTCGGCATGGTCTCGTACCGTCTTGCAATACCATATTGGCTTGGGTGAAGAAATTTGAAGTAACTGATAACGTCAGAGAATCTGCAGACAGTGAAGGAAGCTTTTAAACGCATCCTCGCCTTCGGCGCGCTACTTACATGATCAGTTGTCGCGCCAGCAATCTCACATTTTTGCTAACAGAGGCCATCTGTGCCTGATTTAGTTTTCAAAAAATAACCTTGTGGTAAATTTATGGCATATTTGGTTGTATTTATACACATTTACTTATTTTTTCCCCGCTTCTGTATATAATATGACTAGTTGAAACATGTCAGTCGGATCTGTGCCACCCTGTATAACAAGTAAAAACCAAGACATATCAGGCAGGTAGCTGTTTAATACTGCACATTGAGACCAATAACATTGTGACACAATACCACATAACCACAACAATTTCTAGTATGTTTCAAAGCAGAATCCACATATTTATAATAAGTAATGCCACAATTAAGCGATTAAACCACAAGACAGGAAAATCGCATGAATTAAAATGTCTGAGTTAGTTTTTTTTTTATAAAATGTATTATTTAGATGTTAATAATAAAATGGCGGGCTCAGTTCTTGCGGTTTCCGCGATTTCTTCGTACGTTGACGTTGCATTGTGGACAGTACCATTTACCCTTTGGAGGAGCTGTCACTCCCACACAAGGGTAGTGGAACCATTCAAACGGACACTGAAAAAACGAAAAAAAATGTTTAATAAAGAAATTAAATTAAATTTTAGGAGTAGTTATTATTATTATACGTGGGTTACTAGGGAAGAATTGAGATACATAAAATATATTTGTGATTTTTAATATATATTTAAATTACAACTTTTCGAAGAACTCTATACTTCCATATACAAATAAATTCGCCTAAACCAAGATTTAAAACAATCACGGAAGTCTTCTGAACAGCATCCAAAGCAGACACAAAAGCATTCAAGGCATCATCGGAGACCAAGTTTGATTTTTGAGAAGAGGAAGAAGTCACACAGAGGCAAATCGGGCTGTAAGGCGGATGCGAAGGCTCTTTATTTTAGCTTTCTGAGGCGATGCATTGACATGGTGCAAAAGGAGCCCTTCTCAATCCAAACTGTGAACGTTTTAATTTTAATTTGTTAAAGACAAATGGTAAGCAGACTTTAATATACCACTTGGCATTGATTGTTTTACGATCTTCTAACAGAACTGTTAGAAGATCGTAAAATGGCCACTAGCAAAAAAAAGGTCACCACCATTTTCTTGCCAATGCTGTGTTCAAGTTTGACTTTTCTTAAGGATCCTCATTTGGAAACACCCAAACTGTCGACTAGCTTGACTTCTGGATCCTAGGAATTGACAGATTCAGCACAACAGGATAGCTTCGCTCTCCTGTTAAGTGGTGCAAGTGATGTGGAGCTGTTAATGCAGGATTTCAATGGCTAGTAATGAAATCTTAAAAGTCTCTTCATATAAGTGAGAAAAAATAAAAATACCTTGATACATTTGAATGAGCGTAAGGTTATTGCCATGCTGTTCTCACCACCATCGTTCCCATTTACGACCCCTGGCAATGACATACACAGTATACCTTTACCTGCGCGTAACCCTAACCAAAGGCATTCGGCGAGACGTACCCCTCTGCCCACATTCCTCACACCCTCTTCCCGCAATGCCCTGTCGCTCGAGAGAGAATCTACTGTTGTCTCGGTATACTGTGCTATAGTTGCTCTAGTACTATTCCATTGGCATGGTTCATGTGTTTCAGCCACCCTGCGTTTGCTATTGTGACCTACACATTATTATTTCGGTTCCAAATTTAACACAACGATGTTAGAATATTTGTACGACAACTTGTCTACTATTAAAGAATCATGTCTTTAATCTGTACGTCATAACTAAACAGCACATTGGTTTAACAGTTTTGTAGTGATATTGCGGGAGATCTGGCGCATACTTGAATCTGTTTTCAATATAGTTTTCAGTTTTGCCTGTTCAATAATCTTCAATACAAAAAGTTATATTAATAATATAACTTACGTCTTCATTATCACAGGCGACCATGTCTCCATAGGACACTTGATTGCAGATGCAGTATCTCGGTTCATTGGGATCAAACGACCATTCACCATCTGTCAGCTGCTCCTCTACGTTCATGGCAGGCAATGAAGCCGATGCTACCGCTGCCGACGACGAGCTGGCGCTGTTGACAAGTCATTAATTGTAATCAAAATTAGTCTAGAAAATTTTATTTATCCTTACAACAAGCAGGGTGAATGGTTTCTTTCATCGATAAAAACACAATTTTCTCTCAACGGATCATTACAAATATTATATCTCGAGAATCGGCCCATCACAAGGATGAAACTGAGTTATAATTCATCAGTATTTATTTTTTAATTACATAAGTAGTTATGACACATTTAAAATGCACTAAAAATGCAGTAAAATTTGCTGCCTCTATAGTATTATTATGCATAGGTACTTCTCCATCTTCTTTTCTTTCTCGCGTATGTTAAGAGTTTCTATGTGAGAGAGAAAGATGGTTTTTTTTTCATGTTGTGTTGCAACCCACCCAACCCAAACAGCTCAGTTAGCTCAATCAGTCATGTTTTATTTATCTGCAACTGCGCTGATTACGTGGCATCAGCTGAAGTTGAAACAACTGAAGACAGGGATCTCATAAACAATCCATTTTCTGTATTATTATTATTCGCTTCTATAATGACACTCAATGGGTAAAATCATCTCATTCACCGACAACGCTGCAATAGTTAAAGAGGCAGACGCGTAGCAATAGATACTAACAAAATACCCTTACTGATTTAGTTTGATTTTTCCAATCCATATCAGGGTCGTTTAACTGAGTAGTCTATGACCGTTTATTCTTAAGGTTTAATAATATACGTTTATTTCCCTAATGTTCCATTTTAGTTTATTAACGAACAGATATTTCTGATTCTTGAAATTCTCCAAAGGATGTAACATCGCTTCTTCTTGCTTCCGCAGGTGTTATCACCACTATTCATGGATGACAAAAGTGTTTGGTATGCGATTGGAAGACTGTTAATAATATCCGAGCTTACCCCAAACTTGGCGAAGATGACCTACTGGCAGTAGGAGTGCCAGATAAATTTTGCGCTAAGTTCGAAATATTTCCCACCGTTGTAGAATAGCTGCCACTCGTAGCTTTTCTGAAATGTGCAGAGAAAATGTAAAGATCAGTAAAAATACTATATTCTCTATTCGCAGAAGAAGAAAAAAACAATTTTCACTAGAATGAAAGACATCTTTTGCGGAAGATATTATCAAGTCAATTCAATATTAGCAAACATTCAGATGACTTTCTGGGGTTGCGAAATAGAGGATGGCATAGTTGAGGATGAAATATGTGCATACACAGTATTTACATAATAACAAGAAAATACTCATTAGGTGTTTGTCAATTATTGCCGAAATATCTTACATTTAAAGTTATTATGACCACATTGATAGAAACAGAACTACACAGAAATTAGCAAATATTAAGAGCTTACAGAATGAAAATATATATAAGTGGAAACTTATTTATATATAAAACTACAAAGCAATCACCCCGAAATAGAAGTGGATTGCACAACCAATTCTCCTTTTTTATTTTTCAGATAATTTAAAGATGTGTAAGTTATTTCGATAAATACATTTTTTTTAAATTGTGTTTTATATTTATAATTAATTTGACTAAAACAACCTGCCCACTCTAGAGGTGTTTATATTTGATAGGCAACTTTAACCACCGAACTGGCTTTTGCTAGAAATAAATTTTAATATATTGGTTGCTTACTTCTTATGCCGTTTATTTGCTGATGCTGAAGAGCCACCATGATGACTGGAGGAATGATGACCGGACGAATGATGATTGCTACTATGGTGACCTGCTAAAGAATAATACAATGCAATTAAAGTTAATACAATTGTCTAAATCAAACTTTCCAAAATGATGATTTGTGATGCGATACAGACGCGAAACTACATGGCTGTAAATAACCTTATCGAAATGATTAACCAGTCGGACTCCAACCTTGACTATAGGTACTTTGCATCATTTGACAGATCCGCGCATAACCGTTTTGCCTGGCCCTCATATATGTTATATAAATATATAATATAACTAACAACATAACTAACAAGATTAATTACTAAGTAACAAGAGTGCAATCTTGAAAAAACGATATTGTCAGTATTTATTTACAAAATCGACCAAAAAGTTGCAGCGCAGTTTTTTGCACGCAAAGACTGTCTTTTGGTCGGTTAATTAAAGGTTAAACTCCTGCAATTTTCACTTATCTGTTGTCAGCTCTCATAACTCTTATCTCAGTAAATTTGAAAGAGCTCAGATATCTTGCCTGTGGGGCGGTTGGGCGCCTATTGAGTAAGAGAGGGAGAGCAAGCAAGCGCCTCTTACTCATTCTAATATGCCGGCCAGGCTTGATGATGGTGATGTTGAAATGCGGCATATTCGATCACATGCGATCCTCACTTAGTACATTGTGGCCTATCCCCACATTTATATCCACCACCACCAGTGCATACCATAGATTCTGTAACCAGCTCACCTGGGAGGCCAGACGCAGAATCCACGATGTATAGAATCCACACACCAGGTCGTCGACTGTCACTAGTGTGAGTATATGTTTGTTAAGTCGGTAGTCACAGTGAGCAGACCCACTGTCTTCCTGAAGTTATCCCTAGACAGTCTCAGGTCGTTAAATTTATGGTGGGTTTCCTAATGGCCCTTTTTGCTTGCCTCAGGTTATTTCTCTCCACCTGTGCTTTATCCACACCTTTTTTACGCAAGGCGGTCCTCGTGTACTCTGTCAGTGGCAATTTGGAGCATGGTCCGATTGGTGGACGTCACTATCCATGCCTTGCAAGTCAATCTGCTTCTTTATTTTCACTGTCGGGCCCATCACAATACTATTATTACACTTCTGTGGGGTGAGCGGTGGACTCCGGATCATAGACCGGCTTTGGTAGGTTTAGGAGAACTCTCTTGCCACATTTGAGTATTCACCTTACCACCCATTCACTAGCCATAAAATTTGAGATACGGAAATTGCAGTTTTAGATATTCTTTCGTAGAATTTTTTACATTCCTAGAGACAAAGATCTTGAAAGAGGTGAATCAGATATTGACTGGCAAACCTCGAGAGCAACTCCCACCGCATAAAGGTGAAAAGTGAAACCAGTACGGGTGGAGGCATTTGCAGTCACTGGGCTACAATAATGCAGCAGATATTCACCTCGAAAATGAAAAATAATGCCAATTGCATGAAATGTTTGCGATCCTCGGTTACAATTTTATTGAATTCCTCAAAATATAAGTAAATGCTTCCGATAGTAGCATTGCAGACTGGAACGGAGCGAAATGACAAACCTGCTGCGTGATGTGTGATAGTGTGATGGGGTTCGCGTTGTGTGCTTGAATGTAAAGTACCTCCCAAAGCAGGGGACGAGCCGCCCATAGAGCTTGATGAGATGTTGAGACCTGCACTGTTGGCCGCCGCAGCTGCAGCAGCGCTTATCGCCTCGTAAGATGCCTAGAAATGTCCATAAATACAAATAAGCATTGCTCAAATTTATTCGCTGTATTGTACGGCTTTCTCCTCAACCGCTGGAATGCTAATACCACTGATTGGTGGTTTTTCCGCTGCAACAATTAGCGGTCGGTCGTTCTCAGTATTTATGCAATTATGTAATTATATGCAAAAAAAAGTCGCCTTTATAGAATAAGCCACCATTATACATTAGTATGCGAGCACTAAAAGTCCCTACAAAGAAATTTTCGAGGGTTGAAAACATGCCGTTGTGAGTTTTATTCCCATGACTTGCTTTATAAGCATTAATCAATATTCCATTTGAAGGGTAACTTACACCTCTATAACTTTAATTAACCTGAAGTGTGTCCCGACAGAGGTAGTTTTTTATAAAACAGGATTGCCATAAACCTGGCGAATGCCTGGCAATGTAAAGATGTATGTTCAATTTGAAAACAAATAGTGGAAGTTAGGCTTTTTTTCCAAAACATATGGAACTCGTGATACTACAGAGACAACAAAATTTTATAATAAAATACCAGAATCTGCCTTAATTTCAATGGAGCAAATGCGATTATATGCTATATACGTTATTTTACTTTTGTGTAAGTATTATCGTCTTCGGACAAAAAACGCCTCAGCGCTCACCTAGTCGTTACCAATTTTGTAACTACAAAGTATGCGCAACATTTTTGAACCTTTACAAGTACCTCACTTCATTATTACCTTTAACGAAGCTGTCCTCCTCCCCTGCTGCATGTGCTGCGTGGCTACTATGGCCTGACTGGCCGCAGCAGCTATGGCCGTTCCGGCTGCCAGATGCCCTAAACCAATACCGCTAGACCCACTAGATATCCCGGCTTGCGCTTCCGAGAGACCTCTGCTTAACGCCGCCTATAATAAAAATTGTATATATTTTTAATTATTTATCACTGTCCACTGATGTTGCCAGCATAGCATTAACTTTACTTCTCGGCTAAGGGGCAATTTTTGGGTCCCATGTAAAGGGGAATTCAAAATTTGGTAAAAGTGTGGAAGTTTTTGCAAAAACAATTCATTGACATCAAACCATTTGACATCTTTGAGAGGTGCATACTCTAGTTTTTTGATTATCTTGTTTATATGTAATGTTAGGAAAGTCTTGTACTATTGGAGACCAAAATGCTTTTATGTTTTATATGTTCTTGATCATTTAATAATTATGACATTATTTTACTGCGAATATAAAAAAGTCTTGTGGTAACTACCAAATTAATCATCAAGCCACTCTTTGACAGTTTGCTATTTTTTTCATATTTCCGAATGCATATTTTTTTGTGTAAACTGTATTTAGTAAAAACGGCAGAAACCCAACTGGGTCCATAAATTGCCCCCTTGAGGCCTAGTTTGGACGACGAGCGTTTAAATCATGTTAACCCAATGTGCGTTTACAAGATACAAAGAATGACATAATAGATCTGATCGCATGGCAATGCATAAACATTCGATGTATCTCGTAAATGCATTGGGCTAATGCGCATTTGGTTTATCACGTTTTTCATTCCCCAAACATTTTTAATATATTGAAGCTCTATCGAATAGTATTCTATATAGATACCATTCGTTTACTAAAAAAATGTATGAAAAATTAGCTTTCGGCAAAACTAATTCCGTGAACTTGAGATGTTTGAAATTTTCATTGTCAATGCTGAAAATATTCATTTTCAATGCTGAAAACACTAAAAATTAATGACTGCCAATCATAGCCAAAAACGACAAAACTCAGTTTGCCTAAAGCTGATTTATCAAACATTTTTCTTGTAAATAAATAGTACCCACCTATAACATTAGTAAATTTAAAGTCATTATGAACAGCCTTAAACACTCCTCATATGAACTAAGCCTAATGAACTAAAATTGGATATTAATTCATGTGAAGGGGACAGGGTAATATGTAAAAAAGCAGTTGAATCTGAGGCGGCACTTAATGTGTTTAAACTTATTTAGATGGTTATCAGTTAGACAGGTAGTTTTGGCGAGGGAAGTTCCCGTTGATTTCACATTCCGTCGTTCATTTAACATTCCGCTCAAACGTATTGCTGTCTTGTTCGTATGAATTAATGTCCAATATTAGTTCATGAAGAAACGCATTCGGGCCCAATAGGCGATTATGATTGAACTATCTGTCTACAACATAAACTGCATTCCGATAAATAGTTTTTCCATCATTTATAATGTAACTTTCCCTTAATAGAAATGGATTATAACATTAAAAAAAAGTTTAACATGATCTTGCGCAAAAATGCATATAAGGTATTGGTACTTCACCTGTATAGCAGATTCAGTCCTAGATAGAGCAAGAGGAGCTGTAGCAGCGAGCAGAGTTCTTCCTTCAGCGCTGGCTCTTCCACCAATGGTCAAGGGACCACCAACACCCGCCCAGCTATCTCGTCTCTTCTCTGCTTTCTGACGGTATCTACAAATTTTAAATAAACAATTAAATTAAACTGAGTCGTTTTGCTGACACTTTTTGACTCGTACTCGCACTTTTACCATGTCAAAGCACAACAATGGCAAATGTAAACAAAGAATACTTTCAAAGTTTAGGGAAATGACAATAAACTAATTTTCCTTCTTAAATGTCATCATTTGAGGTCTAATTCCAGATTTAAGCACAAAGTGTATCCCCATATGGGGGCATCAAATTGAAATTATCATTGTTAATAAATGATGGAATATTACAACTCTAACTACGCTTCAGCGTTAAGGAACCAAATTTTATGATGGATTTGGATCTCGCATAAAATGCTCCACATTGCTGCCGCTGCGTAACCAAAGCTGCCTTTAGATAATAATGCTTGTGAGAAAGATGACTAATATGGTAGGATCATTTTAGCTTCGAAGAATTACTCAGGTAGTTCATCCTCCACAATTTTTCCTAAGTACTATAAATTACGTAAAGTGGAGTTTAGTGGAAACGGAAGGCATAGGACCAGGCCATGTTATATTATTGGCAAAACTGTGCTCTGGGGACTTCGTAATCTACTTTTTTATAAGTTGACACTTGATTTGTCTCTATGGTAATGGATATTGTAGTGAGTGCAAACTTACGCCTAACTTTAGTAAGCAAATTAAACCTTCATAAAACACCTTTCTATATTAAAAGCATTGCAACTAACAAACCCGGCTAGCGCGTGCATCAAATAACCAGGTCAGTTTGCCCCGTAGATTTTTCCCCGCACACCTGTGCTGTACTTGTGTGTGTAAGACTCATATTATTCTGTAGAAATATTATTTCAAAGTACAGTCGAGTTTATCATAAATGTCGTACGAGATTACAATTTTCCCATAGGTTACTGTGTAAGAAAATATTTGAAAGTACGTATGTTAGGTTACTTCTTGTAAATTTGAATAATACTTGTAAATTAGGTTACTTGTAAGTTTGCATAATACTTAATTATATGAAGGCATATTTTTATGACATATTTTTAGGTTAAAAATAAATGAAAAAAATATCTTTGATATAATAAGAATAATGTCTTTCTATGAATAAACTCAAAACAAAAGTCAAGGTATTTATGGATCGCCCCAAAAGAAACATCAGAATGTCAACGTAATTGAATATAAACTATATTTTTAATAGTGTCAAAAAGGAGTTTCCATCATTTATGGATGGCCCTCTTATCACCCAAAGAAAAGAAGGTAAGGTTTTCTGTCTCGCGATATTAAATTTATTTATGTTTTGTCTGACTGTATGCCACGACCTATAATTGTGGCAAGTACTACGCTTTTGCTCGACAGTTTCATGGGGATAAATAAGACCCATATATGGGCCAAAAGCCAATACTGAAGAAGAGATGCTCAATCATGCATGTTCATAAGATATTTTTATTTATTTTTATTTATTTATTTATTTCCATAATTCAAGTTACAATTTACAAAAAAAAAATCCATATCCTAACACAAAAACATTTTATAATAAGTGTACATATTATACCTAGCTTAGAAAGGAAATTCATCTTTTGACATATCGGTTTACCACCTCACTAGGTACGGACCTGTGTTGAGGTGGTACTAACATCGGTAACTTATTTTGAGACGAGAGGGCAAGTCTTATCTAATACGTGAATATTGAATGGTAGAATGGATAATCCGTATCTACCAGCTTAAATTTCTTTTTTCATACCGAATAACTACATTTGTGCTAGATCACTCGAACCCTAAGTGGAGTCATCTTTTGTGGAGTCAACTCTAGGTGAAGGCGAAAAAAGCCATCCGACACCTAAATGTGCTGTTGTCGACAACACCAGATTTACTTAGTTTTAATACCTTGCAATAGCTTGAAAATCAAGCTAGAGGTATATCTTGGGTCGATTTTAAGTAATAAAGTATTCAGGTACATGGTACAATTTTTTGTATCAGTAGTATTTTATCCTTTAGATGTAAAGCATATACCTATCGAGACAATAGTATTTACATTATTTTATAGTTATGTTAATAATCTTTATTGATAAACTTCGCAATGGTCGGATTTATTATTCTACAATAGGTAATCTCTTACGACCGACCATAAGGATATATCCTACTAATATTATAAACGTGAAAGTTTGTATGTATGTATGGATGTTTGTTACTCTTTCACGCAAAAACTAATAAATGGATTTTGATGAAACTTTACAATAATATAGCTTACACATCAGAATAACACATAGGCTATAATTTATAAAGATATATGGTTTCTATCATCATTATCACAATTTTCCATCACCACGCGGGTGAAACCGCTGGGCGCAGCTAGTTAGGATATAAATGTATAAACAAAACTATGTATTGGATTAGTCTGTAAGTTGTTTGATAAATTTAAAAAAAAACAGATGAATTTGAAATATTACAGTGGGATCTTAAGACTATAAGGACCAACCGCCACTGAAGAAGATTGAAAGTAAAATAGAATACCTGCTGTCCTTATGATAACTTCCTGACGACACCGGATTCACAGGCACCGGCATATCGAGCTCCAAAGATCTCTTCTCCAGTACTTCCGTGATCCCTTTATTGTCCGCCTCCAATTCACATTTAATTTTATAAATTTCAGTGTCTAAAATTATAAATCTGCGATAGAAACTCAACTTTGGGTAAGTTTTCGAGGGAGAACATGCGCAATTTACCTAATCGTCTTAAATATCTGTCCACCAATTCGTACATTTGATTGGCTAGATTGACTTTCTCATCCGCTTCTTCTAACGTCCTATTGTATCCTTTGCGGATATCGTTGAATTCGCTGTTGGCCTGATCAGTTGTGATTTCGTTACGGCGGCAGCTTCCGAAAAGCAAGCGGACACGTTTCTCTAAAGTGTCCATATTATCTAGAATAAATGAAGGAACAATAATATTAAAAGCTGCACTTTCAACGTTATAAAAAACAGCATAGCCGGAATGGGTCACGACGTTTAAATAAGTTTCGTATGTTTAGGTGTCTGGTACTGCCTTGACAGTGCCTCTAACGCAGAGCAGTGCCAACCGCCTTAGAATATGCCAAAGGGACATGGAGAGAGAATGCTGGACATCAGTCTCCACGACAGAGTGCAATGAAGAAATACGAAGGCACACCACGTCGCAAGGCAGGACGACGCTAGGTGGCCGAAGAGGCTTGTCCACAAAGCGAGGCGTAGGAAGACCACAACTACGATGGCTGGACGACATCAGAAAAGCAGCAGGGACCAACTAACTGAGGGTAGCAGCTGACAGACATGGAAGAAGAAACAGGCCTACGTCCAGAAGAGGACCAAACCCTGCTGAGGAAGAAGAAGAGGTGTCTAGTCTTTTCTTCGCAAAGTGATGGCCTTCTCAATACAGGCTAGAAGGGGGATAAAAGCACTGCCTACTTAATCGTGAAACCTTGCTACATGCACATTTTTTAAATTATAATTGAAAGAAATTCGCACGCTCAGTCTCCCATTCGCAGTCTAATACTGTCATACTGGGCGCCCGCAGCACTGCTCAGGATAAGCCACATATGAGATTCTGGTGCGCGTCAAACTAGGCACCTCTAGTAACTACCTTTACCGCTCAATGCGGTAAAGGTAGTTACTAGAGGTGCCTGGTCAAACTATGCATACATTTACAAGTCATACATGCAATTAAATCATTTCTTCTTGCAATGCACGCTCGCTCGGTCTGTGTCATACCCACGCTATCGGTTGATCTACAAGCAATGCTTGTATGCAGTGGATAGCGATCAACAGGTCAAGGGTTTGTGTCTTCGCTGCTTCATATCGCCACTCACCGCCAAGTTCTTCAAAAAATTAAATGGTAGGTGGCAATACCAATTTATTTTTTAAAAGGCTTTTTTTATTTTTTAATCGTTTCACCATGTCAATTATTGCATTTTAGGTGTTTTTTTAATTATTTTAGTCTTAATAGACTAATGTACAGTAACTTGAAATGGACACTAACTTGAAAATGTACACTAAATTAATATTTAGTGTACATTTTCAATTATTATTGAAATGATAATTAATCAGTAGTAGTAAAAGTATTAAAAATTATTGGATATTGTGAAAGGTCGAACTGTGACTTATGTAGTCGATCGTCGAACTGTGGAAATTAATTATATCGATGTCTATTTATATATTTTTTACAAAATCGAGATCAATTCAGAAGTCATCAAAAAAGTCAATAAAATAAGATATTTACAACCCTAATACAAACATCCACCTGCCGCACTTAGGGGGGCTTCCCCCTCAACTTCCAGCCTGAAATTTGTCACAATATATGTGGATTCAAACTCAATGCATGCTCACCTTAAATTCAAATTAAATGCATGCCCTTGGATTTATGGGGGCCCAACCGAACCGCACTCATTTCTAAACACAAAAAATCCACGTACCGTAGTTGTTTCCCTTATATTGCTGACTCCACCTGAAATAGGCTCAGCAGATCTCTAAGAGAAACGACTCAGGAGAATTTTAACCTTCTATATAAAAGGCAGCTCCTGGACATATCACCTGAAAGCATTAGTGAGTTTCACAGAAGTGAGACACCTACCTATTGACACGCGTGACATTCCACTCTTCTGGGTCGTTCTGAAAATCAGTCTGACTGACAGCGCTCCTTCACCAGCGATCCATCATAGCGCAGATCTTTTGCATGTGTTTTATTACCTTACAGTGCAATATATTTAATACAAATATTTGCCAAATTGCATTTTTAAGTTGAAAATGAATAAATAAAATGTGCACTGCCCCCCACCTAGTGGGATTTCTGATCCGCCACTGAGAAGGTAAGTAGAGGAAAACAACAATACTATTTTTCCTAATTACAAGATGACTGCCAATTACGTAGGGTTTTCGATAAATTCTCAGTATTAGTATGAAGGAGTGCAGCTACTAATTGTAGTTAGTGTGATTCGTTTGCACACTCCTCCGCAGCTTTTGTACCGAGTGTCATGACAATCGCATCATTAGTCACAGGTCCTCCGTCGCCGACGCACATGCAGGATGAGTCAAATTAAGAAAAATGAATACTGGAAGTTGCTAGAATAAAAGTGAAAGGGATAACTTAGACTACATCAAATGGAACAGTTGTCTTCGTACTTTATAATCATCCTAAGTGATCATGATCATATCAGTGCAAGATAGATGCTGCAGATGCTCACGCCATCTCAAAAACAGCATCAGGTATAGAGCTCTGGAGTTTTTAGCGCTCCGCTCTGCGCTGAAGATCCCACCGCCATCATAGATAGAAATGTTACTGCTGACTGGGTACCTGGGCTAACCATTATGATACTAAAAGAAAAATGGAGTTGATGCAGTGGCATCAGCAATCCATACTTGGTCATATTATGAGTTTTATTAAGGACATTAATATCGAAAAAATTAAAATCAAGCAATATTTGTGACAGTGCCCGAAGCTTGACAGTGCCCTGTAATATCCTGGTCTAAATCAGTTTGTATGTCAGTCTGCCTCGCTTGCGTCGTACGTGCGTCCCTATTCATTCGAGTTATCTTTTTCCACCTTTTACAATCCACGGGTCCAAGAACATTACTGGATTTTAAGTATACCCACTGTTATAATCTGCTAACTTCGTCAGATAAATTATTTTTTTATTTTAATTTTACATACTAATTTTAAGTTTACTTAATTTTCATTCAAACTTTTCAGATACGTGAACTTTCAGAACACTTTTCGGATGCATGGGCATAGACAAAGACGGCGTAATCGAGGATATGCAATACCAATGAGTTAATTAGAAAAATATTAACAATTTCAAGTTTTAAAATCTCATGTTTTTGTTTAATTTACCTAAGAATAATAAAAAAATTAATATTCCAAAATACCCTTGTTTTTTTTTAAATCTAAAAATTAGTAAAAAGTAGGTGTTTATGACGGTGAATTAGTTTCACTTTATATCTTAGTGAAAATGTAGTTATTTTGAAACCGACAGTCGTTTTTCAAACCTGGTAAAAGAATGGAATTACCAAATTGCAAGTGACAACGTTACGATTATAGGTGCAAATGACAGTAAGAAAAAAAATCTACAGATTAATTTTTTTCTTTAAATTTTATGTATTTTGACTTTTATTCAGACAACTTTAATTACTTGATTTATTGAAAACGTTAATGACTGTTGATACACATGATAATATTAATATTGTAAATCCAATAAAAACCTCACTCACACAGACCACTCTCCACCCTATAAAAGCAGCACAAACATGTATTTTAACCCCTCGCGTACCAGACGGCCCGAAACGTCCAGAATTGATATTTACCGTCGAACCCCAGACGGCCCGAAATGGCCAGGCGAGGCCGACCGCTAATTATGGATTATTTAATCGACTAATAATTATGAATAATCTTTATTGCTTTACATAACGACGTTACAAATATCTAATAGCAAATTTCAATAGGAACATAAAACAGGTCTTTTTTAGACGATCGGTGTGACAGTTTCGGAGTAATCGTTTTTTTTCTGAAACGCCATCTTTTTTTTGAGACTCGCGAATTTCTTACGGGCCGTAAGGCACACATTAAAATTCAAACCGCGGGCCGCGAGGGGTTAAAAAGTAATCGCATTTAAACTGTCTCAATATCTTTTAGACCATCTATAATGAGTGCAATGTTTTGGATACCAGACCGCTTTACTTCAGATTAGCATGGCAGAAAAAGGAAGAGACAATTTAATGAAAATGTCAACCACTGTATTTTGAATGATAATTTTGAAATTAATATTATGTAAGTAAGTATTCATTTGTTTAATTTATTTACATATATTTTTTGATGGTATCTATTTAGTTTGCCTATGATAATTAATTATTCAATATTGTAGTTATGTATTTTATTTATTTATTTCATATCTCATCACAATTAAGATTAAACTAGGAAAAATATATATGTTTGAATTAAAATAAAGCGACAAATTGATTCATCTCAATTCCATGCAACCAGAGATAAGTCACACATCTAACTAAGCTTACACCAGCTGTACCTAGATGTGCGATTTATGACTTGTTTTAAATTGCGAGCTGATATATTAAAAATAAAGTTTATTAGTAAAAAAGTACCATTACATATATTTTTTTTAATTATCCAGTATATTTACTGCCTTATAAAAGATTAAACACATTATTTTAATTTTAATAAATTAAGTTTTTGTGCTTTTATGTTTTTGTTTCTTCGTTTTCGTTTCTTTGTCGTAAATCAGAAATTAGTTGATGTGAACCAGAGCGGGCAATATGTTAAAGCGGAATGTGAAATGAACAGTTGTCATTTACCGCATTAAAACTACCCACCGAAGATAGCGCAACTGAATCTAAGACCGCACGGAATGTGTTCCAACTTATTCAGACGGCTGAAAGTTCATCAGGCAGTTTTGAAGCGGAAAAAATCGACTATTGTTTATTTCATATTCCGCTCCAACGTATTGCTGTCTCGTCCGCTTGAACTAATTATAATTTTAGTTCACAAAGAGACGCAATCGGGCCTATTGTATTTGATTTTTTATTATTTTAATTTTCTATGATAAATTCAATATTTGACTGTTTTTTCACATTGATAATAATTATGTATAATATATAGATTAGGTTCATCATGAAGATTTAATAATGTAATCAGACATTTAAAAGTATGCCTTAGAATAAGCTCTGGACTGGTTAGATGACTGTCATATATGTAAATGTTAATAATAATATGCCTTCAATTATTTTTTTACTAGCATATCATTACAAGTATGACATTAACAGTTTCTTAGATGTAATATTAAGAAATAAATAAAATAAACGATTGTGACCACTTTTACGACTTTGTCATATAAATGATATGTCCAATTATTTTTTGTTAACATCTTATTAAAAGTAGGCCATTAAATTCAGTTCATTGTTAAATATTGGGCCTGATTGCGTTTCTTTGTGTACTAAAACTATGTCCTAGCAAATGAGACAGAGCAATACGTTAGAGCAGAATATGAAACGTTTCAATAGCAGTCGCCGTAAGGTCAGCAACCACCTCCGCTCTATAGGAAACGGTATAGCTTGCAGACTCCCCCGACTGTTAGTTAGAATGCACAATCGATTGGTTTACGCCGCACGGTGCGCAGACCGTCCAGGAGCGCTAGAAGAATGACTCGTAGGGGAAACTAGCTCTAAGGCCAGAATCCTACCCGGGCTGTCGCTTCATGCGTCGAGGCCGCCGGATGGGTGTCAACCAGTGAGTGTGACCGACCCTGCACAAATAAGTCTTCGTGGCCAACTCAGATAGGGCCCATCAGCTGACTTTTGGTACAGTACAACTACTGCAAACGTTAATTTTTATTATGGTTATACGGTATTTATTAGATGCTACCAGTTCTACATTGTTGATTTTTTAACGCCTGATTTCAAAACTGCAATTATCTTTTGTTGGACACAATAAATAAGAGATATAGGAATTTAATGAAATGTCAAACACCTACATTTCAGTAGGTTGTCAGTTAAAAAAACAATTCATAAACACCTATATGGTGGTTGGTATGTTAGGTTAGTTATTTTAAAAACACCCTAATAAAAACTAATTAAAAAAAAGTTGCGATTTTTCTGGAATTATTGCAGTATAGGTACCTTTCTCAGAAATCGAAAAAACAAAGAAATACTACTAGGTTAGATCATTGTAATGCTAAATGTGAAAGAAAAAAGCTTCGGACGCGTAAATTTTCGAAACCAAATTTACATACAAAAAAAAAAAAATTTTTTTTTTTAACTCAGTTTTTAAGGTTGTTTTAAAAAAACCTAACCTAACCTAACCTACCGCCAAATAGGTTTATGTATTATTTAAAAAAAAAACTACCGAAATGTATGGGTTTGGCGCTTTTTTGAATGCCTATATCTCGCTTATTTATTGAGACCGAATAAATATTATTGCAGATTCGGAATCAGCGTGGTGAATATAGTCTGGTGACGTTAAAAAATCAACAATCTAGAAGAGGTACCTATACTGCAATAATACCTTTACGGAATAACATATTCCGGTTATACTACTAAACAACTTTCATTTTGTAAGTAAAAGACCAATAAAACTAAGTTTTAAAAAAAAACCTATATCCGATCCGACAGATACGTTGCGACAATTCTTGTTTCACTATGTATTGCGACTAACGAAATATAGAATTTTTGTTGCAAACTAGCCCAAAACGTTTAGAAATTTGAAATAATTACAATGGTTAAATTATTAATTATATGTACCAACACTTATTAAAAAATACAAATCTCTAAAGCTTTCAGACGAAATCTTCATAATATTAAATAACATTAGAAAATGTATTACTTTGAACTCCCAGATCCATCTCTCTCATTTCTGTGAATCGATCTCTTAATTCCTGAGGAAGATGCTCGATCACTGGAAAAATCAAAATTTCAATTTGAATTTGCCGCCGCCATTGCAACCCCGCCATTGCCGCTACGCGTCTCTTGTGTCACATCCGTGTCGGACCAACGCCTACTTACTTTCCACGTAATCTTCCAAGTACAGCATTTTTCGTGAGTAAAATACACTGTTTTACGATTTAGAGTGTGGGAACGAAGTTTACCCGTGTCGTTGAGATGCGATTGCACACTTTTAAACGCAGAAAAGAGATCGGGAACATGGACTCGCCCAACTTACTGCGACGCCATTTGTAAAATTATGCAGTCGCCATGTTTTTTTCCGCGACGCGCAAGCTAAAATGTTGCCACTTAATAATAAAACAATGTCACCAACATTACCAACGCAAATATATATTTTTTGTGTATTTTCAGAAAAATGATACGACGACCGATAACTTCGATCGAACTGGTGGTGGAAGATCTGCAGGATTACGAAAACGTGAAGAGAAATTTATCTTTCGAAGCTCCACCCTTGCCGGAATCGTTGGCTGCTGCCGCGGCAGCCGTGGCACAGCAGCAGCAGCAGCAGCAGCAGCAGCAGACGCCGCAAACGCCACAGACATGGATTTCTGGACCTAAGACAATGAAGGAAATCCATGAGAGAATCGGATACGCACCGACCAAAAAACCTTCGTCTTCTTCATGACGTTTACAAAAATTATAGAAATACTTTGCGATTTTCGAGTGGTGTTTCATTTTTGTTTTAAATAACGTCATCTAATGGTAGGTTCCGATTCCTGAGTAAATCGGTTGTCGGTCCGAGAACTGACATTTTTTATTGGATTTCCAGGTTACTTCCAAATTAATTCTCAGATCCGCATTAGTCTTGAGAAATTTAGCATGCCAAATTTGTCTATGGTCCATTTCTTCCACACAGGCAAATTTGGCATGCTAAATTTTACAACTTTAGTCCCTCTGGTTTAATAAAACGCCGTTTAAACGTAGGGAAATTTCCTCTATAAATGCTGAATGCGCCTGGACCATTACTCGACGCCTGGTCATCTCTATTCTTTCCTCCCGAATGTAACTGTGTTTTCTCCACCTTCACAGTCGATCACATTTTTCAATAATAATTGTCCTCTGCTCATAACTTCCCCTCCTTTATCCCAAACCTTATCCAAATGAAAATCCAACTAACAAAGTTGATATCCTTTTACCATATAACTCGATAAACAATTAAGGCCTGGGCACATAGCCGACGGGGCGTGACGGCGACGCGACGCCGACGGGGCAGCAGCGCGCCGTACATGTCACACTGCGGGCGCGACGCTCAAGTTTGGCGTCGCGCCGGCCGCCCGTCCTGCCGTCCTCGGCGTGATTTCTCGAGCATTTTGAAACAAAATGTCAAGCGATTCAGACGTCGAAACGGCCTTGCTTTTGTTTGCGTTAGCTAAAAAAAACACCGTAAACGGATATGGGTGCATGATGTGAACCAAAAGCGACATCAATATGGTGAATATCATAGACTCTGCCGGGAACTTGAATCCCATGAAGATAGGTTCTATACCTACTTTAAAATGTCGCAAGAATGTTTTGAAGAATTACACAATTTAATAAAGGGAAAAATAAATAATATAGAAATACGTTTCTTCTAACGCATTCTATAAGACGTTCGATAATGTCGTTATCCATTTTTAATAATAAGATTTCGTCAGTCAAAGTTGTAAAAAAACACAAACGCACCGTCCCGCCGAGCGCGACGCACTGACGTCGCGTTCTCTGTGTGACTACTAAATACGTATCCCATACAATACAAAGCTTAGCTCTGTGCTAGCGCCCCGCCAGCGCCCCGTCGATCACCGTCCCGCCGCGCTCCGTTTGTAATCGCGCCCGGCGCGGCGGCGACGTGACGCGACGTCAAACGTCGCGCCGAGCGGGACTGCGCTGTGTGTCATCTTTTCTATAGTTCAATACATTACAACTATCACGTCACGCTGGCGTCGCGTCGCCGTCCCGCCCCGTCGGCTATGTGCCCAGGCCTTTATAGAATTACCTATAGCCAAATTCTTCTCTTCAACCATTTTGCCATTGCACATTCTGCTGTGGGGGGGGGGGGGGGGGGGAGGGGGATACGATTTTTAATCCTGCTAAGTATGTACCTCTTCGTCTTCCCTTTCTTTCTTAATCTTCCAGCACCTCAAACCCCATGGTAATACCAGACCATCCCCACCCAAACTACTCCTAAGATCTATCACCACTATATCTTTTCCTCCATTACCTATGAAAACCCTCATCGTATAACCATTGATTATACAATGTATAACAATGGTTAACCATTTATTTTATAGTAACCATTGATTATAAAGCGTATTAGATCGCGGGCTTACTAAGGTATGGAAACCAGTATTTTAGTACGAAACGCAGAATGTAGATGTTCCTAAAATAAATTATTATAATACACTGTATAATCAATATCCGTCGGTTGGAAATTAATCATAGTCCCCCCCCCCCCCCTTAAATGAAAAGCCCTCGTGTCCACGACGCTTATAAAAAATACATCTTTTGGTTAAATTTTATTTTATTTGCATTTTTAACGTCGTCTGCCGGCAGGATTTCGAACTTAAACCGCATTGGTTCGGAAACCGCCGTATAGATAGCGATATTTTGGCGCTTATGGGTGATCGTATTTTTTGTAAAATTTATTATAATTCTGTTCTGAGGTAATCGTTCTAATGCAAAATACAAAAAAGCACCGAGTTATTTTTTTGAGTTAGGCCGATTTATTATTAAGAGTGATTTGTATATTTGGTTTGTTATATGCTCGATTGAAAATATTCTACATCAGCAGATTACCATTAGTTTTAATATATCTTGAGTATCCACTTTAAATAAGTGTAGCTACACTTACAATGATAAATAATATTTATTAGACGATAATAAAATAGGTAGGTAATATCGTTTTTCAAAATGTGTCTCTTTTTGTAATAAATAAATGTCGGTAGGTACCATCATTGATTTTATAGGGTAATAAAATCAATGGTACCATGCAACTTGTTGTTAACTCTTATCTACTAAGCACTTTTCAGCTCAAAAACAATCATAACAATAATTATTATACGTTGTTATTAAAAAATAATCACATAGCTTGCATTCCATACTCCATAAAACCCCAGCCAAATAGTGTGCGACATTTACAGGTCACCCGGTTTTATAGCCCGCATGCAGAAAATTATTCTAAAAACATTTCAAAACTTGTACCATACACACAGAAAAGAACTGCGCGCGGTTTTTTCATAGGTAATGTTGAGTGAGCCAAACGGGAAGCCGAAAAGGAAACGGAAATCCGGGCGGGACAAAAAAGGGAGACCGCCGCTATCAAGCGCTCATGCGGTTGGTAGAGATTCGAGACGTCACATTTACCACAGTATACAAGTGGTATACTGTGCATTTACTAAGCTTGGGCTCGCTGCCACCGCTAGGTTAAAATGTCGATTACCTTACTGACTTTCAGTAAAAAAAATGCCTGTATTTTTTTTGTGTAAAATAACTGACGTTTCGAGATGTCAGACATTGCATATCTATTTTTTCGGTAGTTGAGGCGATGCCTACACGCCATCATTCCTGCTTTTAATTCCATCCACTATCCTCCCCCATCAAAATATGTTTTTTATGGGGGAGGATAGTGGATGGAATTAAAAGGTCATTTATTTGTTCATTTTTATCATTGAAAAGATGTTACGATTTCTGAATTGGCTTTAGTTAATGGTTCGTAAAAAAGTGTTTTTTTTAATTTGCTGTGTAATCACCATTAAAAGATAAAAATATAAAAAAATAGATACCGCAGATTTACAACTAAGTACGTAACATCATAAATAATATAAATACGTAGTATTTCAATACCTAATTTAAAAAATGGTTACCCTAAAATTTTCACAGTTTTTAATATCTCCCCCCCCCCCACGAATTGGGGGGGGGGGGGAGAGGGGGGGTAGGGGGGGGGGTGTCATTTTTTAAAATCTTTTTCATTCCATTTATTTATTCTATGATAATTGTTGTTAATTGTTATTCCATAACAATTTTCAAAGCTATGAAGTGGTAGGTTCTGCTGATTTGATTATATCCCATGTAATTCTGTTGGCAATGGCTCAAGGGCGTATCCAGGGGGGACACAGGGGACGCCCCCATCCCCCCGTTCTTTTTAGTAAAGTTAAAGTCGAGAAAAAAATGAGAATCAGGGTGAATTCGCGACGTTTTTATACCTAGTGTTAGGCACGTATCCGGAGGGGGGGGGGGGGGGGCAGTTGAAATTTAACCCCACGAAATTCGGCGTATTTTTTGTTTCATTGTATAGGCAAATTCAAGTTTGGTGTTTGTTATTTTAATAAATGTCCCTCCTCGATACGTGCCTGCAGTGGCTCACCTTACCAGACTTAGAGAAGCCTGTATCTGTGTAGTTACAATACACTAGTAAAATACATTACATTATGAGTAAACTCTTGACAATTAGTATTTTTAAAACTGTTTGGTAATTAATAACGTTTCATGGACTTGATACATACACAAGCACGTATCCAGACTTCGGTTTCTGGGGGTGACATTCATAGATTCGGGGGGGGGGGGGGGAGGATTCATTGAAACAACGCGCGCGGTACCCACCAAACTTGAATTTGCCCGTACAATGAAACGAAAATACACCGAATTTCCGGGGGTCAAACGTGTCTGACACTAAATTATACAATTGATTATAAATAAGTCGCGGAAAATCCCTGATTTTCTTTTTTTCTCGCCTTTTTTTTTTGGTAAAAAAATTGGGGGG
Organism: Micropterix aruncella; assembly: GCA_944548615.1. Lineage (NCBI taxonomy): Eukaryota > Metazoa > Arthropoda > Insecta > Lepidoptera > Micropterigidae > Micropterix > Micropterix aruncella. Next base: position 23,441,144 of record OX155963.1, read on the forward strand.
GGGGGGGCGTTTCCTGTGCCCCCCCCCCCCCCCCCGCTTGGATACGTCCTTGTCGATACATTAGACTTGGTTACAATATTTATTTATTAAATTTAGTAGTAGAAAACATTCGTTCAGCGTTTGCGTTTGTAGTACCTACTATATTATCTTTTTTAAACAGTTCTCATAAAACAGCGATTATTATTCTACCCTTGGAAAAACCTCACCGTTGGGTAGCTGAATGTTGAGAAAAAGTCATTATTCTGTATTCTTGCACTATTCCTTGAAATGACGATAATCGTCGAAAAGCTTGACATTATCCAATGTTGGCTTTTCTAAAATGCTTTAAGTGCAATGCCAGACTGCTGTCTGGCCGAGGGTTTCATGTTTAGTGAGTGTCGGTTAAAAGATTATCAAATCCGGCAAATGCCTACCATTGCCTACCAGTGCCTACCCTAGTCCCGAGCCTCCCGCGCCGTCCGCTCTCCCGAAACGTTTTTATACAGCACTCCTATCGAAACATAGTCTCCTGATACTTGCTTCAATGCAGCATTGCTTGCTCGCGCCAACCCCCGCTGTCTTGTTTTGTGGTCCTCTAAATAAATTACTGCATTTTTAGCATAAAAACCTGTTACATAGCAAAACATGGAGAAAAGTGTAGAGGAAGTTCCAAGCCATCAGTCGAAGAAGAGAAAATAAGCCACAGGACCAAATAGTCGCAGAGAAAAAAAGAAGAAAAGGTCAGTATTTTTCGAACATTTTGGTTGTAAACTGGGTTATTCACAAATGCCACAAAATCTAATCTAAAAATGCATGTGTATAAAAACTGAAAACTAACACCCCCCCCCCCCCCCCCACTTCCTCATCCCAAACACAACAACAAAAATATCCATAGTTTGTCTGTAGTAGGGCAAACCTCTAAATAACTAACAGAATAGAAGATAATAAAACAAGAAGTCCGAATTCAAAAAATAATACTTTAAAATGCTCCCATTTGATTCACGTGTATAGTGCAAGGTAACATTTTTGTGTTTATTAAAAACGTAACATTTTCAAAATATAGAAATTACTGCTACTTCCTATCTACCAACATGATTCTTTTTGGAGCTATAAATCAAAAATGTAATATGTAAAGATGTTTTTTACTAATAGGGTAAGAATTCAGTATTGTGTAGCTTCGTATTAGCTAGTTTTAAAAACGTGTGGGTGGGACTGGGTAGTGTTGTATTTACACCACCATAATTTAAATAAATAAAATACAAACGGAGCTGCCATGGAATTCACCGACCAAAGTCGGGCCCATTATAAAACACTTTTTTACACTTCTGGGGAGTGAGCGGTAGTAATTTGTTACTGCTAGACTACATTAGTCGTGTATTCTCCCTGATTCTCAATTTGTTCTCGACTTTATTTTTTATTTAAAAAAATCGGAAGGGAGGGGCGGGTGCGTCCCCTGTGCCCCCCCCCCCCCTGGATACGTCCTTAGGCCTTGGTACGGGAGCCTTTTTAAAGAAGTTTTTAAGTCAACAGTTTGAAAAACGTTAGTAATTAACACATAAACGAATACCTAGACAAGTACTTCATACTTCACACCCATATCTAACTAATTTTCAATAGGAATGTTCGTTATCGTTATTGAGCAATCGGGAAAATAATTCTCTAATGTTGCATAAAAAATATTATCTTTTCGATTGGCATTTTTCCCTCATATAAAAGCCACGTTTTACACGCGGCTTGCGGATTCTGCTGAAAACTAACGTGATAATGGTTGCTAATAGTATTTATTGTTTGTTGTTGATCGGGGTTTTGGGGGTCAGTACTTACGGTAAGTTTTAGTAAAGAATAAATAACATAGTTTTAGGTAGTTTTAGGTAGGATATGGTCGTCAAACACTTTTTTTATAATAATTAGTTTTTCTTAATATCTTTTGAAGATGTACCTACAAATTAGGAGTAAGAATGTCACACCGGGTGTGGTAAATTTAAACAAAATAAAAAAATAAAAATTTAACTTCAACTCAAATCCAAATAAAATTATTTATTCAACTTTATTCAGGTGTGTTTTGTATGCTACAATGGCGCTTGTTGCGAATAGGGTCCAAAAATACACAAAAATGGTGCCTAATATTCGTCTGACTTTTTGGTATTCCTTCTCCAAAGTAGAACTTCTTATACAGTGACTATCAGGTCTTTAAAATGACGCACCTTTTCGAATTAAGTTTCGCACAGTTCACGTCGTGGCGAATGGGGATAAAATCAAGCTTGTTTGGGGCTAATTTAACCGCTGGAATGACAATACCACCGATCGGTGGTTTTCCTATAGTGACAATTCGCGGGCGGCCGATCTTCGTATTTATGTTATTATGCAATTATATGCGGTAAAAGCCGCCTTCATTGAATATGCCACCATTATCTATTATGCACTGACTGACACCCCTTACAAACAAATTTTCGAGGGTAGAAAACATGCTGTCGTGAGTTTCATTGCCATGGCTGGCTTTCTAAGGGTCGAAGAAGGCTTTCGAAGGGTCGAAGAGCGGTCGAAAATCGAGCTGTTATCCGAAGATTTCAGTACATTTGTTTTGTAAAATTTCGTTTTATTCTTAGATATACAATTTATATTATTAAGATATTCGAATAAAAATACACTAAATTATTACACAAAATGGGCGCGATTGCGTTTCTCTTGAACTAAAATCTAAAATTAGTTGGTGTGACTGAGACAGAGCAGCAGGTACGTCAGAGTGGAATTTGAAATGAACGGTTGTCACTTTTCCGCATTAAAACAACCCAATTCTAACATGACACGAAATGTGTTCAAACTTATTCGGGCGTCTATAAGTTCGACAGGTAGTTTTGGCCCCGGAAAATCGACAATAGTTCATTTCATTTGCTCTGTCTCGTTCGGTTGATTTAAGTTCCTATTTTAGTTCACGAAAAAACGCAATCAGGCCCAATATTGGCCCCCTTATTCCATTTATTCTCGCAGGACCGAACTGACAGTGGCGCAGGTAGCATTTGAGACAGCAACATTATTGCAAACTATTTATTTGCAATAATGTTTGCTAATTAAACATTATTGCAAACTTTGCTGTGCAATTTAAACTATAATATATAAACGCACGAGGAAATTCCTAACGAACGTAGATAAGCAGTACCACTGATTAGGAACGACCATACTAAACTAGGAACTTTTGGAAGAATGATCCATTCTTAATATTAAATAAACGTAATAAAAAAACAACAGTAATATTTGTTAATTCAGCCTGTGTATGTTTTTGCTCGAAAACTCGAAAAGTAGTCAGTCGATTGACTTGATCAATTTTGACACAACGTTGCATTCGAATACACGCAGTTATTTTAGTATTTTCTGACATAATGTTGCATACGCGCGAATAAAGTCTTCCCGCGCCGGTGAAATCTTCGGTGCGCTTCGACATCGGTCCGTTTTCCATTCATTTCATATCAGACTGAGCCACAGCGAAGCGTGGCTGGGTTTAGCTAGTTTTGTTTAATATTTTATAACAAAGAATGTTAGACTTGCGAGAAACGGAATATATTCTTTCTTTTTGCTCTTGGTGACAGATTTCTAAATCATAGACGAATTATATTTCTGTTGAAATCATAAGTTTTTGATGATGATTTTGCGATGATGGGAATGTAAGATGTGTCTTTTTGATTGAAATGTATTGCACTTTGATTATAGAGGGTTTTTATTATCTGTTTTATTGTATTTAGGAACTGGTCTAAAGTTCTCTCTCCCAGAAGGCCGTATAGTAGGAGGTCATGAGGCCGAACCTCACGCCCACCCTTACCAGGTCTCCATGCAGATCAAGGTCTTGTGGATGAGGACCCACTTTTGTGGAGGGTCCATTCTGAACGAGAGATGGGTAAGTCCATAAAACCTGTATATCAGCCCACAAAACCATTATAGTCTACCAGTACTATAACCTTAACCAACCGTACACATTTAGAACATATATTGTATATTTATATTAATTCAATATGCACCAATTTAAAGTACCAACAATCCGCGTGGTATCATCATAGAAAGTTAGGGTTGCCATGTATTTACGGGACGTATCCCGTATTTAGGCTGGGCGTACCAGTGTCCCTATATATAAACCGATTTTCCAATATAACGTAGGAGGACGAAAAGCTGGAACGGAAAGTGAAGGGAATTGGGTACACATATTCTCCATAACACAATTTCGACTTCTGCAGCCATTTTGCTTTTTGAAATTGAGTCACTCGTCCTTATAATTTATAAAAACTTTTCGATCTACACTGTACTTACCTAAATATTGGAAGATTTCTGTAAGATGTCTATAATTTTCTATAAAAAAATACTTTCACATTCGGGCACTAGATGTTTGCCGCTGCTGCTGGCTGTAGAGCGTATCCTAAAAATGTTGACAATATTAGTCATGTTGACATACTTCTTCATAACTGAACAAAAACCGCCAAAAGTAATAAAAAATATTTGTCGCCCTTTGGGAGCAGTATAATTCTGTTTTGCACAATCTCAGCTTCTGTTTTAAAAAATCTGATTACAAAAAGGTAAAAGAAAAAACACAAAAAAACAAAGATATTACAAGAAAAACATCGCAAAAGAAACAGAATCGAATGCTATCTAAATAAACTCAAGCCAAACAAAACGTTTATGTCACCTTTGTAAATAAAACCTTTGACGAGGAAGTGAAAGGTTTTTGAGATACGTAAATACGTATTAAATAATTACCTAGAGAAATGGACAGCGTTATTTCAAACTTTTGAAGTATTTAACTGAATGTTTTTAATGTCGTTTTAAAATGAGATGACATAGAGAAAATCCTTTAGAATTGGCTTGAGGAGGGAATTAACATATATAGACATATAGTTTCCATGTATCGTCAATGTCGTTTACATAAAAAATGGACAAAAGCGAGCGTGGAAGATTAAACTCATTCATTAAAAAATGGGTACAATTTTTCAAGACGCTAAACACGCTAAGCAAAAATCAGGCTTGTATTTTAACAATACCTTACCGCCCGCTTCCCATACTCACCCTGCTGTTAGTTTAAATCACAGAAATTGTATTCATCAGTAACAACTTTTAGGAAAAAAATCGCATGCGGGGCAAGGGTCTCTGTTTGACAAGTGTCCTGTATCGGCCCATTTTTTTATGGGAACCCTAAGAAACGTACATGACAACGTACACCCATGGTACTTTCAATCCGTATTTAGGCTCGCGAGTGTGGTCGACATATAGTTTAATTGTTGGCGAGCTGACCTCACGAATAGGTAGTAAATATTATATGTGGTATTTTCAGATATTGACAGCAGGCCACTGCATCACCGAACTGCCACTGCCATGGTTATTGCCAATAGATGTCGTCGCTGGCGCGCATAGGGTTAACGGCCTCGAAGGCCCCGTACAAATCAGGAGAGTCATCGAGAAAATAGTACATCCGGACTACGCAGGGTAAGAATGGCAATTTCCACATTCCGAGTCACTAACGTCGCCTGAATTTATCATTGAAAGAGCACTTCATTATGTGTATAGTAGACGAAATATAAGCTGCCATATTTGCCATTAAGACTTCGGGACGTTTTTCACACCTATTGCCAAATGTCTAACTAAACATCTGGACTAAATCATCTCGATCGATCATCTTGTTTTATCAAATATGAAACACGAGCACTAAAAATAAAATCTTTTCCGCATATCAGCCAATGATAGCTGAAAATATTATTATTATTCGGCTAGAAAAAAAGAGAAAATAGTGGCGAGTGTCGAAAGAGCCTTTATCTATTTCATCAGGTCAGTTGTCAAAAATACATTACATTGTAACGTTACAACTGACGTCACACAGCTTTGAGAAAGATCTTTGAACATTTATAGCTCAGGAGATATGAGCTTTATAAAAAATAAAACCGATAATAAAATTAAGTTTAGGGCTACTCTTCAGAATATAGTAATTAAATATGTAGGAATTCTCTATCGAAACGCTACTAACTGAGTTTGACGAAAAGCAATTTTGTAGATAATAGAGTAGATTAAGTATTTAGTATAACATTGCAATCTCTAAACCGCTTATACATGTACAGAAGAACTCCAATTAACCGAATCAATTGGGACCGGACCCCATTCGGATAATCACATATTCAGATATTTGATGTTTTTTTCCGAAAATACGGTCTATTTTAAATAAAAACTGGGCTCGATTGCGTTTCTTCGTGAACTAAAATCAGAAATTAGTCCGTGTGAACGAGACAGGGCAATACGCTAGAGCGAAGTGTGAGATGACCGGTTGTCACTTTTTGCATTAAAACTGCCCGCCAAGGTCACATCTTACACCGCACGAAATATGCTCGAATTTATTCGGACGAGTATAACTTCGGCAGGTAGTATTTATCGACGATCGTTAGTTTCATATACCGCTCTAACTGTATTGCTCTGTCTCGTTCGCTTGGACTAATTTTAGTTTTAGTTCACAAAGAAACGCAATCGGGCCCACTGTATGCGTGTTGAAAATGGGAGAAAAAAACTATTTTTAAAGAAAAACAGCTTATGGTCCCGTGTCTGCTTCAACTTCGACATTAAGGTCAATCTTTAATAAATTTTTTTTGTGATCAGCTAACACACTTTTTTTGTCTTCGCTCTCTACCAAAAGTTTCCTTAAAAGTTGCCTTCTGAAATGGCGTTTCGTGGTTTCTATGACAGACTGGTCCATTGGTTGTAACGAGCTTGTGACGTTTGGCGGTTAAAAGGCTGTTTTAAACTGGCCATTCCCTTTTTCCAACAATTCTTCTGTGGGTGAGTTAGTGCATGATCAACAATCAGTACGTTTCCTTCCTATTTTTATTTCCGTTTTAATTTCGGATAATTTTTATTTCCGTTTTAATTTCGGATTCAGATAGTTCGGATAATTGGAGTTGTACTGTATTTATTTTAAGAAATCCCTTATACAGTTCTTTACAATCTGATCAACATGGAAATAAAAATGAATTTGACATTTAGGTAATTCACAAATAAATTAAAGAAATGATTATCGAATCATGACAGACTAACCATACGTCAAATGTTAGAAATAATAGTTTAATGAAACTTAGGTGCACAAATTATTAACATATTTTTAAACATGTATGTTGAGTATATTTTAACATTGAACTAAGTACAAAAAATTATTTGACTTTGTTGTTATATATTATTTTGGCAATGAATTGTACTTTATTGACTAGGTATTTTTATATTAAATCCTATATTACTTAACATATATTAAATATTAATGACTGTTTCTTTCTTTTCTCACATATAATTTTATTTATATTATTTAATCGAATTTTATATTATATTTATTGCCGATTATATAATGGAATTACACTTTATTTATTATATTATCTTTTAATATTTTTTATTGTTATTATTATTATTATATTTTTATTGAAGACCACATTTTAGGGCAATTTAGTGTTATTAGCTTTTTACTAAAACTTGTACATTTGTAAGCAATCAAGCAATCAAGCAAACTTGATTGTAATATTAGAGTCCTGTCCACCCTAGAACGGGCTAGTCCCAGTTGGGTGACAGAAACAAATAAGCGAAAGGTTAAGGTTTTGCCATTCGGTTCCTGTTATTTTTGTAAGCAAATCAATGTTTTATAGTAATAAATTCTTAAATAAATAAAAAAATAATGTATATTATTAGGTAGGTAGTTGCAATTAACTTACCTAATATCATTTATTACCTACCTAATATTATAATTATTATTAACCTAAGTAATATTATTATGTTGTTAGATTATGACAATTTGTGCATTTGAGACGTTGATTTCGGACTTTCGGATTTCGACTCCCTCGACTTGTAAGACATGTCTTGTACATGTAAGACAGGTTTTGTCAGAGTTTTGTCATCTAAATCCAAAAATCATCTCCATCGCCAAGGTATTTTTTTATAAACAATCAGTCATGCATATAAAAAACCTTTCATTATCAGTGTTATTATAAAACACGTACTATAAACAGGGCTATTTGATTTGGAAATTCATTTATAGTACTCGTATATTGCATTGCAGTATGTGTTCATCTATTAATTTTAGATCGCTTCTTCCATGTCTGTAACCGCGGCTAGGTTGAATTAATCAATTCTAAGCGATCGTGATAAAATTTTGTAGAGATTTAAACCATATGGAATGAGTACGAATAGGTGCAAAAAGGCTTTATCGGCAAAAAGGAAAGAAAATATCGACGGTAACTAAAGAGGGTTGATTCTAATCCCAGACGCCAGTTCGAAATTCTGCGCTATAACGTTTTGGGGGCCGTTCACATATGACTTAATCACCGATGGGGAGGGAGTTGGAGCTGATGCTAACGCTTGATTACGTGGGGGGGGGGGGGGGGTCCGTCCTGATTACATAATCAACTTTGGTCACCGCATCGCAATTTTTTGGTCTAAACCTGCACGGAAATGCCGCAGTGCGTCGCCGAATATACCCCCCCCCCCACGCGCGATGTGCCTATATAGGGTAGTGTCTCCAGTGAATGAACCCTCAAGGGATCCCTTAACTTTGAAAATTCAACCTTAACGATGTCGTTGCCAAACTATTTACATACGTTCTTTAATGACCGTTAATAATTAAACATTATTCAGTTATTTCGTTTTCTTAGATGTTCTGTTTAGATTTCGAAATATTCAACAATTTATCAAAAAAGACCTGAAACACCAGTGAACAGCAATTTCATGTAAATTAACATAATAAAACCTAATAATTGAACAACAAATGTTATTTTACTACACAAACTATATAAACGCTAGGTTCACGATTCTTCACATTTTCTGCGAATTCGGTCGATTACGTAATCTTAGGGTGAAGGGGGGTCAGACCGCCGATTACTTCTGTTGATATGGGAGAGGGTGGGGGGGTCGTAAATCCAAAAACTTGATTACGTAATATGTGGACGCCCCCTTGTCTGGAATACCACACACAGTAGATGGAATATTATTGTTAGTATATAAACCCTCGGTGCGAGAGTAAACCTCGCTGTTTGAAATTTTATTATCAAAAATGCCTCTGCTTAGAGAGAAGAAACCCGGGAAGGGTTAAGTCCGTGTGTATTAAGCGTTCATGCGGCCGCATGAGGTCGCTGCATAGGCTGTGCTGCACGTACACATACATATTTTTCGTAAAGAGAAATAAGCCGCCGATGCACTCCTAGCGAAACATGTCCGCCTGATACACGAGCGCTGGCGCCAAAGCGCAATAAGAGTGGTAAAAATATGTTTTCCAGATAGCTTTTTTTTCACACTCATATTGGGTCGCGCCATGAATAGTTGCTATGAAGTCGGTTCTAATAATAATCGACTTCATAGCAACTAAATTTCCAGAAAGCGGTACGTATGCACTATGTGGACACCATTTTTCGTCATCGCCGTCCGTCGCTTTTGCACCACAGGTAAATAAAAATAATTAAAAAATTAAAAAACACGACCGGCGCCGGTACAAAAAGTGAACTTTTTGTATTTATAATTATTTCAAACAATTTGTTCGCGCAGAAAGCACGTTTTTAGGTAATAGTTTTTCATTTAAACTACATTCGTTAAAAAAAAACAATTTATGGAAGCTCCGTTACGCCTGTGAGAATGACACCCTTCACTAGACTCCAATTGCTTGTGAGCGAAGGGTGGTTCTCAGCATGAAGGTTGCTCCGTTAATGAGAGTCGTAGATGTCCGTGTAGAAGAGTTTATTCAGAAGAACGAAGAGAAATGAGTCGAAGTCGCCAGTTCTTAACGCCTTGAGTTGTGTTCGCCGTTGTGTTGTAGTGTGGGCGCGAGGTGAAGCCGTGGCGGTGCGTGTGTAGTCGAGGAGTGAAGTGTGCAGCCGAGATATCTGTCCACTAAAGGGACGATGTGTAGAGCGCGGTAACTGTCTGCCGAAGTAATGATGTAGCACGTGGCAACTGTCTGCCAAAGGAATGATCATCATCGAATGCAATGTACTGCGTTTTATAGCGTGATCGGTGATGCAATAGCTACGAGTGGGGCGACGCATGTGTCGCTTGCCTCTGCAATATTTGCCAAATTTAGCTGGAAATTAACTGCAGCTGCGCGTGTAAGTTTGACCGAGTCTGCAGTTTTCTATTCTGTGAAATTAACTTTTTTGTTGTGGGTAATGTGGAGCCGTAGGCTCCTACATGGCTCCCCCCTAGTGAAGGGCTTGCGTATGACAATATGGAAGGTCTTCACGACAAAGTGGCAAAAAAGTGTAAGTGTGACAATTAAAAGTGTGTGTGAAGTTGTGTTCGCGAAAGTTTGGGAATCGTATGTTTTTATGCGAGTGTTCGACAGTTTGAGAACCGTATGTTGTTATGAGTGGCGAAGACGTTTCGTTACAATGTGTTAAAAACTGGCGCTGTTATAAAATGTTGACAATAAGGAAAAAGAAATGAATGTAAGACAATGAACAATGGGCTCGGTAAACATGCTGACGTGATAACATTCGCTTGCCGTGAAATGACGAATGAATGTATATAAATAAAATGTGCGCGTGTTAACTGCTAGCCGTAAATGGAAATGATATAATGATTGCGTCGGCTAAAAATGCGGAGCGTGATAATTATTGAGCGCGATTTGAAAATGCAACAATGTGAATGTAAAAGGGATGTGTTTATATAATATGCCGGCGTATGAATCATTTGGTAATGTCTACTCTGGCATAAATATGCTGTCCTGTATCTATGTTGGCGAGCGATAACGTTGATATCTGCTTGGTATATAGCGAAATGATGCTATGTTGTTATTGAATCTCACTGGTGCTTTTACAGCTCGGCCGGCGCGAGTCACCGTTATCGGTGGTGAGTTGTTGTCCACTGGTATTGTTATTGCTTCGTCTGGTAAAAAGTACGCAGGTTTAAGTCGATCTAGTGATACGGTGTCTTTTTTCCCTTTTATGTCTAAGGTGAAAAATTTGCCGGCTTTTTTTATGATTCGGTACGGACCGTCATAGGGTTGTTGCAATGGCCGTTTTACTTTGTCGACGCGAATGAATGCGTGTGTCGCTTCCTTTAAATCCGGGTGGATAAATATATTGTTTTGCGTGTTGTTTGCGGGTGCGTCCGGAATAAGTTTTTTGATTTGTGTTCGCAGTCTGTCTGCGAAGTCCGTATCGGGTATTTCTCGCGGAGCCGCTTTTCCGAAAATTTCGCCGGGAAGCCGGAGTGTTCTACCGTATGTTAGTAGAGATGGGCTTGTCTGGGACTCTGCCCGTATTGCTGATCGAAGTCCCAGAAGTACCGTGGGGAGTTCATCGACCCAATTGGTTTCGTTGCCTCGTGCCATGATCGCTGCTTTGAGGGTTCTGTGAAACCTCTCAACTTTTCCATTTGCTTGAGGGTGGTATGAGGTCGTGCGCGTTTTTTTGATTCCCATCAGGTTGGCTAATTTGCTGAATAAATGTGACTCGAAGTTACGACCGCGGTCCGTTGTTATTGTGGTTGGGCAGCCGAATCTTGTTATCCAGCTGTCGTAGAAGGTTTTTGCGGTCGTTTCGGCAGAGGTATCGATGATAGGTATGGCTTCAGGCCAATTCGTTGTTCGGTCTATCATAGTTAAAATGTGTTTGAAGCCTTGCGATGTGGCTAAAGGACCGACAATATCTATGTGGACGTGTTCGAACCTATCTGTGTCCTCGAACTTTCCGAACGGGGTGTGGTTGTGTCGAGCCACTTTGGATTTTTGGCAGGACAGGCACGCTTTGGCCCAATTCCCGACGTCCTTTTGCATATTGGGCCAGAAGAATCTTTGGCTTATTATCTTCTTGGAGGCTCTGATCCCGGGATGCGAGATATTGTGTAGTTGCTGAAACGCTATTTTCCTGAATTTTTTCGTGAGGAACGGTCTGTTGACATCGCCTTGAGTATTGCATGTGATTGGTTCATCGATTCCGGGGAATGTGATTTTACGCAAGTATCGTTTTTTGTTGTAAAATTCCTCTATTTCTTGGTTCCCCTTCTGTTCGTTGGCGAGATCTTGATAGTCGATCGGTCCCGGGCAGCTGATTTCTTCGATGCGGGACAGGTAATCTGCCACTGTGTTATCTTCGCCTTTAATGTGGCGGATGTCGTGGCAAAACTCTGATATATACGCGAGCTGGCGTATTCGGCGTGGCGTCTCGTTTTTAGAGTTAGCGCACTTTTTTAGAGCGTAGATCAGCGGTTTGTGGTCGGTATAGATGACCAAATTCCTTCCCTCTATCACGTGACGGTAGTGTTTGACTGTGGCATATATGGCGAGTAATTCTTTATCATACGTGGCGTAATTTTTTTGAGTGTCTGTTAGGCCCCTGGAAAAAAATCCCAAGGGTTGAAGACCGGTTTCGCCTTGTTGTTGAAGTGCTCCTCCTACCGCGGTGTCCGATGCATCAGTTGTCAATACGAGTTGTGCATCGGCATTAGGCGGTGTTAGTGTAAATGCGTTTTTGATCGCTTCTTTGCAGTCTTCGAAAGCCTTTGTGAGTCCGTCCGTGTAATTGATCTTTCTTCTGTCGTTTTTTCGTGCTCCTATTAGTGTTTTGTTGAGGGGAGCTTGTAGTGATGCTGCAGCCGGGATACAATTTCGGTAGAAATTCATCATGCCTAGGAATTTCCTCATGTCGTGAATGGTATCTGGCCTCTTGAGGTCCGTTATGACCTTTACGCGTTCTTCGAGCGGTTTTATGCCGGCTTTGTTTACCAGATACCCCAAGTATTCTACGGCGGGTTTATTTATTTCGCATTTTGCTATGTTTACTTTTAGTCCGTAGCTGTCCAATCTCTGGAGTACGAGCTGCAAGTCTTTTTGATGTTGGTCCTCTGAGGTGCTAGCGATAAGTATGTCGTCGATGTAGCAATATGTGTTGGGGACGTCTTGGAGCACTTGATCCATAAAACGCTGGAACGTCTGACCTGCGTTCCTCAATCCGTAACTTGTTCTTACCCACTCGAATAAGCCGAAGGGAGTTATGATAGCCGTTTTGGGTATATGCTCTTCTTTGATAGGTATTTGTTCATATGCTCGGACAAGGTCCAGTTTCGTGAAGTGTGTCTTGCCATTCAGAATGTATGAAAAATCGTTGATTCTGGCTATGGGATATCGATCTGGCAAGGTCTGAAAGTTGAGTCTTCTGTAATCTCCGCAGAGTCGTAGCTCGTCATTCTTTTTCGGAACTACGTGCAGGGCCGAGGACCAGCTTGATTTTGACGGTCTGCAGATGCCTAGATCGACCATTTGTTGTATTTGTTTTTTTACTCGCTCGTATTTGTCATGAGGGAGTGGTCTGGCTTTGCAGAAGACTGGTGGACCTGTTGTCTCGATGTAATGTTCGACGTTGTGCTTGACTGGAGCTGGCTCTAATGGAGCGGGGTTGACGACGCTTTGATATTGCCTGAACAGCTCGGGAAACGGAATATCTTCGTAAATTGTTGTTATTGTTGGCACGCTGCTGTTGTCTGCTCGGGCCTTGGTGGATAAAAAAGTTTCACCATCGATTAGTTTGTGATTTTTTACGTCTACTAAAAGATGGTGGTATGCCAAAAAGTCCGCGCCGAGGATTGGTGTGGAAACGTCCGCTTCGGTGAATTTCCATAGGTACGGTCTCCTGAGGCCAAGATTCACTCGGAGTGTTTTTTCGCCGAATGTTTTGATTGGGGTACCGTTGGCAGCGTATAGTTTGACGTGCGTTTCCTGGTGTTTGGCTTTTGGGGGTTTCGGAAGTACTGATATTTGAGCGCCGGTATCGATTAGGAAAATTAGTTGATTCGTTCTGTCGTATATTGTGAGGCGTTTGTTTATTGTGTTAGTTGTCGCCTCCGTAGAACTAACGGTGATTAGTTTTTTTGATATTCGGGTTTTCCATCGTTTCTCTGCTGCGGCCAAGAGCAGGGCTGGCTGCACTTAAATGCTCTGTTTCCGAAACAGTGGTGGTAATAGCACAGTCCTCCTGGTGCCTGGGTGAAATTGTACCTCTGATGTACTCTCCGATAGGGCGACTTGGGCCTGAATTCTTGTCTACGAGGCGATGCTCGTCTGTAGTCATCCCTGGGTGTTGGTCGCGACTGACGGCGATGGTCGTCTGTGGTTAGCTCTTGTAATCTGAGGGATAGCTCCGAAACCGTGTGTCGTAATTCGTCTATAGGGTCTGGTTCAGTGGGAGTTGCTTGCGCCGTCGGAGTGGCTGGGGTCGTCACCTCGTTGATAAAACGTACCGGCTCTATTGCTGTGCTTTCATGGATTGCGTCTGCCATTTCTGCTAATTCGGATGCGTCCTTGTTTTGGTGAATGGCGAGGATGGTCCTCATCACTTTGGGGAGGTGAGATTCCCAAAGGAATTTTAGTGCTAGGTTGCTGATGTTGTCTCCTGCGAGCTCCTTCATTCGTCGAAGGAGTTGTGAGGGCTTCTGGTCGCCCAGTTCCATTTCCTCTATGAGTTTCTTGAACTGCTTCTGCGCCGATTCCTCGTGAACTTGGATTAGTCTCTCCTTTAATGTATGGTATTTTTGTTCGGCGGGTGGGTCTGCAATTATATCGGAGACCTGTTGAAGGTCCTGATAGCGGAGCTTGGCTATTACCAACTGGTACATGACGTCGTCCGATGGTTTTTGCGGTGCCATAACAGCTTCCACGTGGTTCAACCATAATTTGATTGATTGCGGCCATAATTCGGGTATCCTGTTTGTCATTGCCATGGCCGATAATTCCATCGGTTCGTCTGCTTTCGGAGGGTTTTGCGAAGCTGCTCTGTTTGGCGTTTGTGCGGTTGGGCTCCGCTGCATGTTCCTTGGCGTCGGGGCGTGTCTTATCGAGCGTAGGGGTCACCACTGTGAGAATGACACCCTTCACTAGACTCCAATTGCTTGTGAGCGAAGGGTGGTTCTCAGCATGAAGGTTGCTCCGTTAATGAGAGTCGTAGATGTCCGTGTAGAAGAGTTTATTCAGAAGAACGAAGAGAAATGAGTCGAAGTCGCCAGTTCTTAACGCCTTGAGTTGTGTTCGCCGTTGTGTTGTAGTGTGGGCGCGAGGTGAAGCCGTGGCGGTGCGTGTGTAGTCGAGGAGTGAAGTGTGCAGCCGAGATATCTGTCCACTAAAGGGACGATGTGTAGAGCGCGGTAACTGTCTGCCGAAGTAATGATGTAGCACGTGGCAACTGTCTGCCAAAGGAATGATCATCATCGAATGCAATGTACTGCGTTTTATAGCGTGATCGGTGATGCAATAGCTACGAGTGGGGCGACGCATGTGTCGCTTGCCTCTGCAATATTTGCCAAATTTAGCTGGAAATTAACTGCAGCTGCGCGTGTAAGTTTGACCGAGTCTGCAGTTTTCTATTCTGTGAAATTAACTTTTTTGTTGTGGGTAATGTGGAGCCGTAGGCTCCTACACGCCCATTACGCGTGTTACCTATGTAAATAGCATTCTGTGAAAATTATAATGTCCATAATCTACTCAATCAGACCTTTCATTTAATAATGAACACGATGTATTTATCTTAATTTATTGACATTTTCACATTTATTTAGTTGACATTTGGACAGTTTAGGTAGCCTATGAAAACTGGAATGACATACATATGTTGGGCAGTCGTGTAAAAATCGGTTGGATCACCCCAAGACTTTCCTGGCAATTAGTCCAGGACGTCATCTCATTCAATTTAAAAATCGAATTGCAAGCGCGCATCGCCGTTAAACATTCGACTTTTTAACGAGCGACACAACGCAATGAACATTTAAATTTCGAACGCGCGTCGCGCGGTACCAAACGCGCGACACCGCAAATGTAAATATTTGATTGCCCCATACATTTATATAACGTAATTTGAATAGTATTTGTGCAGCTTGTATATGAGATATTTCAACCAAAATTTTACAATGTGATTTCGGCCCAACGAGGCATCTGTGTACCAAATTTTAAGTCTCTAAGTCCAATATTTCGAGATTGATAATGACTAGTGCGCTCCCTGGTGGACCCTTTTCAACTTAATATGACCTTCATACCAGTGCAGCACGGTGGCATAGTGGTTAGGGCACCTGATCTTACTTTCTAGGGTCCCGGGTTCGATTCCCGGCTGGGTTACCATTTTCCGCTGGGAAAAAAATAACGAAATTGCATTTAAATTCTGTCAATCGAACGCAATAACAAGACACACACTTACACACATGTTACACACACACATAGCTATAAACACTACATAGTAGGGTTGGTTGGAAGAGATCCCATGTAGCATAAATTTACTGTAGGCGCGGCTAAAGGTCACGGCAACGTTATCGCTACATATTTTAGTCACAAGAACTGGTAATATAGCAGACATATAAACCGGATTAGGCGCATTTATACGGCTTTTAGCTGAATAGCGGCTGAATAGCGATCATAACGGCTACTTTTGGTGGTATAAGAAAGCTGAATAAGCGCTTATAAAGCACTTATAGCGCCTGCTGTGGCATCCGTATACAGCCAGAGGTTGTAAAAGTATCTCCAATTGATACTTTATTACAACTTGTATTCGGGTAATGCCTTGAAATGATATAGAATGGTAACAAAAGGAAGCTGCATGATCATTTGCCGTCGCAAACATAGAATTCTTGATGGCTACTAATATATTGTATTTTATTGACTTTAAAATGATTGTAGTTTAATACACCAAATTCTCTTGCGGACATCATTTCATCGACAATATTAACCCGACAGCTCGCGAAGTAAAAACTCAGCTGTCCCATTCGCGCGCGACATTTTCGCGCGCAAAATCGACGACCTTGATAAAAACGACCATATTTTGTAAACCACTATACGGATCATAAAAAGAAGAACTGTAAAATGATCGCATTGAAATTTGACATATAAAACATTATAACCTTATCTCGTAAATCAATTAAGATAATAATGGCGACAAATTACAAATTTGGCGAAGTGAAAAAACTCGCCTATTTATCATTTCGATGTTTTTATCACAAAATACGAAGTCTATGCGGAAATTGTATTTACAGTTATGTTCTTTATTAAATGCTTTACCAAAACCATTATTTTGTTTTACTTCTTTGCATACAAAAATATTTAGTTTTTCAGTCATAATAACCAAGAAAAATTTGATGTCTCCTCGTAAAAAATTTTTTTTTAATTTTATATTTCTGACTACTTAGGGACTTTATTTATATGAAATTCTTTCATAATAACTTTTCCACTACACTACACTTCTTATAAAATCATACCAGAACTTTCAGCTTTGTCTGATATTACAGAAAAATCCAAACTTTTGCGAGTCAGTAACGAAAATTTGGTATTAACTTTGACAGGTCATAATACAAAAGTGGATAAAGTTTTTCAAATATATTGTGTTATTATATGCTTATTATATTATATATGTCTTATTCAAGACAATATTAAGTAACAAAATTTTAACGCGCCTTCAAAATAATAATATTTCAACTCAATTTTATTTGATAATTATATAAGGTTTAAAGTTTTTTTGTAAGTTAATTTTATTTTTCGCAGTAAAAAAGAACACTTGCTGGTAATTGTTCACACACTTTGAAATAGGATTTGCCTATAATACGTGTATTTTATGACTTAAAATGCCTTTAAAAATATAATACAAGATTTTTAGGTCATTAAGATTGGAGAAAAAATGGTCGCTTTGCTTATATGGCATCTGCAACTTTAATATAACCTTTATAAAACAATAAGCTGCGTAAGTGAGGTCCTAGTGACAACTTTACAGCTTTAACTCTTTATAAATCAATTACTGCACTTATAACTATAAGCTGTATAGGGTGGGTCTTGTAACCAATATACAGCCTTTGGTGGAGTAAGGGTAATGTAGTATCTTTTGTTTGGTTTGTTCTATAAAGGTTATTTATTCGGCTACTATACAGCTGTTAGTTATAAAATGGTTATAAACAAGTATGCTTTATAGCACTTATACCACGATTATTCGACTAAAAGGCTTGTACAGCTAAAACGCTGTATAACATAGCTGAATAAGCGCTTATAGGGCAATGTCGAAAAGCTATTACTCCCTCGCTATATAAGAAAAGCTGAGTAAAGCTTCATATGACAACATTATATGACTAAAGGGTAATATAAGCCAAATTGCTTTAAAGCAACTTTCATAGCTGAGAGTTAATCTGAACGCCTTTACATGACTTTTAATCAGCTTAAAGCTATATTCGGCACATCTTATATGGCCTTTGTGCTTGTTGAGATAGTCGTATGACAATGAACCCGCCCATCGTGAAATTTCATAATAAAGAGTATAAACAAACAAACAAATTAATAAAAAAACAAATTAATCGGATTAAGCTTTGAGCGCCAACGTGGAGGAAGGCAGACACACAGACACACAGACAAACAGACACACAGACAGACTTTAATCTGGAAATGGTCTTAATCGTCTCAGTGGGGCCCAAAATGTATATTGTCTTCATAAAAAAAATGCACCTAAAAAAATAGTTGCTTACTTCTTCGTATTGATTCACCCTTTACAGGAACCGCCCGGGATGTAATCACATCCCGTATTTAATAAGCGTTGCCATAGTGATATATTTACGTGTGTCACGCGCATGCGCGATTAAACAAGGATAGAGAGAGCCATCTGTAGCTCTCTCTTTCTATTTCTCTATCGATTTCTCAGGCTGGTCGCTTGGTCTATTCTGATATGTCTGTGGGATGGTTACAACTATAGTACTCTTGCTGGCGCATACAAGCGGGGCTCTGAAGTTGAGCGTAAATAGGTGGAAAGAATGGGTGGGAGTCAAATAGCAATTGATTATTTTATTTTGCATCTTAAAATACATATTTACATACTGTCAAAATTGCAGTTGGATGGTTTCGTGTTCCCTGTAATTCAATCGAGAACCTATAATTTCTTTGAAGTCCATAGCATTGATAAAAATAACAAGATCTTTAGTTTCCAATGTGACGTACCGCATAATTCCTCCAATAACGGTGACCTCATAATGTCCTTGAAAAAATATTCGGCAGATTTTTAAAATACCCAAACCAGCAACATCAAAAGGCGCCGCAGAGGTGATCGCGAGTATCAGGCACTCACGCGACCAGATGAGGAATTACGGAAGCCTAACAGCCGCCCACGCGAACTTTGGCTTCAATAAAAGCGACTCGCACGATATACACTCCTTTGAAGATATAATCGCCTGATCAATTCAACCTGCTCCGGCCGTCGTGACGCGCGACACGCGGATGCGATGTGCGGGACTTTTTTTCATTACGACCTTTTTGACGGTATGTCAAATTTATCTACGCAATTTATGGCTCGCCAGCCAAAAAAGTCCAATCGAAATAGCCGAAAAAGAGGTTTGGTTTGCGGGGAGGTCTCGTAGTTTTGATTTCTGGTAGGGTTATAAAAGTTAAGCTTCTGAGTTTTCAAACTCACTGCATTACCGCTCACGCCGCCATCTTTAAAAAATGGCGGCCAAAATCATATTTTGCACAATACCTATCTTCCAGTATTCTCTAGAGGAAAATAGAAAGATGGGAAAAATTACAAAATTTTACTCCATTAATCGTTTTTTTGAGATTTGAATAGTTTTAGAAATATCCGTTATCCAAATATAAGGAGGTTCGGGAAAAAAATCAATGCATCTGACAAAAAAAACTGGAAACAGGAGTTCACGAGTACACAAGACAGCTTTCGGAAATTAACTCCAAAGACACTGAACAAGAAAAATCTTTTCGTTTTTATAAAGAAACATTTTTTTGGATATAAGATTTTTTGCAAAGAGGTATAATAACCCGATTTCGAAAATTCTTTCGCAAATATTTTTTAATCGGATTACATTTTGGGTTCCGTATTAGGCATATGACAAACGACGAGTAATAAATACGGAGTAGAGCGTCAAATAGCTGCAAGAGGCGAGTAGATCGCGAGTATCAGGCGCACACGCGAGAACTAGAGAGAAACTCGTTATCTTCGCTCGGTGGCCGCCGTCATGATATGACTCTGGCTGAAAAGGCGCGTTTTCATGCAATGTGGTACTCCTATAGAAACATAATCGCCTGATGAATTCAGCCAGCTCTGCTGCTGTGGTCGACCGGGCGACGTCGACGACGCGAGATGAGCAGCGACGAGGGTTCCTTCCTTTAACTGCGTCAAACAGATAAAAAATGGGCGTGTCACCTCCAGACTTTCCTGGCAAGTACCAACGGACTGATTTCATCTGAATATTAATTTTATAAATAAAATCTCTGTCTCCGCCAGCGGACGAACCTGGCTGGGTTCCATTGGTAGGTAGGTAGATCGACGATTTCACGTTATTGGATATTTATATTTTAAAAATAAAACAATTAGACACATCTGATACCCACTCGATCTAACTAACCCCACGTTCAATCAAGGCCAGGCTCCAAGAGCACGTAATCTATAAATAACCACCACCTCCCACTTCCTAGATCCCTTTCCTTTCTAGATCTCCTTCCTCCCCTCTGCGTCTTTATTAAATTTAATTCATTTGTTTTTTTCTTTTGTTCGAAAATTTAAAATTATTCAAATTATCTAAAATTCACGGACTGCTGAAACTTTTTCTTAATTTTTTGTCAATTATTATAGCAACAACCTGCTTTGGAAGGTACGAAACTCTTTCGAGTCACCGGTTTTATTTTATTTATTTATTTATTTCTAACGAAATTCCACGGGGGGGTACGAACATCATTCGAAACAAAAGTGAAGCGCAGAGAAAGAAAGGTCACGAGTTCACAAGTGCACAAGACCAGCTGTCGGAAATTAAGTCCAAAGAAACTGAACAAGAAAAATCTTTTCGTTTTTATAAAGAAACAATTTTTTGGATATAAGATTTTTTGCGAAGAGGCATGAATATACAATATCCGCAATATCCCGATTTCGAAAATTCTTTCGCAAATATTTTTTAATCGGATTACATTTTGGGTTCCGTATGTTTTTATGTATGTTGTGCATTGTGGTTTGTAAAATAACAAACGATGAGTAAGAGCGTCAAATGCTGCAAGAGCAGAAAAAGAGTAGATCGTGAGTATCAGGCGTACACGCGAGCGCCGGGTAGCACTCGTTTGCTTTGCGTTGTGATCGCCGACTGTGACGTACCTTTCTTTGGCTGAAAGGCGCGATATATTGCGATTCGCTGCTCCTATGAAAACATAATCGCCTGATGAATTCAGCCTGCTTTGCCTGCTTTGCGGTCGGTGGTCGACCGGGCAATGCCGACACGATGCGCGACGCGCTGCAAAGAAAGAGTTTTTCGTACAAAGGCGCCTCAGAGTGCACTTTGGATCTTTGTCTACCCATCCGTATATAATAAAAAGTTATAAAATAAAATTTGTAATATTTCTGGTTTATATGCTGTCGACCCTCAAAGTTATCGAAAGTCAGTGACTTGAACGCCCTCTCCCCCTACATACAAATATTACCTCTTTATAATTTATTGTGCATCAATTATCAATTATCAATTATCAAATATCAATTAAAAAAATATATAATTAAAATTAAAATTTAAATTTAACACGGCCGATATGAGCAGCATTTATGTACTGCTGCTGCCCAACTAAGTGCCAGGACTTGTTCCAGGGCAGCTAGCTCTCTAGTTTTTAGATCACATATATTCGGCAATTTGAATAAAAAATAAAAAGGAAATATATATGGTTGGGATTTTTACCCGGTTTGCATAAACTCACTTAACTTGTGAATTTAAGCGACCCCTTTGTGCTGGGTAATTACCCCCTTCGATTATCTTCAATGGTTTTCACCTTGGACTGTATTCAAATGGTAATCACTCACCAGCTAGGTTGGTTTTGCTCTCAGGGGTGGTCGTCTCGAACGAGTGGTGGATTCCAACCTCACAAGGAAATTAGTTCAGCGAGAGGCTTCCGTAATAGAACCTCACTTTCCTTAGGTCACGCAGGATAGGCTTCCGTCGAAAGTAAACACTTTATTCGCGAGACTTTCTTTTATTCGGTCACTTATCTTTACTTTTACATTGAGTTCCGTGTACTTATAATTTACAATAAGTCCCCGGTGCTTGGGTCACGGCGCGTTCACGCTGACCCTTTGCTAATTTTAAACTGAAGCTTTCGATCTTTCTTGTCGTCGATCGCCTTACATTTTTTTTTAAGATAGCGACCGCCTTTACCAGTCATTGGTCTAGCTCCTTCCAGAAATTTCTAAACACACCCCCATAACTACACCGCACACGTATTATCCAATCACGAAACAGGGCGCATAAACCGATACAACCCCGTTGGAAAGAGACATCGCATCATGCTTCCTCGCTTGCACGCTAGAGCGAGAAGCGAATACAATAGTTGTCTCTGTCTTACATTTAAACATTTTATAGACATATTATTTGCTACAGATTCTCGTCGCAAACGCCACCTTTCACGAGTACACATTGTCTTATACATAGGTTAGTTTCAGATCATTAGTAACAAGTTAATATTAATGTTAGATCGTTAATTAGGCTAATTAAGTTGTCTCTCCTAGCGCTTTACTTTACATTAAACGAAATACTATATGCTATGCTTAAATTAATTAATCATGCAATTTTCTTTACATTTTAAGCTATATTATTTCTAGGGTTAATTGTGGGATTTGGAGTATGTACGATTTTTTGTAACGTCCACAGTTTTTATTTCGTAGTCTTTGCCCGTCGCCTCGCACGTGAAGTTATCGTTACCATATGTTGCTAAGGATTCTTTCTCACGATTTAGTTTGAATGGATGCGGTGGTCGGTCGCGGGAGTGTCGCCTTTCAGGGTTGGCAGCTCGTTTATTTTATAGCCCATTCTGTCCTTCCCTTTGAGTTATCAGCTATTCTTCAAGGAATCTCAAATCCTCGGCGTCCGTGACTAATTATGTTTCCTACCCCTTGTAAGAAGGTCTCGCTTTTGGGAAGATTTATCGACGTTGGCATCCGCTCTTGTGCCTTTTGGCCTGCGCCCGCCGCTCTGTCGAATATTCTGAACCAATATATAAAAAGGAAATATAAAATAAAAAGAAATATAAATAAACATTCCCGTCACCATTACAAATTATAACTAATAATCACTAACTAATGATCACAAGAGGAAATAAAACACAGAAAATAAATAATCGTGTTAATAAAATACAAAATAAAATAAAATGTCAAATAATATCAAACAATAGTCACCAAAATTAATGAATAAGTAATAGTAATAAAAAAAGTCAACGAAAATAATAATAATAATATTGTAATAGGCATTGTCAGGAATAAGATTTAATGATGGGAACTGTCTCGGTATAATAATTTGTGGATATTTTGCCGGGCGTCATGTTTTAGCCAGGAATCAATTTCGGCATTAAAAGAAGAAGAAGACTTTAGGCACATACATTTTTAAATCTTCATATAGCATATTAAAGATCCTGGGGGCTATGTACACAAAATGCCTCTGCCCAAAAGTGGTCTGCTTTCGAAGGACGTCGAAATATAATTCGAGATTGCCGCGTGAAGATTGTTTGCTGAGGTTGTTTCTTAGTGCGGTCTCTAAATTAGTTTAATACTCATAGAGTGCCGCTTTCGCGTATAGTTGTGGTACATCTAGCACGTTATTAATCTCTGTAGAGATCATTTGAAGAGTATCTCATCTAAGAGTAATAAATATTAGTATAGATTTCTTACGATCCCATGAGCGAGCGATACGAGAGAAAGAGCCTCAAAAATGGATTCAAAACAAAAATGAGTCGCAGAAAAAGAGGAGATCGCGAGTATCAGGCGCACACGCGAGCACTGGGGAGCACTCTCGTTTGCTTCGCAAAGTGGCCGCAGTCTTTTATGACGTGCCTGGCTGAAAAGGCGCGATTTCATACTCCAATGGAAACATAATCGCCTGATGAATTCAGCCTGCGCTGCCCCCTGCTGTTGTGGTCGACCGGGCGACGCCGACGACGCGAGACGCGCTGCGAAGGGTTCCGTACGTTGGCATCAGATAAAAAAATCGGTTGCGTTACCCCAAAACTTTCCCGGCAAGTAACCAAGGACAGATTTCATCTGACTAATAAATAAAATCGACGAGCATGCGGATGAACACGTTTGGGTTCCGTTTTACAACCGCCTCAAGCGCCGCGTTTCTCGGCTAGTCTCGGATTATTAATATATGTACGGTGGAATTAAATTGTTATATGAGATATTTCAACCAAAATTTTACAGTGTGATTTCGGCCAAATATATATTACTTCATTACATACAAACTACATTACTGTACCAAAAAAAATGAGTGCAAGCGTATTTTGAATTCATAAATTCATAAACTTTTTTTTGTCACAATATCGGGATATCGCGATTTCGAAAATACTTTCGCAAATATTTTTTAAACGGATTAGATTTTCTTCATCTTACTAGGCTATGTATTTTTTACCCTTATTTCGCTAAGTTTATAGATGTTGCCATCCTCTTTGGTCTACATAGATGTCGGCCACTTTGTAAAAAAACGAAGAATAATAATTATAAATTTCAAATACGTAGAGCGAGCGGAGCGACAGTTTAGTTGAGATTACCACTAACTACTAAGACGTTTTCGCGATAGGAAATGTCGCTTCTATATATTTACTGCAATGCCATGATAATGCTTGGAAATATTGGGGTGGGTAAGAAATCCGAATATCGCAAAGAAAGGCAGTCACAGTTTTATCAGTGTTCTCTTACCATAACGTTCACCTGATACTGCCATTTGGTGTTTTTGCAGCGTCGGCGGCGCGCCCGGTGGCTTCTTCTTCTTCCTTTCGACCGTAAAAATGGAGTTTAGATATTTTTTATCCCCCCCCCCCCGAATTGTTACTTTTTGGAAATTTCAATAAATCTGTCAATTCCGAAAAAATAAGGAAGTTTTTCAAGAGTTTCTTTCTATGGCCATCGTAGTCTATTTCGAACGCCGTTTTGAGAGACCTTTGAGAGATATTTTTTGTGGTTGTCGACTACAGCGGACGAACCTGTGTTCTCCTGTGACGTGAGCATAGAAGACTGTGGACGATACAAATCCCGGCCAGCAAAATCCACGAACCCGCCAGAGGCCGACGCCTTACGGAGCACTACGAAGCACTAGGAAGGAAACCCAGTGGGGCCACCTCGTCCCCTGGCTACCAGTTTCGGCCATTTCTCCGGCCTCCCGACTGGTTACGGGTTCTAGGTCGCTTGGCGGTCGTCTTCCGTATAGCGGTGATTCTGTGTCCACCGAATCTATCGGGTACTACGGCATCCCTTGCCCGGCTCTTCACCCGGTATCGGGAAGCCGAATGGTCGTTTCAAGAGCGGCTGCCACAAGGTTAACAACCGTCCCCGCTCTATAGGAAACAAAGTCGTTTCCAGAATCCCCCGACTATCAGTCGGAATGCACAGTCGATTGGCTGACGCCGTACGGTGCGCAATCCGCCCAGGAGCGCCCGAAGGACTATTCTTAGGGAAACTGGCCCGCAAGCCAGGGCTCGCGCTCGGACTACTACCCGGGCTCGAACTTCTGTGGGGAGGCTGCCGGTTGGGTGTTGACCTGTGAGTTTGACCGACCCTACACATGGGTCTAATTGGCCTAACTGCAACAGGACCCGAGCTTCCATAGAGTCATTTGATATGTTTAACACCGTTATATAAGACCGTTAATGTTGTTGTTTTGTTGGCCGTTTAGTATGCTTAGAACTGGATTATGATTTCAGTTTATTGGCTGATCAAAAAGGTATAAATAATCTCTGAAAACAACAACAAATCACCAATAGCCATACATTATTTTTAATTTGCAGAGGTGTCGGACCATACGACATCGCCTTGGTGAAAATGGACCACGCTTTGAGATTTACAAAAGAAGTGATGCCTGTCAGGTTACCAGCTGCCAGGTCTATTCCCTCCGGCCGGTCAACCCTCACAGGCTGGGGAGTATTAAGGTCCTCTATAATACCTTCTATTCCTGAAAAGTTGCAGACTATCGATTTGCCAGTGTTGTCATATAAAGGTAATATATAATTTTTTTTTTATCAAACGCTTTTTACCTTTTACTCTCGGTTCTAACGACTGGTTTAATATTTAATTTAATGTAACTATACATAATTAAAATTATTGATTGAACCTAAACTCAAAAGTATTCAAAACGAATGAACTGGCGGGCGAAGTTAGCTCAACTAGACTCATCGAAATCTAGAATTAGAACAAGATAGAACCATGTGCAGTGACGTAGCCAGGATTCAACTTCGGAAAGAGGCGAAACCTATCGTAAAAGGGGGGGGGGGCGATCGGCACTCGACAAGATACAAAATTTTAATTAAGTGGTAATTCAGACATACCTATAACTGCTACAGTTCCTCATATAGCATTTAAAATAATTAAATTACACTAAACAATTAAAAATAGATACGGTCAATTTACATCGTAATTATTTTTCTTCTTATTAATTTTTAATAATTATCCGTGTTTCTTACAACAACAATATATCGCTTCAACACCGACAGAAATATTTCTGTGAATAGACAATTATTGCTATACCAGTAAGCCGTTCAGTTGATGTCTGATTTCTTAAAAATGATTTTATTATATATCATATGTTTGATGTTGAATAGCTTCTCTCGGCTGATGCTTTTGTTACTTGGGTAAATGAAATACCAACAGAATTATTATATTTGAATAAATCCACATCACAGCGTCTGATGCATTTCGGCGGCTCACTTTTATCCCACTCTTCTTCTAATATCGTGATATTCTGTAACACTTTTTTGTAGCTGGTACGCGCTTAGCATATCTGGAGTTTGCATGGTCTACAATGATAATACCATTAATTATACAAGGTGAATTTTAATTAAGCGAAATCCTTCAAGGGGATGAATCTGTACGTGCTAAGAAGCAAGTTTTGATAAAACGCCATCTAGCGGTAGATAAAATATCGCTAATAAACAATATTAGCGATATTTTAGCTACAGCTAGATGGCACATCGTGCCCAACGTTTTTTATACTATTTTTCAATAATAAAAAAAAACTTTTTATTTTGTTTTCCCACAATTTATGTTATGAAAATTTGCTTAGGTATTATCTCGTATTCCCCCCCCCCCCCCTGTATGCCGGTTTATTAAAACTCATCCTGTATATGCTATTAGATAGAGACACACTATAAAACGATTTGGCAACCTTTCTGTGTTGGCGAAATGCAGATGGCGCTAATAGCATTGACCACCAAACTAATAGTAGGTAATTTATTTGGCCATCTATAATAACATTGATAATGAATATTTTTTTATAAAGGACTGATTAATAATAAAAACCCAATAATTTAACCAATGATAACAATAATAACATTCGATTATTAGGCCTGTTTACTAAACACGCTTAAAAACACTGTTTAAGAGCGCCATCCACAAGGGTCCGCCATACTGTTATACTGCGAGTCGCCATATTGAACACTAATCAACTTTATGAACTATAAGTGCCATCTAGACGTAGCGTTTCGTAATAAAATACTGGTTTTTATATCGCAGTACGTCGTTGAGCAATCTAATACGCTATATAATCAGATATTACCTAAATTTTATTTTGTTGTTTATTGTCAATTTTATATTTTGAAGCATTTGCCTTATGGCGCAGAGGAATAAGGAGAATAATCGGGAATCTCATGACCCTCCCCCCACCACCGCGCCCACTCTATCACTGTGTAACGGGCTAGAATCTATATCTTTTTATCAACTAGACCAATGGTTTCTAATTAGTTTTTCCTGCGTACCACTTAAAGAAAGATCTCAAACTCGCCTACCCCTTATTGCAGGAATGCCAAATAAAAATAAAATCAGTTTTTTTTCTAACACTTATTGCCATCAAAATACAGTTCCAATGGCGGTGAAAATCGATTAAATGTGACAAATGTGTACGTTCTTTTTTCCACAACTCTGTAAAATCAGGTTGCTTTATGGCCAGCTTCAGTCTTAACCCGTTTTCTAGTTGAAGTCTGTGACGATGTTTAGTTTTTAAGTTTGTCATGGCCGAAAATCCGCCTTCGCAAAAGTGCAAAACATACCTATTGTCAGGAATTGTTGTTTGAGTAATGGTTTTTTACTGATTAAATTATTTTAGTCAAGAGATTGCCACGCGTAGGTACCCATTGATTCAACTTCGCGTACCCCTGGGGGTACGCGTACCACTAATTGGGAAACACTGAACTAGACTGTAGGATGGGAACCTACGACACCTATACGATATGATGTGTAATAATAACATATTCTTTCTTTCTTAGTTATTAAAAATTGTATCTTTGAACTTTTAAAAAAAACATAAACATGATAATATATTTTTAATACGATTTATTGTTCACTATTTAAAAGCTTTAGTATCTATGTTTCCTTACTATGATGCGAATATTAATTTTTCCGTAGATTGCTTCAGTGCCATCGAATCCCTGAGGGATGCCGGGGAGACCAACCCCCTCAAGGAAGATTCTAACGTCTGCACAGGACCATTGACTGGTGGAAAATCAGCTTGCAACGGAGATTCTGGCGGACCATTAGTTCAATACGACGATCAATCTGAAGCCCCAGCAACTACTACCGCAGCCACTTCCACCTCTGCTGAACCAACCGAGGTAGCCGGAGAAGAGTACGCCAGTGAGGCGACTGGAAGTGACGAATCGTCATCTAGCCGCCTGCGGGCTGGCAGAAGACAGCCGAAGAAATGTCTGCTCAGAGAAGAACTGCCTCAAGACGGACCAGTCCAGATCGGAGTGGTCTCCTGGGGCATGGACCCCTGCGGCTCGGAAGGGGCTCCAACCGTCTACACCCAGGTTTCATCGTTCATCGATTTTATAGATGAGCACATTAACGGATAAAAACATTCACCATTTAAGTTATTTGAGTCAAAATTTTGCTAGATAAAATTTAATACCGGCGGTTTTGTAAATAAATTTTTATTTTTAAAAAAATGTTTTTATTTTTAACTTTATATGCTTCTGTTTCAAATTATAATAATAAGACAGATTGGTTTAAATGTCGCATTATTCAACCCATTGACTGCATTGATCATTGAGCGGTCACTGAACTGATATTTGGGATAATCCTGAATAGGTACAAGATAATAATATACCAAAATCAATCTTAGGATTTGGGACAATTTTATTATCTCGATTTAATTATTTGTATGTATTACAATTTATTGTAGCAATAAATTGTAAAGTCCTATGGCTATACTCACATATGAAATTAAAAATACGTAATTTAAAAAAATGTTATAGTCTTAAAATTGAGGCCACGAGAGCCAGAGTGGCCCAAAAGCAAAATCATTTTTGTGGATATCCAATATGGGCCAAAATAGTTAAATGGAAATTTTAATAAAGTATATATTATATATATCAAAATATAGTAGTATGACAAGTAGTTTTTTTGTTTTACACAGGAAAACATTAAAATTTAGGAAGATTTTAATTACATGTACTGTATTTTAGGTATTATTATATTTATTTTTAGGTAGGCCATTATGGCATTGACTATTTAGGATGTATCTATGAAAAAATAATGAATATGTATAGTACCGGCGGGTAATAAGGCCTAGCTAAGAGAGATTTCATATAAAATTGAAAATATCATAAACATTCAACATATTTTATTACTAATCAGTATTAATAATTCTTAACAACAGCCTATAAACTGAAAATGGCAACTTCTACCATAAACAAAAACAATACCAAAGGTTTAAAAAACCATGCCAGTAGGCCCTAATATACTATGGTAGGTTAATAAGGCCTATGACTTTACATACTTAAAAATCAAATTAAAAATGATATTCGGTACTTCAGAACGAAAATCAAATAAATGGAATAATTAACTGCATACGAATGGCTTCATCTAGCCAGTAGTCAGGGCAATCAAAAACACAGTATCTTCAACTGATAATCCAACACACTCTTGGTTATAACATTTTCCACTTTTTCGCACTAATTGCAGCAAGCACATGGTGCTCTTTGTTTCTGTGCTTTATCAGGGTTTTCCGGACATATTTTTTTGTCAATTAAGTTTTTTAATATTCTTTTCAAAAAGATCTTTTGTGACAGGTCTCTGTATAATAAAGGGTTTTTGGGATTATTGCGCATAATGCCCGTTTGGGAGGCATTGTGGTCATAGACACTGAAAATACAGCATTATTTAGTTCTTGAAGCACTATTTCCTACAGAGCGTCTTAATAATAATATAAAATACTTAAAAAAGGTAAGTGCAGTTAAAGACAAGTTTGAATTGTAAATTCCATACCTGAATGCGGATATAAAGTAACAAACACATCAGATATCG
The DNA here is from genome assembly GCA_944548615.1 of Micropterix aruncella. Classification (NCBI taxonomy): domain Eukaryota; kingdom Metazoa; phylum Arthropoda; class Insecta; order Lepidoptera; family Micropterigidae; genus Micropterix; species Micropterix aruncella. The sequence continues at coordinate 23,471,368 of OX155963.1, forward strand.
GCTGAATGGAATAGGAGTGTTAGTAAAGTATGAAATCGCTTATGGAGGGGGAAACGCTGCTGCATCCACCTCAAGACGTCCTAATATAATAAGTAATGATGTTACTTTTCAAAAAACTGGAGGTTGACAAGGCCTAGGACGTATTTAGGTGTGTATATACTTTTATTTATTTAGTACAGTGTTTTATTAAATACTTAATTGTTTGTGTTTTAACAGTGTTTTATTAACAGTGCATTTTTAACAGTGTTTTATTAAATACAAACACAGTGTTTTATTAAATACTTAATAGTTAAACATATATTATTCAAAACTAAGACCAGTTAAAAGGGAAGTGGATAAGAAAGCCAAAATCTGAATTTAATAGATATATTTAACTCTTTACAAGAAATTATTTGTCACTTCGATTTCATGGATATTGACTTATTTTCAATTTGGTTTAATTATTTCATGTGACATAATATTGGAATCGAGCTGTGTCGTTTACTAAACGTTCATTTCGTGAATATAGTTTATTACTTTCTTTTGTCATTGTTTTCATTTTCGTTTTTTTAACTCTTTTCTGAATTTTCAGTGCAATTGGCGGTGGAATTTAACTGTGCTGATTAATTTTCATTTGATTTAAATTATATCGCGAAAATTAAAATTTTAAAGATCTCATTTTATTTTTATTTTGGTCCAATTATTTCATGTAACATTGAGTTGTAATTGGAGCTTCCGATATTTTGACTCAATTAACCTAGGCCAGTGTGCTTTAACAATGCCAAAACAATATAAATATTGTCATCTATGATTTTCTCGAAGAAATCATTTTTGGGCTATTCTGGCTTTGTAAATAAGGAGTTTTTATAAAGTTTTTTTTTGCGTTAAACTCAAAATCACAAAATTGTCACTTACTAATCAAAATCTGTTCAAATGAAATTGTCATTTACAAAATCACAAAATTGTTCTGGTCACTCATCACAATTGATGAAAATAAAAACAGTTTTAAAATTAATATTATCGATTTCATTTTTGATAAAATCACATTCATGTTTTAAATAAATATTTTTGTACACTTTTTTTGCTGCCCATGGAAGAGAAGGATGTTCCCCGGACCCTGCTCAAAAACATCCTTCTAGCGGTGTGTTATCCTCGCGTGGCGAGTCGTTAAAAATACAAACTGGGAAAAACTAAAAATTTCGAAATTTTCAGCAGTATTTTGAGGAAATTAATTTATTCCCAAAATGTATAGATATCGCTAATATTTCTAAATTACTGACTGCTGAAACTACTTTTTCGTGAATTTGTATGAATTTCATGGCAACAACCACCTGTGATATAGAAACTCTTCAGTCGCTGGTTTTATTTTAATTTATGACGAATCCAATGAGCGAGCGGTTACAACGAGTATGTTCAAAATGATTAAAATCAAAAAGTCGAAAGGGGAGATTGCGAGTATCAGGCGCACACGCGAACACTGGAGAGACTAAATCAATCGCTGAGTACAGCGTGGTTAGCTGCCGTGCTATCTACGACCATTGATTTTATAGTATAAAATCAATGCTACGACGCAGTGGCTGAAAAGGCGCGATTTAATGCAATGATACTCCTATGAAAACATAATCGCCTGATGAATTCAGCCTGCGCTGCCTGTGTGTTTGTGGTCAACCGGGCGACGCGCGACGCAGACGACGCGAGGCAGTGGCGAGACCAGTGGACTTGGGAAGGTGGCGCTGCGAAGGTTCCGCACAAGATGTTTTCATAGACTTCGTCGAAAAAACACTCGACTTGTTCAACGATTGTGTGATAGGCCGTTTACACTCTCGCGCGAGGCGCGAGGCGAGACGCAAAACCATATCAGTAAACAAATGGAACAGAGGCAAAGCTTCTAACGAGCGTACAAAATGTTTACCTACTTGCTAGAAGCTTTGCCTCTGTTCTGTTTGTTTACGCACATGGTTTTGCGTCTCGCCTCGCGCCTCGCGCGAGAGTGTAAACGGCCCATGAACGCGCTGTTAAGCTGCGTTCATATATTCGCCAAACATGCGAGTGCCGAACGTTGCATAATGCCGCATCCACACGTTGACGAATGTTCGTGTTACAGATTAGGTAACGTATAAGATGCGGATTTTCAAAGAAAAAAAAGACAGCCAGCTTATAGCTCGAAGCTTTCAAAATCACGTCAAAATTAGAGGGGCTGCGCAGAGTGCACAAGCGCGGCACGCAGGCTGACAACCACAGCACATATTTGGTATGGTGACGTTGGCATATCTGCTATAGGAGTTTTCCATATATGTTTCCTAATAGTTGTATACACCCACTTGGGACACGAACATTCGCCAAAGTGTGGAGGCGGCATTATGGTCTCTCCACACGTTGGCGAATGCTCGTGTCCAAGTTGGTGTAAACAACTACTAAGAAAACATAATATATGGAAAACTCCTATGGTAGATATGCCAACGTCACCACAAAAAAATGAGCTGTGGTTGTTAGCCTACGAGCCGCGCCTGCGCACTCTGCGCACCTCTTGTACGTGATTTTGACAGCTCCGAGCTGACAGCTGGCTGTCTTTTTTTATTTGAAAATACGTTACCTAATCTGTCACACAAACATTCGCCAACGTGTGGAGGCAGCATAATGCCCCTCCACACGTTTTTAACAAAGTTGCTTAGTTGCTCGTACTGATTTATCCCCTTGAAGGATGCCGGTTAATTCATCTCATCCTGTATATACCAGTGTCATAATGTTACAAGCATACGCGCGCAGTACCAGCTGTCAAAAACACATTAGAACCTTAAAAAATCAATATCAGGTAAGCAGGGGATCTACCCAAAACCGAAAAACATAGCAAGAGGTCTACGAGACAAAAAAGTTTGGGGAGCCTTTCAGGAGTACTATGAACACTTGGAGGTGTCAACTACAACGGGCGTACCCGTCACCCCAGATGACACCCCTCAAAACATTTATTTTTTTTACTTCATAAGTAGTTTCATAATGTATGTAGATAGAAATATGTATTTAAATTATAAGACAGTATTATTTATCTAAGGTACTATCTATGTATGTGGATTATGCCATTCATAAACAGCCAAAATTAAAGTCACCACCTGCTTAAAAGAGATTCACTATCGTTGACCCCAATTTACATCTCATGGACCCCTTGCAGATCATCGTCGACCCCTAGGGGTCGATAAAGACCACTTTGAGGTATCTGACCACTACTAGTATCAGACTATTCTCGTATGCTCTTTTGGTAATGGTATTTTTCTACAAGAAATTTCTAGATAAGCTCAAGCCTTATGGGAACGAGATATTGCGGAGACGAAACTGAGGATGCCTGTTGCAAAAAGATGTTCCAAAAAGATTCGCAGATAGTAAATTTTCCCTTTCTGTGTTCAATGGAATTCTATATGTCCTTCTTATTTATATCTATATACAAAGAGAACCCATTGACGTCATCGGCTTCGTCCTACCGTGTGATTTTGTGGAGAAGCGATCCGTTCTTGAAATTATCGGCAGCTGCCACCCAGACCCCGTTCGCGACAATCTTGCCGCTTCGTTAACTGCCCAAGTTTAACCCTGCTATGGCTAACCATTGAATAAAATTGCACCTCTATAGACTGCACACCTTTTTAGTAATTATAAGGTGTGCAGTCTCTACAGATACAATTTTAGATGAACTGCACAAGTTTAACAATGCAAAAGCTGACCATCAAATAAAATTATATCTGTAGAGACTGCAATCCATTTTACTAATAAGAAGGTGTGCAGTCACTACATATGCAATTTTCCATGAAGTTCTCTTACGCCCGCTGTACAAGTTGGCCACTGCTGGGCCACATCACAAGGTGGAAGCGAGTCGGTACCATTGCGACGCGTGAAAAATGTATGGAAAAGGCGAGAAAGACATAGGAAGTGGCACGTATGTTGGCCAACGTGTAGAGTGGGCATTAAAAGTAAGGCCAAAATGGCTGCAAGGTCATCACTAGTTTAAAAGACAGAAATTAATACTAATGATAAAAAAACCGGTTGTGTCAACCCAAGACTTTCCCGGCAAGCAGACAGCCCCCCTCCCCCCAATCCCTCCACACTAACCCTCACCCCCCGAAACCCTTTCACAGCCAGAGTTTTCAATGATTTCAACCGTGTAATTCTCATTATTAGGAGTTTTTTAGGTCTTTATAACCATCCTTAAAATTTTCATAAAAAAATACTTAAATATCTCGAACATCAAAAATCCGCGGCCTCGGGAACAAAATACCAAAAATGGCGTAAAGGACACAGTCACCGCGTGCGATTTGTATATCAGGCGTTCATGCAAGCACAGGGTACAACGTCGGGTTCGACGCTGACGCGTCCCAATCTTGCGTCGCGCAAGCGTATACTCAATCCCCATCTGTCGCGTGTTTTCCTGATAGGCGGCGGCGGAAAGTGTGGCATCATTTGACGCGTGACGCGACAGAGCATTTTTTTGACTCGCTCTTCTTTCTTTCTTCTTCTCTAGGAAAAAAAACTAAGAAAAGAACCTCTTTCTTCTTCTTCCTCCCTATTCTGCGTGACATAATTTTATGAAAATGTGTGTAAGTTTTTGAACGCGCAACATTTTTTTTCGAGATGGACAGATTTTTTTTTGAGCCCCATTGTGACGAATAAGACCATTTCCAGATTAAAGTCTGTGTATGTGTATGTGTGTGTGTGTCTGGCTGTATGTGTCTGATGTGGTGCCTATGTGTCCTCCACGGTAGCGCCCAAACGCTTCGTCCGATTGAGCTGAATTTCGGTGCAGGCATCATATGGTCATATTTTATGACAAGACTAGTTCCCTAATAAGTAAGTATGTGATGACAAGACATTGCAGTCAAAATCGGCCTAACAGAGCACTAGTCATATATCATCCTCGAAATAGACCACCCTACACGTTCAATCTGGCATCAGTTCAGTCCGTGACCTTGATCATGAGAACGAACTGATGACTGACAGTCGACATAAATTATCAAAATGTATGAAAATCCTTCAGTCAATGCAATAAACGATCAGTTTCCCGTCAGTCTGATAAAAGTCACGGACTGAACTGATGCCAGATTGAACGTGTAACACCCGACGCGTGGCGCCGCAAACGTAAAAATTAGGTTTCACCATACATTTGTATAGCGGAATTTAAATATTATTAGTGCAGCTTGTGTATGACATAATCCAACCAAAATTTCACAATGTGATTTCGGCCCAATTTATCTGTGTACAAGTTTCCTAAGTCCAATTTCGATAATGAGATATTATTATGACTTATGCGCTCCCTGGTGAACCGATTTCCGCTACAATCCTTTCGACTCTTGCCCTGACCAAATAGTGCCTGCATACCAAATTTAAGCTCAATACCAATTTAAGACCAAATAGTGCCTGCATACCAATTTAAAAGATTGGGCGCTATCGTGTAGGAATATGTCCGAGACCACTCGGCCCCGCGGCGCTGGAGTAGACAATTGCGGCTTGCACTATCAGGCGATCATACGACCACAGATGGTCGCAGGTGACTGGAGAGGGTTGAACACATCCTGTTGTGTCGCGTGCAACTATGAACGATTTGACAGTCGGCTAGTTTAGGCACAGTATACCAACCAGTAGCTTTACTCTCGCGCTACAAGGCAATGCGGGATGAGGGTATGAGGGTATGAGGGAATGAGGAATTTGGGCAGAGGGGTCCGTCCCGACGAACGCGAACATTTAGCATTACGGTCAGGTAAAGAATGGCGACCTTTTCGAGCATTCGGACATTTGCGTAGGCCGAGTAGCGAAACATCTGGCGAGCAAATGCGAGCCCTTACGATTCGTGTCGTAATCGTTTTGAATTCAATTTTGTTCCAAGAGAAGCTACTGTCTGGTGTATACTGTGGTTTAGGTTGGTTTCCTAGATCTGGAGAAGCCTATTTGTAACACAGGGAACATTTGACTTGTGCCCGTTTTTAAAGCGAGACAACGAACCGAAAGCAATCTTTTTGACTCTTCTTTTTCATTGGTGCGCTTAACGCAACAACGTAATCCATAATAGTGTATTACTTTCGCCAATTATCTGTCAATACATTTGGAATCTACGACATAAAAACTGACAAAATGATATCGTACGTTTATCATGAAGGTCTCGCCCGTAAAACTCCAGATGATGTCTACTGTGGAGGGCAGAACAAGAATCATGCCATCGTTCGAATGTTAATGGCCGGCCCTCACCGAACTACGAAAATTTAAAAAAATTAAATTGCACTATCCTATTCGCGGACATTCGTACTTGCCATGCGACAGAAGCTTCGGATTAATTAAGCAAAAGTTGAAGCAGTATGAGAGACTGTACACAGTAGAAGAGTATACTGATAAAGTAATAATACAAGCCTCTGAAATTCAACATAAATTGTCTGTTTATAATGTAGACAGCAGCATGGTTTTTGACTTCCAAAACTGGTTTCCAACATATTATTTCAGAAATAAACTGTCTGACGAAAGGGGTCAAAGTAACCGAAGACAAAAGTTTCTGATATCACAGTATCATTACTTTGAATTTGATGCTGAAACTCCCAGCAGCGTTCTGGTTAAAGACTTCATCGGAGGCTTCTTGTAGTTCAATTTCAGACTGCGGAAACCAAATGTTACGGATGTCGTAGGGGTGCCTAATCATCGCATGTACAGCGAGAGGATATCCATTCTGGAAAAAAAGATGCAGGACCTTAAGAATTTAGCTAGGTACGTAGCTCCTGAAGCTTTGCCGTTTTGGGATCAGATTTATGCATGGCCAACAGAAAATGTATCGGCTAGGGCAGAAAGAGTTAATTTCTAATGTTGATTTGTACAAGTATATAAAAATATAGGTATCTGAAAAACAAAAAAAAATGTTTTATTAATAATTTCATTGAATATATTTCCGTTTTTCCCTTCTAAATTTCCAAATGGTATTCAAAATGCAATTAATTGCAGAAAGGGCACATTTTATTAAATTTAAAAAGTATATAACTCCATGTCTCAATCATAATTCATTTTGCTATGTATATCACAATATATTATTATTTAAAAGCAAACTATGTAATTTTGTTCAGATTTTTTGTAATTGAAATATTGAAGTTATTAAGTTTTTTTGCTCTCATGTAAAATTTGTAAAAGTGCTGATGTGCCCTTTCTGCAATTAGTGATTCAGCTAGTATATCGTCGCTCTATATGTGCGAACTCGTACAAGCCATTCCACCCTAGAACGGGCTAGTCCCAGTTGGGTGACAGAAACAAATAAGCAAAAGGTTAAGGTTTTGCCATTCGGTTCCTGTTATTTTTATAAGCTAATCAATGTTTCATGGTAATTAATTCTTAAATAAATAAATAAATAAATAGTATACTTTATGTATGTAAATGTGTCGATGTCAATTATTGAGGCATAGACTTACCTTCTGTGAATTTACTAAGAAAATCCAAAATAAAATAAAACAATTATTTTAAAGTATTGTATCGTCGATCTATATGTGAGGTTACGCCAAATTCGCGTGTTTTATTGTTATTGGTGTAAAGTCGTGTTCAGGATCATATGTCCCGAGGGCTCAAATTGCTTAGTTTTGTTGTAATTCTCATTTCATGTGATGTATCTCTTTCCTTGCATATCTCGTATACTCATGATAAGATGATTTTATCCAGTGATACCTATTACGTGCTTAGTAGTGATTCCTCGTAGTCCAAGAAATTTGTGAAATCTGATACTTTCAGATCAGACAGTATTTTGGCCATAGAATGCTGGGGTAGAGTCAGCAGGCCAGACTCCGTGACACCTGGCGCTGGCGTACTAGGAAAGGCGTAATTTTAATTAATACCCCCAAAGTTGTTGACATGTATGGAGTACCAGTGTATGCCACCTGTTTTATTGTTAAGCAGTCTGACCATTTGTTTTGAGTTCTTTATTGCATCCACTGTCTATTGATGAATTTTCAGCTTTTCCAAAATACTTTGGGGGTAGGTACTAATTAAAATTACACCTTTCCCAGTACCTACGCCAGCGCCAGGTGTCCCGGAATGTGGCCTGCTGACTCTACCCCGGTATTCTATGGTCAAAATACTGACTGATCTGAAAATATCAGCTTTTACAAAACTCTTGCTCTATTTTGTCGCTGGCTTCCCAACAATACTTCTTTGACGGATTGAATTGTTAGTACAGCAAACTAATACATATTTTTTAGTTTTATCATATTAACACAACTAGAAAAAAAATCCCGTTAATTAAGTTGTTCAGTTTTTTCCATGCCTTGAAAGTTTGCTTGTTGGCTTGTACGAGTTCGCACATATAGAGCGACGATATACTAGCTGAATCACTAATTGCAGAAAGGGCACATCAGCACTTTTACAAATTTTACAGGAGAGCAAAAAAACTTAATAACTTCAATATTTCAATTACAAAAAATCTGAACAAAATTACATAGTTTGCTTTTAAATAATAATATATTGTGATATACATAGCAAAATGAATTATGATTGAGACATGGAGTTATATACTTTTTAAATTTAATAAAATGTGCCCTTTCTGCAATTAATTGCATTTTGAATACCATTTGGAAATTTAGAAGGGAAAAACGGAAATATATTCAATGAAATTATTAATAAAACATTTTTTTTTGTTTTTCAGATACCTATATTTTTATATACTTGTACAAATCAACATTAGAAATTAACTCTTTCTGCCCTAGCCGATACATTTTCTGTTGGCCATGCATAAATCTGATCCCAAAACGGCAAAGCTTCAGGAGCTACGTACCTAGCTAAATTCTTAAGGTCCTGCATCTTTTTTTCCAGAATGGGTATCCTCTCGCTGTACATGCGATGATTAGGCACCCCTACGACATCCGTAACATTTGGTTTCCGCAGTCTGAAATTAAACTACAAGAAGCCTCCGATGAAGTCTTTAACCAGAACGCTGCTGGGAGTTTCAGCATCAAATTCAAAGTAATGATACTGTGATATCAGACACTTTTGTCTTCGGTTACTTTGACCCCTTTCGTCAGACAGTTTATTTCTGAAATAATATGTTGGAAACCAGTTTTGGAAGTCAAAAACCATGCTGCTGTCTACATTATAAACAGACAATTTATGTTGAATTTCAGAGGCTTGTATTATTACTTTATCAGTATACTCTTCTACTGTGTACAGTCTCTCATACTGCTTCAACTTTCGCTTAATTAATCCGAAGCTTCTGTCGCATGGCAAGTACGAATGTCCGCGAATAGGATAGTGCAATTTAATTTTTTTAAATTTTCGTAGTTCGGTGAGGGCCGGCCATTAACATTCGAACGATGGCATGATTCTTGTTCTGCCCTCCACAGTAGACATCATCTGGAGTTTTACGGGCGAGACCTACATGATAAACGTACGATATCATTTTATCAGTTTTTATGTCGTAGATTCCAAATGTATTGACAGATAATTGGCGAAAGTAATACACTTCCTGCACAGATATACTGGGCAAATCAATAACAGCCATGAAATCAGAGCATAGTGCAAGAATTTTCGGATTATCAGTTGCTAATTTCTTACTTTGCTGTAGCTGAAGATAGAATTTTTTGCTCCGCTTCTTATGAACCATTAGTTCAGCTATGGCCACTCTTTTAGCAATGTCATTAAGCGTATTGCTTTTAATTCTGACTTTCAATGTTTCACATTCTGAGCAGGAGTCTACGACAGGTCGACCAAAGGTCAAGCTGAAGTTCAGTCTGAAGTAATTCCAGTAAAAATGGTATTTTACTGCACCTGTCAATTCAGGATGTTTTAGCAAGAATAATTTGTGCATTCTTCTTACAGACAACTCAGCACTTAAGTAGGTTACAGATCTGGAAGTGTAGTGAGCTTCCTTTGTAGGAAAAGAATCGATGTGCTTGTGAATCTGACGACATACGGCCGCTGAAATTATGTTCGCACTTGTATTTTTACCTCGCAGGTCTTTAGGGTAAATATCCAACTCTAGCAGGTTTGCAATTCGTCGGATTATTTTGCTGGTGACTTTATGTGCGTTCATGAACGCTGTCTTGCGGACACATATCCTGGTTCTGTTCATAAGTATGTAATATTTGAGGGTTTTCGTCTTTGTTTTTTTCCTCTGCGCTGCTACTCCTAAATTTCCTTGTATTAGATGGACTTCAAATATCTCCATGAGTCGTTGAAGGTGTATATCTTGCTCGTTTTTGGTATTCATCTCGTAGAAGGCCAGAAGAATATCATCTAGTAGCTCTGGAGGTGTTATTTCTTGCAAGCAGTTTTTGTTGCAGCTGAAACAAACAAAAGGAGTTTGAACAACTTGTCTAATTTCGTTACTGAACAATTTCACTGCCTGTGATTTGTAAAAAAATATATATCTTACCAGGTTCGGTCAATGGTATCTGGGTCATTCCTTGCAGCGACCAGTCGGCCTTTCCAGTTAATATGTTCGTCTCCACGAACTTTGGCATTTTTCACAACGTTCCTCTTATACTCGACATCGTTGCGCACTCCTTTCTTTCGTTTGGCACTGATTCATTGCTCATTGTGGCAAATATCGACAAAGATTTAATGAAAAACACGCAGCGAAATGCTCACTTGTGGGAATGAAGGATATACGTCAAATTACACGTCAAAGTGACAGTCATGATAACTGACGTGGTTGCCATATGCTTCTTTGCAGAAAGGGCACATATGGGCACCGATGTGCCCTTTCTGCGTTAAACTATAATTTGATGCCCTAAACAAACATGGTTAGAGCAGTCCGAGATGTGCCGTTTTTACTCAGAAGGTGTATTTACATACAAAGATTAAAATCCAATCAAAAAGTGGAAATCACAAAAAGGTGCTGATGTGCCCTTTCTGCAATTAGTGATTCAGCTATAACCCAAGTAGCACAAATTGGCTATATAACGATCACGGCAACGTTATTGGTACAGCTTTTAGTCATATAGCAGTCATATAAACGTTTATATAACGTCTATACCTACCACCGGATTAGGCGCATTTTATATGGCTTTTTGCTGAATAGTGGCTAAATAGCGGTCATAACGGCTACCGTTGGTGGTATAAGATAGCTGAATAAGCGCTTATAAAGCACTTATAAGTATAGCTAGAAGCGCACTTGTCCACGGTCAAAATCGAATGATGGTTGGGACAAACAAATGGAGTTGTCTTTGTGAAATATTTTGTTACTCCTTATCCCAGGGAGCGCAGGCCATTTCGTTGCTCGATGGTCGAGCGTCGCGTCGTTGCTTATATTCGACCTCCGTCTGCCGCATGTGTCCCTGATCAGTGCGGAAGAGCGTGGCAACGACGACGACAGGCAACAAATGCGAAAAATCATTTTGATATTATTTCTTTCAGTCGATCGATCGTTCTGAGCGTTCAGGAACCCAAGAAAGTGTTTATTTTGTCTGTGCGTCGTCTTTTGCGGTACCTAGCTTATACGAAACTATTGTTTAATCATCTTCTTCTTCTCTTTATATATAAAAATAAATCGCCGTGCGTTAGTCTCGCAAGATCTCGAAAATGACTCGACCGATTTGAATTATTATTTTTTCGTTTTGTTTGCCTTGATTCAGGGGTGGTTTAGAAAAAAATATATTAGGAAAAATTAAATCCTATTGATCCGCGGCGATCCTATTGTTCATAACGCGCTATTCATTCCGTGCGATTGTGTAAAATTTCAAGTCCGCGAATCGCGCTCGAAGCCGCGAAGAAGGTGCCCGAACGCGTAGTGTGGAGCCGTTTCGCATATTCTTCGCGGCTTCGCGCCCTGTTCCCCGATTTTTGTCGATTGTCTGACCCGCGACAAAGGGACCGCGATGCGCGAACTTAGTGCGAACGCGCATAGTCTCCACACTCGCGCGCCGCTCAGTTGACTGTCGGCCGCTGCAATCTTCTTGAGCTCTCGACCACAGTCTCAAAAATGCTTACACAGATTAAACACATCCTCGTCAAAACTGCACATGAGAAAGAAAATCAAATAGCCTCGTGCTAGACTAGAGCCGCTATATGTAACGGACTTCGCCGGCTTCCTTAAAACCAAGGCATGTACAGCCAACGACAGAAAATTTGAAATCGTGATGATGTACTGAAAATTTAAAATTAGCTTTTATAGTCTAATTAAACAAATTCCAATTCAATTTCGAATATGTTTATTCAATGTAAATACATAATATACACATACTGAATGTCAAAAGACAGTAATTGTACTTTTTCCTATTTTTTCCGGCGAGTTCTACAAATAAGATTCCACTGGAAAGAACCGCCAAAGAAAACCAGTGACCACTTTTTTGGTACAATTATTGTCCATAATTTATATATAGTCAATAATTCAAAAATATTTCATGTCCTCGGTCCACGTATTCACTTCATCGATGTTTCCGTGAATTGAAGACATGAAAGAGAAAGAAAAAAGACAGGCAGAAAACAAGTAATTTCACAATAAAATATAAATATTCAAAATAGATCGGCTATGCCTAGTTAGGAGCGACGCAAGCATTTGTTACTACAAACGGTGTAATTTTTTTAATCAAATAAAATCAATATATAAATAAATATTGAAGTGATGAATACAAAATAAAAAAAACTTAATAAATGTTCATTAGCGATTAACACATGAACGATTATGCATTACATGCATAACCGTCCATGATGTAACATCGATAATTAGTTTGATTCATAATACGGTGTGCATTATCAATCACTACAACAGAATTAGGTTTTAAATTCGGAATAAGTTTTTCTTTAAGCCATTTCTCATAATTACTGAAGTTCATGTCGTGGTGATAATCACCACATTTTTGAGAAGATTTATATATCAGCATTGCATTGGGTACAAACCCATCACTACCTCCAGCGTGAACCACTATCAAACGCTGACCCTTGGAAATAGGCATTTTAAGGCCTTTTGTCGGACTACATATCCATGATTTAGGATGAAAATGGCGTAGGCGTAAAAAAAGACGTCGGCTGGTCGGAATCTAATATTTTTTTCTTTTCGGCTAAAACTCTTTTTATTGACGCGATAGATATTTTAGTAGCAGCAGAAAGCCTTTTTAAGACCGCTTGAAATTCAATTGTTATTCCGAATTTCTCTTCATCTTTCATGAAATGGTAAATATTTGATATTATTTCCCTTGTCTGGGATTTCAGCGTCTTATTCCCCAATTTTGTTTTTAGCGGCATATTAAATGACGATCACGACAAGAAATAATAGAAAATAAAGTTTATTTACCTACTGTACCTCCTGGGATTCAGCACAGTCGAACTCACGATCACAACACAAACGACGAAGACAAAATACAACACAAAACGTATTTATTTGTTACTCTTCTGATTGTACTGCTAAACGACGGGCCGCTGAGGCAATCACGTATATACTGAAAAATTATTACAGCCCAATTTAACTCAAAACTAAACGAATCTATTAGTTATGTAATCGTCTGACTGTACCGTTAAACGGCTGGCTTCGACGAGAATCATTACAGTCACGCGTAAACTCAACCTCTCTCCGTCATTCTCACAGGTATAAAATATGCCTATCCCTTTTTTGGTTTCAGTGCATTGGTGTTCAATAAATGCAATACGTGTGACCTGAGCATGTAGTTGTAGAGCTCAAAAAGTTTGCATTCATCTGTCGTGTCTGTACCCGTCGTGTCTGTTCCTAATTAATATATTGCTTGAGATTTCCTACAACATTACCGTAAACTGTATGAAACAATTTTAGCTGCAATTTCTTGAATACTACTAAACCGAACACGTTTTTTGGGATCTACATCGTAAAGATTATATGAAAAAATATAAAAATCACGACGCGTCACTAGCGCCATGATGAAAAACATGTAGAAATTTTGAAAAAAGGGAATTCCTTGCTATCTAGTTACAGAAATTACAAAAGTAAAGTAAAAAATCTTACTTGAAAAAAGCTCAATTGGTTTGCATATGAAATAATGAATGGATGATTCAATTTTGTGTTTACTTTTAATATATTCATAATATAATTGTAGTGAACTATTGAGCAGAACACGAGGGACGCAGTTGAAGCGAGGGACGCGCGAACTATAATGTGAAACTACCGCGAACCATTGCGAGTGCGGAGCTTTGTTTCGCTCATCGCGAGTTCGCGGTGAGTTCGCGGTGCGAAGTCGCGCGCGATTCGCGGACTAAGTGTAGAGCGGACTAGTCATATATCTCAACTAGTAAGCAAGAATTTAAAAGTACACAAACATGCAAACAAGAAATAGACAACGCGAATACGGCCAAATGCCACAACTCGAAGGACGCACTGGTGGTAGCAGTTATTTAATTTGTAAACACTGTCGAAGAACTTATCTGAACCTTTTTCGACTTTTCCGAAAGTTCATCATCCAGGTTTTAAAGCTGTCCATCAATCAATATCGAAGATTATTAAGAATAACGAAGAAGAAATTGACAACGTTTGGAGGGAGACATTGGGGTGTGCCCTAAGAGTATAAATACTCGGGTGTGTGTGTGCGTGCCCTTGAGATATCCTCAAAAAGCGGAGCAGAAAAAGAGGAAATCGCGAGTATCGGGCGCTCATGCGAGTATTGGAGGAGAGTCTTACGCAATTTGCTTCGCGTGGTGGCCGCGCCCCCCTGTGACGTAAACTTTGGCTGAGTAGAAGCGATTTCAGGTGCTCCTATGAAAACATAATCGCCTGTTGAATTCAACCTGCTGTCAGTGCTGCTGCGGTCGACGCTTCTGGTACTGTCGGCACTTATTACTAAACTTGTTCGAATAAAAACTTTTATTGGGAATATAAAAGAAGCCGGCACGTTTTTTTCAACGCCGTAAAAGAAAATTAGCAGCAGCAGCAGAAAGTTAGCGCGCCGTAAAAGAAACGTCCACTACACGGGGTTTTTCGCCGTACGACGCGTTAGGTACCATATATTTTGTAAACAACTTCAATGTGACGCAGTAATTGCACAGTATATGAAATATGTTATTTATAATTGTGAGCTAAACAGTATGGAAACTAAGCCCATTTGTTGAAATAAATACATACTCTCCATTGGAACGCTAGGGTTGTCAATTTTTATTTTTTGTCAAGTTATTTTTAATTATTAATAAAATCATTTATTTGGGCTAAAGTTTCGATGACAATGCATATTTATGGCATGATCATGGCCTGATTTTACAGCCAAGATCGGCTCCGGACGAGGATACTTTTCCACTGTCAACAGCACAGACACACAATTTTGAATACGCATTCAATTATGATAGATCCTTCCATGTTCCACCTCCACATTTTGGGTATCTGCTGTTGATCGTTTAGGAGTTCCCTCATCGCGAGCCAACCCATAGTTCATCAGCCATGTCATGGTGGAACACGGAAGGGGCTATCATAATTGAATGCGTAAACAAAATGTTGGGTCTCGGCTGTTGACCGTTGAAGAGCTTCATCATCGGAAGCCAACCCAGGGTACATCAGCCATGTCATAGTGAAACTTGGAAGGGGCTATCATAATTAAAAGCGTATACAAAATTTTGAGTCTCTGCTGTTAACCGTTGAGGAGTTCCCTTATCGAGAGCCAACCCAGGGTACATCAGCCATGTCATGGTGGAATTTGGAAGGAGCTATCATAATTGAATGCGTATACAAAATTTTGGGTCTCTGCTGTTGACCGTTGAGGAGTCCCCTCATCGGGAGCCAACCCAGGGTACATCAGCCATGTCATAGTGAAACTTGGAAGGGGCTATCATAATTAAAAGCGTATACAAAATTGTGAGTGTCTGCTGTTAACCGTTGAGGAGTTCCCTTATTAAGAGCCAACCCAGGGTACATCAGCCATGCCATGGTGGAATTTGGAAGGAGCTATCATAATTGACATACATACATATACTGCCCTCAAGAATTGTATATAGTAGTATAGATAAGCAACTTAACAATCAATCATTCTTACCTTTGGTGGCACCTATAAAATCAATGTTGGCATCATTGAATTACGCTATAAAATCAATGGTGGCACCATTGATTTTAATCAATGGTGGCACCCACGTCTGACAGCCCACCGACAAGTGCTTAGATTATTGTTGAAGCGTGCGTCTGTGTGAGTGCGTTCGTTTCGATCGTTTGTCTACTGCTTCCATACTGCTTAGCTCATATTTCTACTGTGGTAATTGTCTGCCGTCAAAAGGTCCGGTGCCATCAGGGTTGGAATTCGTACTATAATTTCATATATAATATTTGTACTAAAATTTCATATATAGTATTCGTACTAGAATACTATAATTTCATATATAGTATTCGTACTATATGGTATTTGTACTATAATTTCATGCCATGTCATATACTATCGCAAGATAAACTGCGGTCCTCGGACCACGACGGGCAAATGGTGAGCCTCAAATGCTACAATAAAGGCAGAGTTGGCCGAGAAGTTTATGTTAAACGAAAACTTACCGAAAATGGGCTTATTAACTTCCAGGCAGCTTTGATAGCTAATTCCCCCGATGTAAGCAATGATCCAAATGAGTCATATGAAAACTTTTTAAGGTAGTATTTAACATCTCTTAATGCGACGATACCCCCCGTTGATAAAATACACAAAATTATTAAGGTTTCTAGGTTACGATTGTTTGAATTACATCAACTAAAAAAAGGAAAATGTGACGCCGAATTTTTAAAACACATACAGACCTATAAGAAGACCTATAAAAAAGTGATCTGGAAGGCAAAACAATTATATCTAAAATCCTCCATTGAACAGTCGGAAAATAAAAACAAAGCGGTCTGGAAGGATAAGCAAAGAGTATCGTAGAAGTTCGTCTACAAAAAATGTGATTAGGTTAAATTCAAACTGCCAAACAATATCTGACACTAGTGCAGTTGCAGAGCTCTTCAACGACCAATTCAATATTCCAAAAGTTGACAAAATTAGCTAATTTGAGACTACCCAAACTTCTTTTGACCTTCTATCAAGCTATTGCAATAGAAATAAGGCGACTGTTAAATGTATATATACGACGCCACATGACATTATAAAAATAGGTAAATCTATCAAAATCAAAGACTCTACCGACCTCTGTTCTATTTCTACAAGAATAATGAAGAGCAGTATTGTTCCGGTGGCCAAACATTTGTCTTTTTTATTCAATAAATGTATTGTCTCTGGAATTTTCCCAAATAAAATGAAGATGGCAAAAGTAATTCCTATCCATAAAAAGGGACCCTGAGAAGACACAAACAACTACCGGCCAATATCACTTTTGCCATCTTTTAGCAAGATATTTGAAAAATTAATTCTTCAGAGGCTAAGTACCTTTTTTGCCGAACACGACATCCTTACGCCAAAGAAATTTGGCTTCCGCAAGTCACTATCCACCATAGATGCGATTGCAGGTCTTATGGAAAAACTATTATCCAGCCTCGATAAGTCGAATAAAACTTGGGGCATTTTTTGTGACCTATTCCAAGGCCTTCGATTGCGTCGATCACCTTATTTTGCTCCAGAAGCTCGAGCACTACGGCATTAGAGATAAAGTTCTAAGCCTAATACAATCCTACTTACAAGGACGGACGCAAGTCACTAAAGTCCAAAACAGCTTGAGCGATCCCCAAAAAAATACTAAAGGGGTACTGAAAGGTTCCATTCTGGGACCCTTTCTTTTTCTTGTATACATCAATGATATACCCGATTGCGTGTTATCTGATAACGATGAAATTGTACTGTACGCAGATGATACCTCACTAATTTTCAGCGATGCAAATCATGAACAACTAGTTAAGAGAATTGATGTTACCATGGAAAAACTTGTCTCTTAATGCATCTAAATCAAACTCCATAAATTTCTCTCTTCGGCCGTCCCAAAATAATATCTTCAATATTAGCTATGGTGATAAAGTATTAGAAAATGTTGATCATACGAAATTTCTAGGCATCCATATATTGATAGCAATCTGCAATGGTCGACTAACCTAAAAGAACTGAGCAAAAAATTAAGTAGCGCCACATTTGCCATAAAAAATCAAATTGTTATGTGGCTTTGAAGCTTCCAAATCTGTCTACTTTGCCTATTTCCATTCCCTATTAACTCATGGCCTCATGTTCTGAGGAATGGCGGCAAATGTTATTAGGATCTTTCGCCTACAAAAACGAGCAATAAGAAATCTGTTCTCAATATCTTCGCTAACATCTTGCAAGCAGTACTTCATCGACTCTGGTATCATGCCTTTGTACGCCGCGTATATACATATACCAAAACATTATGTATACGAGAAAAAATATCAAGACTACTTCAACTAACTCAAATATTCATTCGCATAATACACGAAAGAAAGAGGACTTGCGTCATTTTAATGTGGGACTGAGTAAGGTTCGAAATAGCTGTCAAGGGATTATATCATTTTAACGTCGCGGAAAATATATTTCATAAAATAACAGCCACCAAAAATATTCCACAGGATACCTAATATTAGAAAAATCCCAACCCTCTAAAGTGCAGTCATAAAACCACTTAAACAAATGCATGCTTCCTGCAATAAGTAATGGAACCTTTTACTATGGCAAGGATTTCGAAAAGGTAACGTAATACCTGCCATAAAAGCACTCAACGAAAAATACACATCCTGTCCGTTGTCATAAAATAAACCGAAACCATTCGAAAATAGATGAGCAATAAAACCTTGCGGCTTAGGTACGTACACGTGTGCGTGGTACACGAACAAAGGGAAAGGTCTCCGAGGAAACGACGGAATATTTTTAAAATAATTTGCAAATTTTCCACTCCAAATTCGCAAGCTTATACATAGTTTATTTAGTAATAGTAATTTCTACATTTAAAAAACTGTTTATAATCTGTATTTAAGGATAATTTAATGCAAGATGTTTAATTAAGAATTCCGTGCTTAAACAATTAATAAATGTCGTTAGAATTTAAATATATATGTCTTTATATAATAAATACAATAATATGTGCATTTAATTATTAATATGGAAAATATCATGCGATTATTAAATAAGTAATAAATAGTGATTTCCTTTGAGCTAATTAATCATATCATAATTTGCATGGCTCAAAAAATTATAATTTGAAATTTCAAAATCCTATGTTTAGGCATTACATAGAAGCAGGCGCTAATTAGTTAAGAGATATTATAGCACCTTAAGCTTAATATTTAAAATAATTAAGGCATTTTTTGACACGTAACGCTCTCTGTTAACGAGTAGATGAACCGAAGCCAGCATCCCCGAACGGATAATGGTGGGGGTGGTTTCAATATTATATAAAAGGGAGGCGTTGCACCCTTACAACCAGTAATCAGTACGACGATAGTCGAGTAACACGTCAGACTTGTGCTCCTAGAGGCTAGTTTAAGTTAAAGCCGACAAATTTGTAAATTCTGTGTTTTGTAAAATTACGTGTAGGTATAGTGTAATATTACAATTAAAGACTTTGTGAAAATAACAATAAGCCCTCCTAGTATTTAATTTGTTTACATGTACAAAATCCTAAAGGTCTAAATATTCGGCCTTTGAATTTAGTAAACGAACACTCACGTAATGAGACTTTTATTTATTTTCCTTTGTGATTAAACCAAAAAATCGTGTAAAAAGTGAAGTGAAATTTCTGTTGGATCTGGAAATAAACTGCGGATTCCCGAGCCTAAAAACGTCCGACGAATACAGCAGCCTACAAAGAACTTCAGAGAGCGGTAAGAACTTTGGTTTATAACATGCCAATTCATGCCAATTCTTCATACTAGCACGGGGCGAGGTCATGCCTTACAAGCTAAAAAACCAATACTAAAGATTAGCTTAATCATTATCGAGGAAATTCAGCAACAACGATCAATCTAAAGAGCAAATCTTTGGGTAAAAAACCGCCCACGTCGCCGTGAATAAACATCGGAGACGTATTAAACCACAATTTCACAATCCAAAATTATATTAAATTTGGCCTTCGCAAGCTGAATTAATCATACAATTTATAAGTGCAGTTTGTCACTTAAAATGAATTAAACCCGCACAATAGCTTTCTATGCCAATCTTACTTATTCTACAATAAACTTCCATTACACATCAGGGGCCTTGGGGAGGTTCACTTTAAGAAAAGGGTACAGGGTATTTTGATTACAAAACCCATCATTGAAGATTTCGACACTATCGATTTTTCTCAGCTCTATTGACTTACTTGACTATTATTATTCCTTATTCTTTCTATTATTGAGTATTTTACAATTGCGTTTTTTTCTGACTATTGGCTATTGACTATATTTATTATTACTGATTTGTTTGTATTTGTATTTATTCTTTAAAATATCTTCCCGTGCGATAATTTGTGAAATTATCCAATATTTCTTTGATTATTAGTAAGTACTATTGTCCATATGAAAATTCTACGAAATTATGTAAGAATTTCGATAGAAAATATTGGAAAATTTTGTTTCCTCTATATAACCTAGAAAATTTGCGCTTGGGTGTTCAACGTTCATACCTTGCAATACCGACGTTCATACCTTATACTTTAATAGGTATATATTTAAATATTATGTTTGTAATTTTTGTTAGTTTTCACATAACCAAGTGTGGGAATTCCTATCAACTAGTTTGAAATTAAAAAAAAAATGGAGTGTATTCAAATAATTTATGTTTTTACTTTCCTGACGACCTATCGGAAAGGAAAGTATTGTGATCGCGCTAAAAAAAAATTTTGAGATGAAGATGGGAATATATATTTTGAGACTCCCTGAGACGATTGAGACTATTTCCAGACCGATCTCTGTCTGTCTGTATGTCTGTATGTCTGTATGTCTGTATGTATGTATTCTTCCACGATAGCGCCCAGACGCTTAATCGGATTGAGCTGAAATTTGGTATATAAGCTTCTGTTAACCGTCGGAGGAACCCATTAGTTTTTGGAGTCCCTACGCCCTACGGTTGTGGTACCTCCCATACAAATTTGGGGTTCCCGGCGAAAAAATTGTTTCCGCGATAGCGCCCAGACGCGTGTCTGTCTGTCTAAGTTAAAATTTGGCATAGAAGCTTCTGTTAACCATCGGAAGAACCTATTAGTTTTTGGGGTACTTACGACCAACGTTTGGGGTACCTGCCATACAAATTTGGGGTACTAGAGTAAAAAATGTCGCTGTTTTTTCGCACCTCCCCGGATACTAGTCAGGAAAGTCTTGGGGTGACACAACCGATTTTTTATGTTATTGCTGGTGATTTCAAATGACTTGAGGTACCGTTGATATAACACAATTCCCTTGTTAGCCGATTTCACGAAGCCCGCAATATAGCCTTTGGTGTGAGCATAATGAATGTTCTACTATTATGAGTATTCTATATATTATTTATTTATTTATTTTATTTATTTATTCATTTAACAGGGAAAACATACAGCGCTACAAAAAAATATTACAATTACATTAAATACAATATTTCTGGCCGATGACATGCTTTCAACAATAGTTTTAGTTAGTTAAGTCTCCAATACGCACAGTGCATTCTGTGGGGGTTGGGAGGGGAAAAGGAAAGGAAAAGGAAGGAATGGGTATTAATAGATTTTAAGTAATAATGTGCAGTACAAATTATTACAGCGTATCTGATTGCTCATTATCGTACTAGGTTTTGGCAACCAGGATTTTACTACGAAACGCAACGTGTAAATAGCACTCATAATTCCAAAAAAATAATAATCTGGCGTTCAATAATGTTCAATATGGCGACTTTCGCGGAATATGAGTATGGCGGTGCACTGTAGATGTCGCTCTAAACACGCCTACACGGTATAAAATAATAATATAATACCAAACAAATTTTAAAATTATAGCTATAATTATTTTAATGTTGTTAACAAAAATATGTCCATTTTTAATTTGGTATACGCGTTTGAATACGTAATATTTTCGCCAGTTCAGATAGACTAATAGAGGACACTAAAATTTTATGCTATTATTGTTATTTTTGGTTAAATTATTGGGTTTTTATAATCAATCGGGTGATTATTAAAAAAAAACATTAATTATCAATAGATGACTAAATAAATTGCTATTCGTTTCGCCGTCAATTCTATCAGCGCCACCTGCGTTTCGCCGGTGCAAAAGGGTTGCCAAATCGTACTATAGAGGTGAGCAGTTTAATATTATATATAATCAATGGTTCTACTTAGTGACTACCAATTTACCAATGAAAACAGTGGCTATTGAAATAGAATCTGAAGTATATGATTCTTACTGTTGTATTTTCCCTTATAGGACCCACACCATCCGTTGAAGGGTTAAAAGTATCGCATCTGGTCCACCGAGATAGAACCCTTAACAGCGTAACCGCCATTCACTCAACAGGAATTGAATTATGACAAATTTGGATTATACGGTGAAACGCGCCGTAATTGTGTAAAATGACGCCGAGACGCAGTCCATTCTAAGCTCACCCCCTCCCCCCCGCTACCCGTTAGACTGAGCCTTTTTAGGGATAGAAATGCATCGATATATCGATAAACCTAGGAATGTACTCTCTGCTACTCATTATAATAATATGATAGACAATAGATACAAACGGAACTGCCATGGAATTCATCGACCGAAATCGGCCCACCATAAAATTATTATTACACTTCTGGGAGGTGAGCTTCTGGGGGACAGCTGTCTTGATACATGTGAGGGTTCACCTTGCCACCCATTCCCTCCCCCTTTCGAAGCTATAGAATTGGCGACGCTCAAATTAAAGTTTTAAATATTTTCTCCAGGAAGGATTTGATTATTTTCCTGGATAGACCAAGATCTTTAAAGAGACGAATCAGGGATTTGGCTGGCAGGCCACGAGCGCTTACTTCCACCGTTTGAAGGTTTTGCGAGATCATGGTATTTATTTAATATGTACTCGTGGTCTTTTGGTATATTTGATTCCCACGTAACAGTTAATTCTTCAAAAGGGCTATCTTCCGAGATAGGGAGCTATATCTGAACGGAGGTCTGTGCATCTGAGAATTTCAGGGAATTGATAGGTACTGCTTAGAGACCGAATCGACCTCCGAAATCCAATCTGGAGCTTTCTCGATTATTAAGAAAGGTTTTGTAAACGAATGTGTTTTGCCTTTAGATCCATCCCACAAGAAACTGTATTTGGGGGTTTAGAGGGTACTGTCCAACCCACATACTAATGTGATAATATTATTAACATATTAGTATATTACACTAATGATATAATATACTAATATGATAATAATACGTATAATAAAAAATGCATTATAATAATACATGCTCAAATATGACTCGTTAGGTGCTCGCAAGCAGATTTCTCGAATTCTTTCGGCAGACAAGAAATGTCACTTCCAGTGTATCGCTAGGGCTCAAGGCCAAATTTAACAGGGTATCTCATTCGCAAAGCCTTTTAGTGTGTAACGCCGTAACTTTTCTACGCGTTGTACATAATATAATATGTACATAAGTCCACTTCCCGATTCCAGTTAGGTATCATATCTAAAGTATGGCCTATGAGCCCTGATAAATCTCGTAATTGAAGGATCTACCGTTATCGAGCAAATCGATACCTGAAACTGGATTTTGCGGTCGAACTATTGATCGCAAATCATCGATATGTGGCTGCCCAGATCCCGCGCTGATTTTTATTTAATTACCCACATACAAATGATCCAACCATATCGGTTCACAGCGTTGAGATTGTTTTAGTCCGAACCAGGCGCCCTCTTTTAACCCCTCCCCTTACTACAAATGGACCATACACTAACTAACAGTTACATTTTAGCCTGCAAAAAATGTTTTAAAACCTGGTCGTACAATATTTCGGTAATAATACAAGAAACGCCGATTAGCTGCAACACCCAGTGTCATACAATTAAATGTATTTGATGCCGTTGTCCGCTTGCGTTTGCAATAAGCGTCCTATGTTTTCTCGCCTTTGTTATTGTAAATCATCGAGGATATAGATTTTATCGAAAAAATCTGGTGTAGAGCGACGAAGATTTCAATTTAATTCGGGAAGTTAAACGACGAAGAGACGCTGATTCGGTTAAATTGGAGAATGAAAGATCGTCGTGCAAGACTCGATATCTTTATAATACTAAATAGATATTAGGATTGGCCCAACCTGCAATCTTTAACTTCAACATTAATTATCTGGATTATATAATTCACTATCAAAATACCTATATATTTTAGGACACGATTAATTTGTGCATTTATTGATCATTATAAAAAAGTTGTTGTTACGTAAAAAAATATTTTTAGTTTAATCACTAAAAAACGAAAATGAAAAATGGGCCCGATTGAGTTTCTTTGTGAACTAAAACTAAAATTAGTCCAAGCGAACGAGACAGAGCAATATGTTAGAGCGAAATATGAAACGAACGATCGTCGATAAATACTACCTGTCGAACTTATACTCGTCCGAATAAATTCGAGCATATTTCGTGAGGCGTAAGATTTGACCTTGGCGGGCAGTTTTAATGCGAAAAAGTGACAACCGGTCATCTCACATACCGCTCTAGCGTATTGCCCTGTCTTGTTCACACGGACTAATTTTCGATTTTAGTTCACGAAGAAACGCAATCGAGCCCAATGTATACAGATATTTGACAATACCGTTAAACACGCTTACATAAAATACCTATTTACGTTTTTGCATTAAAATCTGGGACACCGTGTCATCATCGATTAAATCATATCGATGTTTTCATTTTCGTTTCCTTCTCTACTACGCTGGGCAAAGTGAGGGTTTAACAATTTCTAATCAATGGCGTGGGTGGAAAACAAATTGAACAGACCAGTTCAATGGAAAATTGAATACTGCGATCGGTATAAAAAGGAGACACACTTCGGTATCCGCCACTTATTCCTGGACTCTCGCAGAGTCGACAACTGATAAAGATGCACGGGTATCTCCTCGCTGGTCTCGTGATCCTCGTGGTGACGCACCAGTCCACCAGCTTCGTGGACAGCCACTGCAATGAAGTGGACGGGCCGTACGACGAAAGCTGTAAGGCGGATAAATCATTGAAGGAAGAAATAGAGAACACCCTCAAAAACGACATCGGCGCAACTGAGAGACGCGTGGTCCTATCTCGCTACCACTCCGGCACTGAGAACAGCAGAATCTACAAGGAGAGAAATTCCAACAAAGACGAGGCTCGGAACATCGCGGTTAGCGGAAACCGCAACCGCGAACGCCTCGGAGATGATAGGGTAAGAGCCGCGCCGGTTCTGCGGAGACGCAGCGACTTGACGACTGATCGTAGGGTAACATACGCAGACAGGGTTGTGGGAAGAATCTTAACGGAACGCAACCGCCGAGAACTGCCCTCAATAAGAGAAGAACGCCGAGGCGGATCGGAGAGGAGTGCTGATTTACGCCGCGCTGATGTTCGACGTGTCGACGAACGCCGCGCTGATACTCGCCTAGCTTCTGAGCAGCGTGACGGTGTTGCACGAGTTTCTGCTGAGCGACGAGCTAGTGTGCGCCGAGTCGATGAGCGTCACCGAATGGGCACTCGAATGTCAGCTGAACGACGGGCTTCCGAGCGACTCGAAGATGTTCGACGGGTTTCTGTCGATAGGAGCAGAATCAACGAACGTCGCGAAGCAGCTGATCGTCGAATGGATATTCGAGGAGCTGTGGTCGACCGACGATCTGATGTACGCAGGGTCAACGAACGACACGTCGATTTACGGAAGGCTGAAGAACGTCGCGAGGCTGCTGATCGACTGATGGTTGTTCGAAGAGTGGATGCCGAACGACGCCGCGTTGATGAAAATCGCGAGCATCGCATGGAGCGCCGAGTTGACGAACGTCGTACATCTGAAGAACAACGGGTTGCCGAACGCCGCGCTGATACCTGGTTAGGATCTGACCAACGCGATATTCGACGAGTGTCCGCTGAAAGACGCGCTGATGAACGTAGGGTTGACGGAGGTCGTGAAACAACAGAACGCCGAATGGACGTTCGAAGAGTCGCTGCTGAGCGCCGAGTTGAAGAAAGGCGCGAATCAACAGAACGACGTATGTATGTTCGAAGAGTGGCTGCTGAACGACGGACTCATGAACGCCGAGTTGACGAAATGCGTGAATCAGCAGAACGTCGAACGGACGTTCGAGGAGTGGCTGCTGAACGACGCGCTGATGAACGCCGAGTTCGCGAATCAGCAGAACGACGAATGGACGTTCGAAGAGTGGCTGTTGAACGACGCAATGATGAACGCCGAGTTGACGAAAGCCGTGACGCAGAGCGACGAACGGACGTTCGAGGAGTGGCTGCTGAACGACGCGCTGCTGAACGACGCGCTGCTGAACGACGCGCTGCTGAACGACGCGCTGATGAACGCCGAGTTAGCGAATCAGCAGAACGACGAATGGACATTCGAAAAGTGACTGCTGAACGACGCAATGATGAACGCCGAGTTGACGAAAGACGTGAATCAGCACAACGGCGAACGGATGTTCGAGGAATGGCTGCTGAAAGACGCGCTGATGAACGCCGAGTTGACAAAATGCGTGAATCAGCACAACGACGAACGGACGTTCGAGGAATGGCTGCTGAACGACGTGCTGATGAACGCCGAGTTCACGAAATGCGTGAATCAGCAGAACGAAGAATGGACGTTCTAAGAGTGGCTGCTGAACGACGCACTGATAAACGCTCAGTTCATGAAAGACGTGAATCCGCCGAACGACGAACGGATGTTCGAGGAGTGGCTGCTGAACGACGCGCTGATGAACGCCGAGTTCGCGAATCAGCAGAACGACGAACGGACGTCCGTAGAGTGGCTGCTGAACGACGGGTTGATGATGGCCGAGTCTCCGAAGAACGCAGAGTCGTCGCTGAAAACCGCGGTGATGTTCGTGTAGACGAACGTCACCTAAATAAGCGTGAAGCTGCCGAACGACGAGTTGAAGAACGTCGCTCTGATCGCCGTGTTGTCGAACGCCGCGCTGATCGTCGTGTCGTCGAAAGTCGCGCTGATCGCCGAATTGACGAACGTCGTGCGGATCGTCAAGTTGACAAACGTCGCGATATTCGCCAGGCTGTTGAACGTCGTCCGTCAGAAAACCGTCGCATGAGCGACGTTTCTTTGGCAAGCCGCATACGTGACATAGCTAAATTCGACCAGGGCTACTCCTACTCTGGTTTTGATCTGCTGAAGGTACTCTGCGTTGTGATGATGGCTGCCCAGTTGGCTTCATATAAGCGCGATGAAAAATCCAAATTTGGGTAAGTTGCATGTAGGCAAAATTTCGTGAAACCTACTTTCTTCCCATGTGAGATAATTAACTATAAATAATATTTTCTTCTAGGCTCAACAATTGGACTGGAGTTTTTGCAGGGTGGAAACAAAAGGTGGACTAAATCACGTACCAATGACGCGCTAATCGAAAACTGACAGACCTCTGAAAGTCAAAACTGCTATAGAGAATAATAACTAGATATACTTAGATTATACTTCAAAAATCTATATATTATTGTTAACTGTTTAGATATTATATTTATATTGATTAGAGGATCTTCTATTAATTCGTTGTATTTGCTAGGCAAAATCTTTTATCATTAACTGTGAATTCCAAGGAAATAAAATATTTTTTTAAGCTTCATAATCTTAAAGTATTTATTGTTATTTGAAGTAGTGAAATTAGAGCATCAAAAATAAAAATACAAAAAATATATTTCATGTTTTTTATTCCATTCAAAAACATTTATAAAAATAGTTGCATTTTTCACTATGCACGATACAATCACTGGAAGCGACAAATTACATCATGGTTACTTAAATCAACATAAATCACAGTATATTTCAAAAGCACAACACATTCACAACAGTAATATATTCTAGCTCTGGAGTTGAGGAAGACTTAGTTTTGGGTGATTCGACTAGACGGCGTCGTTAATTTGTTGAGAGTTGAGCCTAACACGTTTAAACGCAGCTCTCTCGCTTTGTGCTTTTGCTCCAATTCGAATATCTGTAATCAGAAATAATTGAGTCATAGGCATCGTGCGTGACAAACACCAGCGCCCCAGAAGCCATCAGACACAGACAAGTAATTTTTTGTTGAGGCAAAGGAGGATGCGATAAAACATCCTCACCGACCAATAACGACCAGACATATTGTGGTTAAAAAGCTCGTTTCATTGTCATTTGTTACTATGGCGGTCAGTCTCAAATCATTGTGGGAAAAAAGTTGCAGCAAAAACAAAAACCAATGTCATTGTATCTAAAAAATCGTTTCTTAGAATAAAACATCGCTATTAAGTCGTAAGTGTCAAAATAGCAAACTAATTGTCTTATATTAAAACTGATAATGCAATCATAATGCATCACAATTGTTACTTTGCGGTTCCTCATCAAAAAAAAAGTTATGGCGACTCGAAACATTGCGGCATATGGCAGCTCCCTGCGTCAGAACGTTTTGGTTTCGATATGAATCCATATGATGAATAAAACGAATAGGCAGAAGAAATTTGCAAATAGGATAATTTGTTGAAATATTACGGCCCCGTCAATCAGCTTGGGTCAGTGTGACACAGTCAAGCTTTGCACTCCGCAGGTACAACTTTCCACCTGTGATGCGTCCTTAACCTAACCAGCTGACCCCTTGACTCTCTTCAGGTCCAAACAAAATTTTGGGCTAGCGCTAAAACTGGCCTCCTGCTCTACGCCAACTCCAGAATAACCAAAAATTCGATTCTGTGCAATTCCAAACATCCGGCAATATCGAAGCACGTAATAAGTGGCCGTAGTGATTCAAATGATCTACAAGCCCGCGTAGACTTCCACAAAAAGTTCCTTACTGGAATCAGGCAGAATGGCACTGGTCTGGGGTATGGCAGTACAACCATGAGCGATGTGGACTTGAAGAAGTCTCTATTGTGGGGAGATTACGACAGCAACAGTATGGCTCATGCTATTGGCCTTCAATGCCAGAATGATTGGACAACGATTGGGGACTTTTGCATTTCGCCTCCAATGCACTGGAAGGTAATGCTCTATGAATGGATGCAAGAGATGCTGAAATTTTATTTGAATGCCTTTCAGGATACACTTCCAGACTTCAGTAACCTCGCTCGTTGGAGCTATGCCGAGGATAGTTCATGTCCCCTTTGTAGCAATACCCCTTGCACAGCTAGACATATTATATCTGGCTGCAAGGTGGCCTTAAATCAAGGACGGTACACTAACCGCCATGACAATGTTCTCGCTGTTATTGGCAAGGTAATTAGAATCTCAGTGGCTCGTGCCAACAAGCGTTTGACAGTATCCTCCAAACCCCCAATAGTTTGTGCGGGATGGCTCTAAAGGCAAAATACATTTAACTAAAAAACCTTTCTCAATAATTGAGAAAGCTTCAGATTGGATTCTGGAGGCCGATCGCTAAGCAGTATAAATTCCCTGAAAGTCTCGGATGCACAGCCCTCTGTCCAGATGTAACGCTTTACTCTCTATCTCGGAAGGTTGCCCTTTTTGTAGAATTAACTGTTCCATGGGAATCAAATATCCCAAAAGACCACGAGTACAAATTAAATAAATACCATGATCTCGCAAATGCCGTAACCCGGAATGGCTTCACTGTTCACCTTAACGCGGTGGAAGTTGGCGTTCGTGGTCTGCCAGCTAAATCTCTATTTCACCTCTTTAAAGATCTTGGTCTTTCAAGAAAAATAATCAACTATTTTCTAGAAAAATTATTTAAAACCGCGATTTGCGCATCTCAAATTCTATGGCTTCGAAGGGGGAGTGAATGGGTGGTAATGTGCACGCTCACATGTGGCAAGACAGCTGTCCTAAGCCTACCACAGCCGGTCGCTGGTCCGGAATCCACTGCTCACCCCCCCAGAAGTGTAAAAAATAGTATTATGATGGGCCCGACTCCGATCGGTGAATTCCATGGCAGCTCCGTTTGTATTTTATTTATTGTAACTCATTGTTTGAAATCTTTGGTCATTATCTTAGGAACTAAAATTTGAGACGGTAAATTTCGGTAAATGCATTTATGGCTACTGTAGTTATAACTCACTCTTACGATTTTAGGGTATTTTCTATTAATTACCAAATTTAGCCGCAGACGAAGCAACCCGATATACTTTAGGTTAGGAGGACAAGTCCGCCATACGGACAGGACAAGTTTGACATATTATATGTCACGTACTTATACAACTAATAGGGTTTATAATTATTTTTGATATTGCATATTTTGTGCATATTTCAGCATTTCCGTGAATCTTTGATGCATATTCATGCACATTTTTGTGAATATTTGCATGCGTATTTCAGCACTTTGTGCATATAAGCCGATGTCTAGTTGTTATACTTAATTAGCAAACCTACCTTCAATTTTAAATGATGTACATCCGGGTCACTCTTCTTTACATTCACTTTTTTGACATTTCGGATGCGGCAAGAACTGCCATTCGCAAGGCTGCGTTGTGAAAACTGCTTATTTAAGCAGTCTTTTTCCATGCGTCCTACGTTCAATTCGTCCTCCAAAGTTTTTACGTATGTTTGCAGATTCACAATGGTCGATGACAAACATTTGATGTTCTCTTGCAGCGGAATCGTTTCCATGCTGCTTTGGATCAGCTCCTCTTCATGGGATACTTGTAGTGTATGGAGCTAAAAAAAATATTGAATATTTTTTTTATTCTACAATATTAAGAACTATAAATAAACGCAGAAGATAATCCTTTAAAAGAGATATTTACCATGTTTTAGTTCATCCATTGATTATATATGGTATTAGATTGATCAACTCTATAATACGATTTGGCAACCCTTCTGCGCCTGCAAAATTCAGGTGGCGCTGATAGCATTGACGGCCAATCTAATAGCAATTTATTTGGTCATCTATAATATCATTGATAATGAAGGTTTTATCTAAAGAATTATAAAACCCAATAATTTAACCAATGATAACAATAATAACATTCAATTATTAGTGCCATCTGCTGCATTTTTTATATAGGTTGATCACATCACAGAAATAATACGGAGAGAAAGAATGCCATCTATTAGTCTAACTGAACAATAAAGTGCATAATTATTACGTATTGAAACCTGTATACCAACTAAAAAATTGATATCTTTATGTAAATATTATTAAAGTAATAAGAGCTATGATTTAAAAATTCGTCTGTTATTATATTATCATTTTATAGCGTATAGGCATGTTTAGAGGATCATTTACAGTACGCCGCCATACTGTTACATCACGAAAGTCACGATACTGAACATAATAATAGAAGATTAATCGATTTTTGAAACTATTAGTGCCATCTACACGCTGCGTTTCGTAGTAAAATCCTGGTTGCCAAATCCTAGTATGACATTAAGCAATCTAATACGCTATATAATTAATGGTACAATCTTCTTCGTGAGAGAGTATATAACCGTGAATTATGAAACTGATCATCCTTACGTCCTGAATCCGTTGCTTATGCGATTTCTTTAATTCTGCTTCCAGCCCTCTCACCGACTGCGACAGTGACTCCACCTCTGTCTCCCATCTAAGTTTCTGTGATCTTAACTGGAAGAGCTCTGTGTTGTCCTGCTCCCAACATAGGTCATCAGTTGATTTAATGTTAAATCTTGACGGAAACTTATCCGTGCCGTTTATTTTCGATAGAACTAGAAACATAAATTACATTTTGTATTCTTTATTGTCGCATGCTACTTGTGGCACCATCCCTTTCTCATTTTGCTATAGTAAGTCAAGCACAGACCTATATTAACCCATATATGCCTAGTGATTCGAAATCGAAACAAAAAGTAGTGCGTTGGTAAAAGCATCTGAAATTCTTTGTGAGCTCAGTACAATTCCAAAAACTACCATCTATCGCAAGAGTACGGAACTATCACCTATTAGCAATGAGGTTTTAGCAGAATTGACACTTTTGATTGAAACAGTAAGCAGTGCCAGTTGTGTCATGTTCGCATCGTGCAAAAATCATTTCGTCTCCCGAAAAAAGTAAGTAATTATTCAGTTAAGTAAAGCTTTGTACAAGTATCATAGTTTTGTAGTAAATGTGGGTAAATTATGGACTTCGTGCTTTCAGAATTAGTTGATTGTAGATAGAATTAGTAGATTGCATGTGAAAATAATAATAAATATTAAATAAACTCATTATAACATCTCTGTTTGAATTACCTATAATTACCTATAATGTTGGATATTTGCCTATCGTTTCGTTTCGAACACCTCTAAAATACCTAGTTAACAAAATATATATATATACTAAAACTAGTCAATACTGTTATAGGGACCTATCGACATAAACATATCTGAAAATAACCAAAATAGTTCCGGGCATATATATGGGTTAAGA
Source organism: Micropterix aruncella (assembly GCA_944548615.1). Lineage (NCBI taxonomy): Eukaryota > Metazoa > Arthropoda > Insecta > Lepidoptera > Micropterigidae > Micropterix > Micropterix aruncella. The sequence continues at coordinate 23,503,630 of OX155963.1, forward strand.
TTGTAGATGCTGGGGTTGAATCTGCTATCCCAGGATGTTATAATGATCATTGTTGATTTTTCACACTAAGGAGGGATTCAGGCTGAGGCGACTTGGTATCGGGCGCGGATGTAGTGCGGCGAGACACGTTTTTCAGTCGTTCCCCATGGTAAAGTACGAGCCAATACAGACAGAAGGGCGCCAAAGAGACGCACCCGCGCCACGCGACGAATTATCTATCATTATATGACAATCAATCGCATTATATGACTTAAAATGTATAGAGATAGCAGTTAATGTATAAAAATGCATCCACTTCGCACGGTTTTGCGATGCCTGAGCGACTGAATGCCTCTTCTGTATACTTTGGTTACGTCGCATCTGCACCCCGTCCACGTCCGACGCCCGTGCCACGTCGCCTTTGTCTGAACCCCCCCTAAGATTTAGGGATATAGCAATCCACTGCTCTAGTTACGTCATAGCCCAGCAGAGGCTTAATTCAAACAGTGATGGAATTGGTAAGCCAGTAGGGTTCCTTCACTCCCTGCTTACCAGTTTGGGAAGATTTGTCCTTCCACTAGCCCACATAAATAAAACGGTACGATGTTATAAATGGCCTCCAATACTTTTTTGGCCGAGCGACAGTCATCTTAATTCCGAAGGTCCCAGTTTGCACCGGACCAAAGGACGCTCGGCCCATTGCTCTCACAGACACTGTGGCCAAAATCTTTTTTAGCATAGTCCACACGAGGATGAGCGAATTCATGCACCGGAATGAGTACCTTGGAGTATCAGTTCAAATAGGCTTCATGCGTGGCGTCTCGGGCTGCCTCGAGCACAATTCTCTCCTGGCTGCTGCCATCAAGGATGCGAGACAGCACGAACGCCAAATCAATGTATGCTGGCTCGACCTAGAGAATGCCTTTGGGTCAGTCCGACACAGTCTCCTCCACTTTGCACTCCGCTGGTACAACTTCCCACCAGTCGTGCGTGACATTGTAGCCTCCTACTACAACTGTCTGACTTTCCATGTTAAAACGCAAGAATGGACTACCCGCTCTATACCATATTCAATTGGACTATTTCAGGGCTGTTGCCTCTCCCCGACGATTTTTAATATAGTTTTTAATATACTGCTGGAAAGCCTGACCCAGTTTGACAGGAAGTGGGGCTACCGTTTTAAAACAGACGGCCAATACACCTCGTCGTGCCTCGCTTTTGCCGACGACCTAACTTTCATCACCAGAAGCCCCAAGCAGCTTTCCCTGCTATTACAGAAAGTGGAGCTTTTCTGCGACTGGTCAGGCTGTATAAAAGTGAAGCCCTCCAAATGTTTTTGCCTTGGACTCGCCCGCATGGGCACAAAATTTACATCCTATGACCCCAAATTGGTCTATAAGGGCTCTAATATCTCCCTTATAGACCCAAACAATCATTTCAAATTCCTCGGCAGAAAAATCACCCATCAGGGAAAAGACGTCTCGGGCGATCATGTTATAGAGCATTTCAAAAGTTGCCTGGCGAAAATAGATGCCTTGCTAATTTCTGGCCCTCGTAAGGCCTGGATCTATGACAATTATCTAACGTCACATTTGTCATGGCCCTTTCTTATTTACGATTTTACCAAAACCCAACTGTCTCGTCTAGATGCGCTGGTGACAGCTAGTTTAAAGTCCTGGCTGTCCTTAGCCAAACCAGCTGACCCCTCGACTCTCTTCAGGTCCAAACAAAATTTTGGGCTAGCGCTTAAACTGCCCTCTCTGCTCTACGCCAACTCCAGAATAACCAAAAATTCGATTCTGTGCAATTCCAAAGATCCGGCAATATCGAAGCACGTAATAAGTGGCCGTAGTGATTCAAATGATCTACAAGCCCGCGTAGACTTCCACAAAAAGTTCCTTACTGGAATCAGCCAGAATGGCACTGGTCTGGGGTATGGCAGTACAACCACGAGCGACGTGGACTTGAAGAAGTCTCTTTTGCGGGGAGATTACGACAGCAAGAGTATGGCTCATGCTATTGGCCTTCAATGCCAGAATGATTGGACAACAATTGGGGACTTTTGCATTCCGCCTCCAATGCACTGGAAGGTAATGCTCTATGACTGGACGCCAGAGATGCTGAAATTTTATTTGAATGCCTTTCAGCATACACTTCCAGACCCCAGTAACCTCGCTCGTTGGAGCTTTGCCGAGGATAGTTCTTGTCCCCTCTGTAGCAATACCCCTTGCACAGCTAGACACATTCTAGCTGGCTGCAAGGTGGCCTTAGATCAAGGACGGTATACTTACCGCCATGACAAAGTTCTCGCTGTTATTCGCGAGGTAATTAGTCTCTCAGTGGCTCGTGCCAACAAGGGTTTGACAGTATCCTCCAAACCCCCAATACAGTTTGTGCGGGATGGCTCTAAAGGCAAAAAACATTTAACTACAAAACCTTTCTCAATAATCGAGAAAGCTACAGATTGGATTCTGGAGGTTGATTCGGTCTCTAAGCAGTATAAATTCCCTGAAAGTCTCGGATGCACAGCCCTCCGTCCAGATATAACTCTTTACTCTCTATCTCGGAAGGTGGCTCTTATTGTAGAATTAACTGTTCCATGGGAATCAAATATCCCAAAAGACCACGAGTACAAATTAAATAAATACCATGATCTTGCAAATGCCGTAACCCGGAACGGCTTCACTGTTCACCTTCACGCGGTGGAAGTTGGCGCTCGTGGCCTGCCAGCTAAATCTCTATTTCACCTCTTTAAAGATCTTGGCCTTTCCAGAAAAATAATCAACTCTTTCTTAGAAAAATTATCTAAAACTGCGATTTGCGCATCTCAAATTCTATGGCTTCGAAGGGGGAGTGAATGGGTGGCAAGGTGAACGCTCACATGTGGCAAGACAGCTGTCCTAAACCTACCACAGCCGGTTCGTAAGTCCGGAATCCACTGCTCACCCCCCAGAAGTGTAAAAAATAGTATTATGATGGGCCCGACTCCGGTCGGTGAATTCCATGGCAGCTCCGTTTGTATTTATTTATTATTGTCAGTGTGGTAAAGGACAAGAATTAATGAAATTATTACATTACATGGGTGCAGAAGCATTAGTTGTCCTGTGCGAGGAATTGGCGCCGGAAGCCTCAAATAAGAAACTTACGATGAGGTCGTGGATACGCTTCAAAAACACTATTCACCGGAACCGTTCAAGATTGCATCCAGCTTGCTCCCAGACCGTACAGTTTTGGAGTGTTGTCATAAACCAATTTTTATTCGAAAATACCTTGTCCTACAGTCATTATCTGCTGGCCGGACTATAGCAATGAGAGCCTTATGCTAGAACAAGCACTGGAAGTAGTCATTGGAATGGAATTATCTATTAAGGATGCAGCATTTTTATATAAAAGAGCTACAATTAAAAACGTATTAAACAGTTCGCTCCAGTTGAGATCCTTGAGAGAGTATTTGAAAGTAGGTCTGCACTATTTATGAAAAGTGTCTCTTAACCCCTGGGAGGCCTAAAACGCCAATCGGTGGTGGCGGTGGTTAACAGATTTGCGCGTAGCCATTTTGGCCGGCCTTCATATATATTATATAAATATATGATATACATGACTAACAAAATTAATTATAGGTAACAAGAGATAATTCATAAAAAATGGTATAGTTAGTATTTATATACAAAGCCAACCAAAAATATGCAGCGCTGTTTTTGCGCGCGAAGGCTATCTTCCGAAAAGTTAAGTCATTTCATTACTAATAGTATGAAAATTGAGGAATGCAGTTTGACAAATTCAATAGGAGGTTTCCAAGTGTAAGAAATGTAGGTATTCTTATATGATCGGAACTGCTTTCATCAAGGTTTTTTCTGGTTTTTTTGACATCCTCCTCCATTTAGTTGCGCTCACCGCTTGTCCACTCTTGAGTTCAGTCGCCTGGAGCAGTATATGCCACCAGCTCCCCCTAAATCCAACATTCTTGCTAATGACTGTCTAACATTTATGCGTAATCAGCAAATACTGTCTAGATCTGCAACTAGTTTTCCTCAGGTGGACTGCTACTCGCAATCATAATATATATAAAAATACTAAAATAAAAGCTCACCATCTTTCTCTCTGTGCAATTTATTGACGTGCATCTGTAGTTGATTAATATCTCTCTTTAATTTAAGTATTTCTCTGTCCTTCAAGAGAAGTTCTTTTTGTAAGCCTTTTATGGTTGCCAGAAGATGACTATCCTCTTTCAGAGCTGAGTATATTTTCTTTGGAACCATCGAAGTCCCACACATCACCTTATCTGAATCGCAGATCAATCTGGAACCGGGTCGGTTTAACGTCTGCGTCTGCTTTGTGGAAGTTAGAATGTCTGAGTCGTCGATTTTTACCTGAAAATAAAGTATGTACATAGGTGTAAGAAAAATACTCAATGATGGTATTTTAAATGGTAGGAATGATGGTAAGAAAAATACTCAATTATGAAATTGATTGCCCACTTTGTGAATGAAAGGATCGATTAAATCTAAAATTTCTTATTACATCATCAGCATGCGCCATCTCCATGATAAAGTATATTAGCATTTTTAACATATCTGCCTGTCGTACTTGCTGTGCCCAATTTCTCAGATTTTTTAAGATTCAGAGTTAATTTTGGGATATCAAACAGCTTCCGAAATATCTTTCTTTCTCTTTGTTGGAGATGTGTGCGCAAACTTACTGTTCCCAAAAGGTATGATATGTAGGACGCACCCGAGCAAGCATTCCTATGGAGCTCGATGTATGAGGAGTGTTATATGTACCTAAGGGAGAATAAAACAAGAAAACAAACGTTTGAGGGATAGGCAGCGAGGGATAAACTGTTAAAAAACGAAAAATGGCAATTTCCTGGAAATCTTTTGTTAGAATATTTAATATTAGCTATTAGATATTTTACCTTACGAGGATATACATTTTTAGCGGTTTTTAAAGGTATTAATGTTGGAAAATGTGTCAACAAATTGGCACTGCTGTCTATCTATGAAACCGCTATGATTTCATTCTTCTCCTTCAGGTATATTTAAAGATTAATCTATGTTCTTCCTAAATCTTCACACACTGATCTTCGTACGGATGCTCGCTTGGGTGGTGCGTAGTTCACTTTACACCTTTCAGGGAGAGTAGCCCTCTAGCGGGAGAAAATAGCACTGAGCGTTCCCATTGATAAAACCTTACCTGCAAACCAACGTCCGTTCCAGTCTTAATTCTCGGTCTGCAATCCATCTCAGCTATGATGCCTCTAAGGTTGCCGGCTTCAGATTCCACTTCACCTATATGACTCTCATACTTCTCTTTCAAAGCATCGAACTGTTTGTGGAGCATCGCTATGATATTATTAAACTTGTACTCCTGGGATTTCAGTGTATTTTCCAGCTCCTCCGTGCGCTTTTCGAGGAGCTTTTTTTCGGGGTCTTCGAGCGTTTGATGCTTGGCGGCGACTGAAATATGAAATTAACAGTTTATTCATCGAAATAAGTAATCCGTCAGCATAAGCCATTTTTTATTATATGAGCCATGGTATGCAATAACCAGTGAAGCCACATAATGGACAAAATTAAGTTTAATTCATCCAGGTGATCCAAGACATCAAACATTACTATTAGCAAAAATCATTAAACCCACAAATTCAATGTAGCACCAACTATTAAAAAAATGGTCAACCCACATGGTCAACTCAATTGTCAAACCAATCAGCAACAACCCGTATACTTGTTTTAGGATCCTCATCAAAAGCTCGTAGTATTCTTTCATCTACTACACCATTATGTTTCCTCACATTCACTCGAGGCTCTTAAAAATGTAAGTTTCCGGTCTCCCTGAGACATCGATAGGTTGTTAAGAAGGTTTCGTGGTGTGGTAAACGTCGATCAGGCTATGACTCCCGGTAATTCTCTGCGCTTCAAGTGCATTGCAATTAACGCTACCTTACGCCGGCAGCATGTCAGCATACTCTTCATTACTGAAGTTAGGCATTGTAACGACAACAGTGAAGCTTGACAATTCAACAATATCAACACTGATCAATTGCCAAAATTCAAACTAAATAGCCATATAAACTTGTGTCCCTTCATCCACATACATACATCACTTACTACTTCATTATTTTATTATAAATTCTGGAATGTATCATCTGTAAGACGAGTTTGAGGATTGTTCATCTGCTTGAAATCGCTGTATCTTTTGCAATTTCCTTACTCCAATGAGGTGGATGGAGACAGAAGCCAATCCATTCACCACTCGGGCAGTTTTTACGACTATGGTTGCCTTTTCTGCCCGAGCTTAATAATATTTCAATAGAATCAGAGGCTTATATCCCCATCCAGTCCCCCAAAGTCATTATATTAATTTATGTTGTGCATTTAAAATATGTTTGCATTTCTACATACATACATTTTTACAATTTATCGTATTATACGATTCCAGGTATTAGTGCACTGACTATTAATTGCATTGAGTATATATCTTTTGCAGTTACTTTTTTTCTAAATTGTAATAGTAAATACTATGTTATTCCTTACCAATTAAGGCTGACACAGAATCCGGATGCTTCCTCCGCAGCGCCATCTCCGTTTGCCGACACTGTCGTTGCAAATCCTGCACTGTCGTTCTGTCCCTCATCGTCTGCGTCTCCAATACTTTCTTCTGTGTCTTCAAATTCTCCATTTCGCTTATCAGCCTCTCTTCGTTTTCTCTAAACCTTTCGTTCTGGGCAATTAAACTGTTAAATTCCATTTTGGTGCGTCTGGCAGAATCAATTGTCTCTCTGAACTTGCTCTCCAAAACACCGTTCTCTGTGGTCAACTTATCGTAACCGCTCCTCATTTGCCTACTCACTTGAAGTAGTCTAGCATACTGCGACTCTAAGCTTTGTAAACGCTCTTCTTTATCCTTGGTTACATCTCGCAGTTCGTTGTACCTCGCTTGGAGGGCTCTCCTCGTCGCTGCTGCTGATGTAGGTTTATCGATATTCTCTACGTTTTTAACCCGAAGAAAAGCTGAATTGGCAGAGTGAGGTCGTTTATTAAACTTATGAGGTTTATTCAGTCCTAATTTAAAACTGTAGTCAGTCTGTAAGGAAACAAACAAAGATCAAGTAAGTAAAGATATGCCACAACAAACGGGGCTGCAAATACGCCAAAGGAGAAATATCCATATATTTGCTCTTCTGTTCCGTATTCTCTCCCAATTGCCACAGTCCTATCTGGATGAGTTCTTTAAACCACTTAAATCCCACTTGCATTTCGCTCAATCAGCCTCGAATAATTCATTTAAGAAATCCCTCCAGAATACAAACTTTTTCAACTATTCTTCCAGTGTATAGTAATCCTCATATTAAGTAATCCTCTGCCCTATGATAATAATAATACTAATAACTGTTATCATTGAAGGGGGTATCTAAAAGAAAGCTTTAAATAATATGAATTTTTACATTCTACACTTTTATATAGGAACAATTTTATCTAAAATTTAGAAAATTGTTGTTGAAATTTCGCAGAATTCAAACATCTTGGAATTTTGTGATATACTTAGTCTAGACAATGAAAAGTTGTAAAAAGAAAAGAAAGACTTTAGGGAAATTTTCGCCTTTGGGACTTTGCTTGGAATTGTTAGGAGGTAATCATACTAAAAGTCACCACTCCTAAGAGGTGACGGTAAGGGGGGGTGGGTGGGGGATAGGGGGCACTTAGAAAGCTGCTATTTTCGATTTCTTGCTTATGTCTCGGAAACCACGCTTCCAAGCGATATAAGTTTAACCTATACAAAATTAAGCTGATAAAATGTACAACAAGATTGACCCTATCCATTTTTTCGCTATCTCGCATAATTTCCGAGATATCCGAGGTCAAAATTCGCTAATTTTGAAAAAAAAGCTACGATATTCTACGATTTTAAGTGTAATTTGACAGCTCAGCAGAGCCTCGCTCTGCTTCAAACCGCTTTTGGCGATGAAGCACCCAAGATGCCAGTTTATAGCTGGTTTGCAGAATTCGAACGCTGTCGTGCCAATCGCGCCCGTCCATCGCTCTCAATAACAAAAACATCGATATTGTGTGCCGTATTATCGAGACAGACAGGAATGTGACCTACTATGTGATTCGGGCATCCTACGGCATAGGCATGGGTCAGGTACAATCAATCCTACGCAAACATTTAGCTGTGAGAAAGCTGCGCTCGCAGTGGATCCCACCCAATTTGACTGAGGCTCAAAAAAACGAACAAGCGTCAAATATGGTGTGGAATATAGTAACAGGTGACGAAACATGGATTTACAAATACTACGACTAAAAGACAAAGCAGCAATCGACCATTGGGTTCTTTCAAGATGAGCCGAACCCAACCAAAGAGGCGCGCGTGCAAAGCGCCGCGAAGAGTCGTGATATCGTCTTCGAGTGGTACGCATCTCTATCTCGTCCTCGAGGGATTTGACCCAACACGTATTCTACGTTTATTTGGGGTATCAAGTGTGTCCAGTCCACAGGCTGGACATGCATTTCGTTGATTACCTGTGTAGTATGTAGCGAAGAGGTCGATCGCTTCTTTTTTTTAAAGAAAACTGGACACGTGGCTACTGTTGCTTTGGAGAATTTGTACATGACTATTTGCTTGCAGTAAGTTATTGACGAATTCCGTAAAATGCAATGCCAGCTCTCACCATGACAATGCCAGCTCTCACACGGCCAAACAGACAAAACGAATTTTTGAAGGCGAAAAACGTAAAAATCATGATCCATCCTCCATACAGTTCCAACTTTGCACCTTTTGACTTCTTCTTGTTCATAAAAATTAAGAACCGATTGCGCGGTCAACGATTAGCATCGCCAGAAGAGGCTGTCGAAGAATATGAAAAACATGTTTCCGAGGTACCACGGAGGAGTGTAATAAATGTTTAAAAAATTGGTTTAAACGTATTAAAAGTGTGTAAAAAGTGTAATAAATTGATTTTTGGTTATTTGTTGTATTTTTTTCTTATTCGTCCCGGAAACTTTCAGTGTGGCGAATAAGTTTTAAAAGCATTGGTTCTCTACGACATATTAATTCTGAAATTGAAATTCTGAAATTCATAATAGTACATATACTTATTTTCAGAAATTAATTTGCACACACACTACTGCATATACTTAGTCTGGTTTTTATATTATCTTTTTATTTTTGCATAATACCATTGAAATTTCCTTTTTTTCTACTGAATGTAGGTATACTTGTATTTGTTTAGTGTATTACTGCTTACTCTGTAAGCAGGCTTTTAGAACAGTGTGTTTTGGTCTAAATGTAGAAGGACATACTCAATGGGCTCGATTGCGTTTCTTCGTGAACTAAACGGTGAATGTGAAATGAACGGTTGTCACTTTTCCGCATTAAAACTACCCACCGAAGACAAAGCAGCTAAATCTAACACCCGCACGAAATATATACAAACTTATCACAGGTAGTTTTAATGCGGGAAAATCAACGATCGTTCCTTTCATATTCCGCTCTAACGTATTGCTCTGTCTTGTTCGGTTCCAATTTAAGTTCACGAAGAAACGCAATCGGGCCCAATGAGCCACAATAATAGGTGAATAGGTAAAAAATACACAAAAACATTTTTAGCTATTTAATAATATAACTAGTATGTAATTAGTAGCAATCCTTCGACCTTGGTGAGTGCTCATACGAAGAAAAATCTTCTTCTTCTGGTGCCATGTCCACTATTGAAGTTGGCTATCATATTGGCTAAAATAACTTTTTTGCCCGTCGCTCGAAACAAGGATGTGCTAGATTTCTGAAACCTGACCCGTAGATTACGAAGCCAAGATTCTCTGTTCAGACCTCGTCTTCCGGCTATTTCACCTTGATTTATTTATTAGATGCATAATGCTGTATGTTTCGCGATGTCGCATGACGCGATGAGATGTATTCGAGCTTGAGATATTTCTATGTTTCGCACAAACTTTTTAAGACATCTTCATCCCTGACTCTGTCGACCAGGCTTTTAGGTAGTATCATTGATTATATATGGTATTAGATTGCTCAGCTCCATATTACGTTTTGGCAAACCAAATGCAGGTGGCGCTGATAGGATTGACGGCGAAACTAATAGCAATTTATTCGGCCATTTATATTAAAATTGATAACGAATGATTTTTTTTTTCTGTAAAGGACTGATAGTTTATAAAAACCTAATAATTTAACCAATGATAACAATAATAACATTCAATTATTAGTGCTATCTGTCACATTTTATATACATACATATAGGCTTATTACATCACAGAAATAATAAGGAGAGATATAATGCAATTTGTCCTTCTATAATAAGATTCCAGAGCAAATGAAAAACCTTGGAGAGGACCAATTTAAAAAGACAATTATAAATAATTTGGTAAGAAACCCAATTTATGGTATAAGGGAGTTTGAATTCCATGTTGATGATTAATGAAATGAGTAAAGTTTTAAACAGAATGGTATTATGATAGCTGACATTCTAATTTTCATATAATTTATTATACATCTATTCATTTTTAATAAAAATCGAAGGCATATTGCTGGGTTGACAATAAAATAAATTTTCTTTTATTATTCTACATAGAATTTGCATTTCTATTTTAATATATTATTCTCCCTGACTCTTAAATCACATTAGTATATTTTGATTATTTGTATGAAGGTAATATTGAATATAATATTACAGCCATGACAACTATCACGATAGTTATGTTTTTAATAATAAATTTTTAGCATTTAATTTTGTGACGCATCCAAGTATAGGAATGCCTATTTACTGGAGTAGTTGATTGTATTGTATTGTAATCCATTAGTATATCTAAACATTAAAGAGCGTAATTGGTTTGTATTAAAACGTGTATACCAAATTAAAAATTGACATATTTATGTAAATAAAATTAAAATATTAAGATTTATGATTAAAAAATTCGTTTGTTATTATATTGTTATTTTATTTCGAGGTATGATGCCGTAATGGCGCGTTTAGAGCGCTATCTAAAGTGCGTCCTTAAACTGGTATATTACGAACATCGCCATATTGAACATAAAAGAAGCTTAATCATTTTTTGGAACTATGAGTACCACCTAAACGTTGTGTTTCGTAGTAAAAATCTAACTGCCGAATCGTAGTACTGCGTTGAGCAATCTAATACGCTATATTATAATCAATGGTAGTATCCTCCGATAGAGGCACAATTCTAAGGATTCCAGCTATCTTAGCAGCGTTTCTGTAAGTGTCGAGATTTCCACATCAAATAATAATATTTAGAATACGTAGCATATGAAATCGAAGACTATCGCGGTTGTTTGGCATTATCAATAGGATAAAAACGACTTTACCGCGGGAAGTTTGTAGCACCCGATGTTTCGGCGATGTTGTAACCGCCGTTGTCCAGGATAGACAAACTTGGTGCTACAAACTTCACGCGGCATTTTTTTCCTAAATCTCGTTTTCTATCCTAATTATAATATGTAGCATCTTAGAATTCTGATCTTCAGTTTATTTATTTATTTATTTTAAATATTATACAGGAGCATTACAGGCGAATCCAATTCGCTCTTGAACATTAAATCTAGAGTGTATAAACCCATAATAACTGACTTAGGTAAGTAAACTAATAGTGATTTTTTAAAAAACATAAAAGAATAAAACTGCGTAAAACAAAGATTATGATAAACATCTAGAATAAGCTTTCTTAGCAGGTTGACTAAAGTGTCTAAATGTCCATCCAATACGTAGCATCATATAAATCTGATTCGGGTTTAGTATACACTGAGAAAATTATTGGTTTGATTCATAAGTTACCTTTTTTGTTATTACGGTTTTATACAGAATAACGATGTTTCAATCGTAATTTTTTTGAATTACAAGGATTTTTTTTGAAACTCCATTGCTCGATTATATGTATCAACTTTGTCCTTACGGTTAATACGGAAATAACAGCATACTGTATGATTCATGTGTCCGATTATGACCGTACGTATACTACTACTGACTACATGCTGTCATTTTAAAAGCGAGATCATAAGGTCGCGACGTATTGAAATAACATTATGTTTTGACATTACGGGACAGTAACTACCGTCACGCTAAAACCGTAACGCGTCATGTTGATTCATACGTATAGACTACGGTCCGAGTTATAAACGTAATCTTTGTTGAATTATGCGTATTTCCGTGTATTACAAAGTTATTTTTTTAGTGTACGCGGAGAATAATAGAAATGTCAATTTTATTCAAACGCGTTTAACAGAAGGGAATTAAACCTCTACTGCAGGAGCTCTATCAAAGGCTTTTTAGAAATCAATAAAGCACATCGGCCATTGGTAGTCCTGTCACGATTGGCTGGCGAAATCAACACAATCATCTCATCTACATCGTCATTATGCAAAGCGATCAACAGGCGACGACATACAATGGTTCCATTTTTTGCATTTTCTAATCGATTTGAGAATAATTGGAACCCACAAGAGAAAAACAAGGCTGACTCACGCCTCGTCGACAATATTTAAATTCATAAATACAAGAGTGTTTCCGAGTTGACTCGTTGAGTTAAGATGTTTTTATTTTTTAAAACAATTCACCCCCATTTTGGGTTAAAACTAACAACAGAAGAGACCATAGTTTCCTAGATACTATAGCCAAATTTCAGCGAAATCAGACTGGTAGTTTAGGCTTTTAAATGCAATTTTCTAAAATGCATTTTCCTTTGGTTGCACGAAACCTCCCATTTGTGTTCGCGGCTCAATTATCCCAGCCTCGCAGGGTTAGTGACCAAAGACAAATGATAAAACAGAATATCGTCAACCAGATCGAATCGTGCCTAAAGTTACTGGCCGAGGTTTCCGACCTTGGACATTTCACAGAAGTGAATAATAATATGTGTATAATTTACCAGCCACCAAATCATATTCCGATGTTGAATGAATACAAAAATGAGATTATGACCATTAGGTATCGCGTAGGCTCAGGTTCATCGGTCGCAAGTGTGCAGAAAAAGGTACCATCTGAAATATTTTCAAAACCAGTTCAGGTGACGCGACGTCGCGTCGTCGCAGCGCTCTTTAATTTCATTTCAAGTTCATAATAAATAATACGTTTTCAGGCCGCGATTCCGTATCAGCTGCATAATATTTACATAAAATCAATCGAATTCAGATTTTCCTTTTGCTTTCCCGTCCCACCAACCACCAACCACCACCAATTATAATTGGTTAAAGTGTAAGGCGGAATTAATAATTATTAACGCCGAATTAATAATTATTAATCAGGTTAAATTAAGTCCAATTTTACGCAATTAGTAATAGATAGTTAATTAATCTAGACAAATGATAAAGTGAGTTCGGACCCAAGTGAGATCGAAGACAAAAATCGCTACCTCAAAGATAAATCCTCTGGATTTTGTTAAAACTACAGGACTGGATAACGATTGACCGCATATTAAGCTGGAGTTTAAGGTCGCTTACTCATATTTACTGCTTCTTTATACATATTATATTGGTAAGCTTCTCGAAATCCTTTATAAATCGCTATTTCAAACACTTTCAAATTGCTTTTACTTCCCGGTAACGTTCAACTATAGGTACTGATACATGAATGTAGATAATGATTACATCCTAATTACTTTCGCAACTTTGATACCTGCCTATCATTAGATTATACCGAGGCCCAATCTGAAGTATTTAAAATAGGATTTTTTCCTCAACTGTACCCAGACGGTCACCAATGCAAGCGTGGACTCCAGAATGAAATCCTATATAATAAATAGAGTGATGTAAATCGTCACGCAAAACTCGATTATCCCCTTTTTAAGTTATTTATTTCTTTACTATAAAGTGCTTATTTTCCATTTCTAGCCTAACTATACGTGTCGCGTAGAAATCGTGTCGCGTCGAATACATAATCGGTGCTGTTTGAAAAACCGCTATAGCGATAAAGAGAGGTGGCGTCGCTCGAGTATGTGCAGTGCTGCGACAACCAGAGACGAGTGAGTGTGCGCGGCCGATCGCACGCGAGCAAAGCGATTACGGACGATCACGAGCGATCAGACGCGAGCAGGAAAGATGCGGGGTGCGTTCACGTTCGCGCTGCTCGCAGCTATCGCTGCGGCGGCGACGCTCGCGCTGCCCAGGAACGAGGACAGGGTGGTCTACCCGACGGGAGATGACTATAACGATGCGGCGCAGGCGACCGGTTCCTACCCCAACGCGGAAGTCAACAGCAGGTCCACTTCATACGCCAAACAAGCACCCGGTGAGTGAACTCTCCCAATCCAGGATCTTGGAGTAAGGGAGCGGTTTCCTCGCAAACAGAGTCCTAGTAGTAGAATCTGGTGCTGCAAAATCAACTGCGGCATACTACAAGGGTCGATTCTAGAACCGCTATTATTTCACATCTCGACATCTTTAGATTATCAAATGGAGAATTCTGTTCATTAAATTTATATAAGATTCATTGGGGTCTGAACCTCTGAGCCTAGGTTTAATGCGACCGTCTCACTTTCTTTTGTGACCAGTTTGATACCGTTTTGTGCTTTTTATAAAGTCTAGTATCTTTGAGGGGACGATTTTTCGATGTCACTACAGTCGAGAATTAATCTTCCTAAGTATCGGCTCTTTAATTGAACTAGCGGACACCACCCAGAAAGTGAAGCTAAGTAACTGCTTCTTCAAAGCAAAATATGCACAGATCGGTCTCCGATCTGATCCATCGGCCCCATCTGATGTAGAAACCTAACAGTGACCCGTGTGGAATCATAAGTATGCGTAGCTAGTCCTAGTTATGGTTTTAGTAACTGTCGGATGTGCTTTTTTGTTAGCTCTTTCGTATTTTTTTGTCTTCAATCGAGTATCTTTGAGTTTATTGTCTCTCCTGTACTTCTAATCTTTGAGTTGCTGTGGATTTCGATACTCCACAGAATGGCTCTGTACTATCATGGGTCGAAGGTCTCCTGTTGGGCAAACGGATCGGCTTTCTCGTTCCTATCAATCCTCGTGTGACCAGACATGTGAGGTACCCAGCGTAACTTCACTTTGATTTGTAAACAGAGATCTTTCATTGTTAATGTTTAAGTTCACTGTTTACAATTGTCGAGTTGATGTTTGTAGGATTTTTGCATGCTTTCATATCTTGTGGCGGCACATACTTTTGCCTTGAATATATGATTTCTTTTCGTGTGGGTTACCTTACTCCTGTATTTAGCAATGTAGCCTCTTCTTCTTGGATTACAGCTCTTGCAGGTTTTTTTTATCAATAGGGCTATTTTCACTATGCATGCCACACTCTAAATAAGTCCACCTTTCTCCAGGAATCTTTCCTTCAATGTTTCTTTGTATCATTACTGCAAGCTGGATAAAAATGTAATTTTCCCTTCGCATGACAATAATATGTGCAAGGTATTGAAGTAGTTGAATTTTTCGATGTTTTTTTTTATTTGTATTATTTTAATGTGTCATAGTAATATGAGTAGGTAATTTACAGTAGTAAAAATATATAAATACAGATGCGAAAATGCTTCACTACCCGAATTCTTTTAGACTATATAAACATGCAACCAGGCCTTAGTGGTCTGTATCTGATTGCGCATTAACTAGATGTTTTATATTTTTTTAATTGCGAACTGGCGTAATTCAGGTTCTAAACGTCAGATTGTTCTAAATTAGGAAGAAATGGGACTGAAAAAACATGTTAAGTTTTTTTTTTATAAGAGATGCATAGATTCATATTTGATACCTGCATGAATACATACATTCTTTACTATTTTGATGTTATTTATTATTTCATTTAGTCGACTGAGAGCTTTGTATTATTATTAGATACCTTCTCTGCCGGTTCAATATTCTTCAGTAGACTCACATTTCAAAATCTTCAACTTTACAATCTTCTTCGTCTATGTCACCATTTCATACCACAGGATAGAGAGAAGATCTATCGACGAGTTTCCGTATTTCAAGATCGACGGAGAGATCTTGATTGTTCAATAAGTTCACGGCCCGGTGGCATAGTGGTTAGGTCGCCTGATCTTACATCGTAAGGTTCCGGGTTCGATTCCCGGCTGTTACACCATTTTCCGTTGGGATAAAATTAATGGAATTGCATTTCAATTCTGTCGATCGAATGTAATAACAAGACACACACTTGCATATATGCTATACGCACACATACATATAAACACTTCATAGTAGGGTTGGTTGGAAGAGATTGTCGTATGACAATAAACCCGCCCATTGTGAAGTTTCACAATAAAGAGTATAAACAAACAAACAATAATTTCTGATTTCTAGCAACTTCGATTCTCCCCTTTTGAGGAATTCTGGCTAACCATTTCTATTGATGTCTCCAAGCTGGATTCACATATTTACCGATAGTTCTAAAGGCGATTAAGGGTGGTATGTTGAAGTTGCAGCTTTTGCGCTAATCGCGATAATTGTATCTTGATTTAGTTCCCCTCTATTTAGCCTCCATTTACACCGCAGAGAGCATCGTTGGGGCAGCTTATTAAAAAAAGCGATTATCTTCGCGGACTCTCTCGCGGACTATCTTCGCGGTCCCTTAACAATCATCTATCTCATATAGAAAACGAGATCAGATAAAAGATGATCAATCTTGGAATCTGCCAATTATGGGGTGATCATTCCTTTGTTGGATTCCCAGCTATCTGCTAGTACCACGCGGTAAGAATCCGTTCATCTTTCAACACTATATCATTTTGACGTTAATATTTAGATCCATTATATTTGTTGTATTTGTGATTTGTTTGTTTGTTGTTTAAGTCTTGCGCATCTCAGTATATACATAAATAATGCAATCAGCAATTTCCCTTCGAATCAACACTTTACATGGCAGAAATCATTCTCGTTGTTTGTTTACCACTTTCTATAAAAGAAAACAATATATTGTTGTTAACCGTCAATACTAATTATTTTTAGATTTCCCGATGGTCAATTTTATTTGAGAGATATTCACTTTCATTCAATTCATTTTGATTTGCTTCTTAAGTATGAAAGTGCGTTGTAGAGCAGCAAAAAGAAGAGTATCGTCAATATATCGTATCTTGTTAGTTGATATTCCTGCTCACATTATACCCAGATCCTCTTGCTTTTTATATTTTGCTATTGGTTCATCCGTTAAAGTGTTCGGGCCAGGTTAGGACACGTCTGTCCAAAAATATGCGGCCAGGATGGCCTCGTCGTTTGCCTCTTGTAGGTCCTGGTGTGTGATAGGGGTTGACAGCTGCGGGCAGGATCAGAGGTGGTCTTTATCCTGCAGCGTTCCACAGTTGCATATTGGGTTTTCTGTGTAGCCACAGCGAACGACATTGGCTCGGTATGTTGTCACACCAACCCTCAGTCTGTTTAGACTAAGCCAGGTGGTATAAGGGAGATGGGACCCCGGTACTATCTCTTTCTTTACGTCCTCAAAAATGCGATGCCTTCTATTGAGTGATACGGTTCGATGTTTGACTTCCTTGGAGCGATTTTATGCGGCTCATGAATGACTTTCGCGATTTGAGGCGATTGTGATGTGGTTCTTGTCCATGCAGTGGGTGTGTTAGGCCTTCTATCACCTGTAGGCGTTATGAATCAGCCAGGACATCACGAGGTTGTTATTGTTATTTCATCATTGTTATTGGTGTTGGGATGGATGCCAGTGTGAAAGATCTTGAGATCTCTAGATTTAGATTTTAATACCAATTTGCTAATTTGATTAATTATGATTTAATCCCTTCGGAAGATGAGAAACTTAAATTTTAACTGACTTTATCTACATTGTCTTTTTGAAGTTAATTGAGTTTTGACCTGGTCCACTTTTAAAATAAAACCTGTTTTTTTTTCATTAATATTTCTTAAATAAATTTCAACTGCACACATCATACAATGGTAAATAACACATATTCGACAATTTTATTATCTTTATGACGGTCTGACAAAATTAAATTATATGATCGAAGAATTCGTCATTGACTGTCATTCATCAAGACTATGCAATGCTATAATTTTATCTGTAGCATCGTTTACCCAAATTTGGCAATTAACGGTTTATGGTCGGTGTTCCCATTTCGGTATCATAGATTGTGCGATATAAAGTGCATCGATATGTATGTATTGAGAGAATGGGCGATTGTTTTCGGCAACATATTAAATTACTTCTTCTTCTTCTTCTTAAAGTGCCATCTCCTATCGGAGGTCGGCGGTCATTATGTCCATCTAGGCCCGTGATGTTGCGGCGCAGAACAACTCGGTGGTGCTTGAGTTGAACCATTCAACGAGGTTTTTTAGCCAGTGGGTTCTTCTTCGGCCAGGTCTTCGGTGGCCTTTTATCTTTCCTTGCAGGATTATTTGGAGAAGAAGGTATTTGTAACCACGCATTATGTGGACCATGTATTGTAGTTTCCTTCTCTTTAAGGTCTTCAGTAATTCCAATCCTTAGTGCATTCTTTGCAGCACCGTCTAACTTGTGACTCCTGTATTAAATTACTAAGAAATACAAATAAAAACTTTGGAAATTATAAATTCCAAGCCTCACGAAAAACACGTTTACTGATATCTTGTTTTGCGCCAGCGACAAAAAAAAAACGCAACGGTTCAAAAGAAACATCTTAGAAGGCCGTAATGATTTCGCGAAATCAGTTATGGTAATTAAAACAGGATGAAATTAGCTCTTAAGTAGGATGAAATTAATATATATAATAAAATAAAAGGAGTGGCCGGACCGGAAGTATAATATACCCAAATGGAAATTACGTGTGACCCAAAAATAAATCGATTGCTATTCCAGCAGCAGACTGCAGATCTATTCACGTCAAGTTCACCGACGCGATGCGGTTAAAATACTTAATTAAACCAACCTAATTCTTTCGATCGCATCGCTCGAATGTGTGTAACTACAGTTTCGAGGGAAAGGAAAGTTTTTAAAGGAATTAAAGTTATATACACAATTAAACTGATCTTCATGTCTGATGCAACTCACGCTATTTAAACAAATGGAGATTACAAAATTGGGATATAAATAATACAATAAAAAACCGGTGCGATTGCGTTGCCGAACACTGTCGTCCGAAGCGGCAAGCGGCTAGAATAGGGTTGCCATCTGTAAAATCTTCACTTATGATGGACAAAGTTGATTGAAAACCAAAATAGTATAATTTATTAAACCATCTTTAATCGACGTAGAAAAGGTAGAAAGAACCTAATAGGCAATTGCAGAAATAATCTAATAGGCAACCCTGGTGTAATGGTCCTTTATTCAGATTTATTTATTTCATAAAATATAGTTTATATCATTAAACATATAAGTGTAAATAGATATACCTCATTTTACATAAATAGTAATACTTACCTATTCCCCGTGCTGATGGAGACTTTTACTTCTTCTTCTTCAAGTGCCCTCTCCGCTGGCGACTATTCTGGCTATTTGTATCTTGCAGACTGCTGCTTGAAACAAGGATCGTGTACTCTTTCCATACCATTGACGTAAATTAACAAGCGAGAACATGTGTCTTTGTCCTTGAGGACTTACACCTCGGATTTTGTCAATTTATTCCTTGAATGGAAGGCCATACTTTTCGTTCCGCATTATGAGTCCAAAATACTCCAGTCTCCGGGTTTTTATAATGTTCATTAGCACTTGCTTCGTTTGAAATCTCGCAAGCACACTGTCGTTTCAAACTCGATCAACCCAGCATTCTTCTGTGCAGCCACATTTCAAATTGCGTCTATCTTTTTACACGTGTTCTGTGCAAGCGTCCGTGATTCAGAGCCATACAAAAGGACGAGGAATACATATCAGTGGATGATGCGTACGCGGAGTTGTAGGCTCAACTTCCTGGCACATATCGGCTTAGTCAGGTTATAGGATTTTAGTCAGAGTCAGTCAATTTTAGTCAAACTTTACTCAATTACTTTCTAAACTTTCCGTGCTTGTTCAATTCTGCAACGGATCTCCAAGCGGTGGTCCCATTTCTCATTCTCGTAACTTCTAAGGTACTTATATTCCTCTTATCGTTTTAGTTATTTGCCATTAAGAAAGGTAGATGTTTGTGAATATTCATTACGAGCAATTATCACAAACTTGGTCTTGTTTTTATTGATGCGCAAACTGTAGTTTTAACCTACATCATTTAGACTTTGTATGAACTGCTGCAAATCGTGAAGTTGGTGGCAAGCAAGACTGTGCTATCAACGTAACGAAGTTTGTAGACGAGAACCTCGTTTATTTTAATACCACAAATTTCGATTTACAAACGCTTCTTTAAAGACGGCCTCAGAACAGATGTTAAATAGAATAGCGACAGAATGCAGAATTGTTACGAGTTGTTTATTTATTTTCCTAACTATACGCGCAAAATTATTTGTATTTGTAATTTTTCATAGCGATTGTATTTCAATAAAATAACAGATGTTTGTACAAATCCAGCGGTCGGATCTTAAATCTGCTAAAGGGGTAAATCTTGATACAAAACGCCTTGATGCAAATTACTCTCGAATTAAAAAATCGCAGGGTCATGAAACTTAGCAAAGTGTTAGAGCAGAGAGTGATGCCACGAATAGTGATTTGGCCGAATGCTGAATACCGAATATTCGGCCACGATATCGGCCGAAGCGCCGAATATTCGGCTGCCGAATGTTCGGCGTAAGATGTGTGTGTGGCGTGCATTATTGCGCGTGACAGGTCTCATAGGTTGCTACTTTTTTGACCCGCAGTTCAAATAGTTTCCCGAGATTGGTTCAAACAGAAAGAGAAACACAAAAAAATCTTTTAGAAGCTCTGAAATTGAGTTTTGACGAGTCTAGTAGTATTGAATCTGATAGTGATTCTTCTCCACTTCGTAAGAAAAGAAAAACCAATGAAAACGATAAAACGATTGAAATACACGACAGTTTCTGGAACTGTTTTGAGAAAGTCGCTACAGATAATATGCAAAATGATGAGGGTGGGGAGAATCTACTGCACATTGATTTCTATTTGAAAACTGTTCGCCTAGTCGGACGGCAGACCCTTACAAGTGGTCGTCAACAAACGCAAACCAATATCTGAGCCTGACAAAATTCGCCACGATTTATCTATCATCTCCTGGCAGTATTGTTTATAGTGAGAGGCTATTTTCAGGAGTAGGAGTTGTTTACGAGGAAAAGCGCAAACCTTTACAACCAACCACTGATGAAAAAATTGTTTTCATTCACCTATCACTAATAGAATTTAAGTAGGTATTGATGCAAAAATATAATTTATAATTAAAATACATATGTGATTAAGATACATTTTTGAGTGCTCTTTTTCATTATATTCGGTATTCGGCCGAATACTGCGTGCTATTCGGTCGAATATTAATACCGAATATTAAAAAAAAGTGGCCGAATAGGCGGAATACCGAATAGTACCGAGTAGAGTTTTATTATTATTCATGGCATCACTAGATCATAGTACCGCCACGGTGTGGTATCGCACAGGATGCAAATTGAGTGTTTTTTTTTTAAATAATTTAATTTAAAGCAATAGGTACACAAATATTCCAATGAACAATATAGAACATCAAATAAAATATCATATAACTAAACCCCTTAATCCACAGCAAGAAATTAAACTCAATTATTAAATGATGCCCAATGTTCGATTTCGCCCAACAAAGCAAAGCTTGTTCTTGAACGGACATTCCATAATATAAGCATAGAGGCACACCAATAAATGTGTAAAAACGTGAAGAAATAAAATATATAAAAAAAAGAAAAATCTACATGGCCATGTGCAATTTTATTTAATACACAGCTAAAAATTAATAAAACAAAGATTACAGCAATGAAAAATTCAAAATCGTAAATAAAAAGTTTAAATAATTACTAAAAATAAAAGTAGTTAAAAATAGTCAAGGTATTAGTTTAATACGACAGTTTTTATGCCTAACGAAAAATTACCGATTTTTATTTAAGGTGATTTGCAACACTTTATTTTCATACTTTGCCCATAATTTTGGATTATAATAAAGTTTTAAATACTTGTCTATTAACCTACAAAAATTAGCTAATGGTAAACCCAAATTGTATGCAATGGCGACGTTCGAAAGTCGTGCAGTTTTAACGTATAAAATAAGATGGCGAAGACTTCGTCAAAAAAAAAACACCAGTTTCACAGTTAAAATAGAACGTCTTCCAAAAGTCGCAAGTGCATGTAATTAGGTTTGCCGAAAACTATTTAATTGTATATTTTATTAGTACCAAAGTAATAAACAGAATTCATATACATTTTAAAATTATGGGAAGAGAAAAACCGTTTCAAATCACCGTAAATTGTAAAATCATAATAGCGTCCGTATTGAAGATTTTTCCGAAAATTTACTTAATCAGTACTATGTACATGTAGTATTGCACATTGTACAATACTGTGATCTAACGCTATATTTAATTTTCATACCATCGACATTTTTATTAGAGACTAGGTAATCTGCATTGACATTTTGTATGAGGTTATCATACCATAAGCTTTGCGGTAGAGTATGGAAATGTTTGATACATAAAACTGTTAAAGGGCGATGTCAATAACATGTATGTCATGTTTTGTGAAAATTGGTTTAATAGATTTTGTATAAATTGATAGGACATAAGAGTCCCTGTGTTCCGTAAAGATGCCCAGTTACAACTTTTTTCAAAATTTGATTATTTTATTATTTTACTGAGAAATCATACGTACTAAAAAAAATATTTAACTAAAAGAAAAAAAATGAAATGGAGGCAATCGCCATAAATGTTTTATTCATTTATTTAAAATCACCAGAGTTCGTTGGTCATTTGTGATGTATTGATAAAAAAACGGTATATTTTTAAACAATATTTTTATTTTTTGCTAATATTAAGATTATGTCTGAATAACATGGAAAAAAATATAATTTATAAATTATTCGTATTTGATAATTTCTAAAAGAATTTTGAAGTTATGGGACACTGCAAGGCGCACATGTTCACCAAAGAGTTAAATAACCCAATTGACGACACTCTTATCAAAAACATACTCTAATTAACATACCGTTTTTTTCTGGGATTTCAACACAGCATAGATACGTAACATTATTTTAATTTCTCCAAGAAAGAATGTGATAGGTTGTCCGTTAGATATATCAACTTCACTAAAACTAAACGAGCGTTTTGATGTAATTTCAGTATCATCAAAGTTGACTTCAGAATATTTAATTAACACAAATTAAACTTAAGAATTGTTCCCACTTCAATAGCTAACAATCGTTAATACATATTTTGTATCAACGATTCAATTTTACTTCAAAATTATATTTCAATGAATGAATTGCCACAGATGCATTTCTGATAAGTTGTTTAAAAATATCGGAAACAAAATAGATACGTAGGTATATATGTACATAACTCAGTGCAATACTGAATCAAAATTAAATGGTAACCCTACAAAAGACACAAGTTTCAAACCGCTCTCGTGCGGCCGCGGCCAAGGTCCCAGCTTAGTTATAGCACTAGCTCGGCGACATCGCGACACCAACGAATAGACGAGGAAAATAATATATAACCTGTTTAGGCCATTTTGTCACCAGAGCAGACCGATCAGACAGAGCACGACACACGTCCTCTTCTTTTCTCAGTGCCTGACTCACACATTTCTCTCGCTAATGATGTGGCCATCGCTCTACATTTTAAGAAAAAAATCGGCTGCCACCCTTTCCCGGCAAGTAGCCAAGGACTGGTTTTATCTAAATATTAATTTCATGAGCGGTGAACGCCCTCTCTTGGTCGGCGGGCGAACCCGGTTGGGCTTCGTTCCATCAGTTGGCCCTTAGCCGAGAAACGAACCGCGACGCCTGAGGCGTAAGTATTTGATTAAAATGTATCGCAGAATTTAAACATTATTAGTGTAGCTTGTATATGAGATATTCCAACCAAAATTTCACAATGTGATCTCGGCCCAACAAGTCATATGTGTATCAAATTTCACCCCTGGTGGGCCGATTTCAATCACAATCTTTTCAACTCTTGCCATGACTGAATGATGCCTGCATGCCAAATTTAAGCTCAATCTGTTTAGGCGCTTTCATGGAGAAATACATAGGTACATACAGACAGACAGACAAACACACAGAAGTAGGTTCGCAATATTTTCCATTCTCGTTAGGTGGTCGGCCGGGAAAGCAAAAATATGGGTGATACTATATATTTTGATACTGTTCTACGTATTGGCTATAATATAATAAGTGCGATAATTTATTTGCATTCAATTATCAAACTCTTTTGTTTTATTCTCTTCGATAAAAGTTATTTTTTAACGGCTATAATAATTGTGATTTCAGCTACAATTTAAAAAAATACTTTTAGATATATAATTATAAAATTGTAAATCACTAAAGGTGTTAAGAAATAACTTACAACAAAGTTAGATGGATTATTCTTAGGATTCTAAGACACCTTTGTTTTCCATTCACAGTGTCTTTTTTGGAAGCTATGCACACTTTTGTGCGTTAGGAATTCTTTTAGGTTCTTAAATAAGAACCCTGCTACATTCATTTATCAAGTTGCGTGGAAGTGGTAGAATAAAAAATTCTCGCGGATGTCTCGTAAGCACGGGAAACACAGCGGACAAACTATTTCTGAAGAACATACTTCGTGAACCTTTCCCCAGGACTCTGTCCTCGTTTTTTTTATTTTTTTGCGTTTGTGAACGATCTTTCAGGCGCTTCCAAGATCAGGTCAACAATTTATATAATCTGGCGATACCAGTGTTATCACAACGCTCCAGATCAGCCAGCCCTGGAAAGAGACCTTTCAAACGCTGCTGTCGATCTCTCCACTTGGTTCTCAGCCGACGGATCTTGTCAACATGGACAAGACGTATATTATGCAATTACGTCTCTGAAACAACCCCACGCCCGATTTGAATGTGATATCTGACAGTCAACCAATTTCCTCGATGTCTTCATTAACCTCCTCGTGTTCACAATTGATTGCTGGGATCTCCACATTGACACGCTGTTATAACAATCTCGGTCGCGCATGTTTGTACTTTGGCGACTTGCTCCCACTCTGAAACTCCCTTGCAATGTTATTATGCATACGTCCTTAATGCACGGCGTAGATATGTGGGCTAGTGCGGCAGATCGCCAACGAGCTTTCGTTCCATAAACGGGAAATGCGCACGTGTTCCATCTACTAAGACGTTCGCGAGAGACCTGTTCCGCTCGTTGGTGATTCTGCCACTTCCATGTATCTTTATAATGGATGTGGCAGGGTTCTTATTTTAGAACCCAAAATAATTCCCAATGAAGTGTGCTCAAGACACGGGGACTCCCTTCTTTCGGTGAGTCATGCATTGACACAATCAGAGCAGTCAGTATACGCGATTAGGCCATCCATTTTTTAAAAGTCTAAGTGCGGATGTAAAGAGGCTAAATCCACTAATATCTTCTAAAGCAGATTAAAATAACATTTGTTTAGTAGGTGCTACTGCTCCATTGATACATTTCCATCGGAAAGTTGCCATTGAAAATTAATTACAACGAAACATATTTTATGATTGCGTTGATTTAATGTATGCTCAACAATTTATGTAGCTACCTATATGACGTTTCGATATACGTGATAATATGACGTGTAATACAAAAAATTACTGAAATCAACTGAACTGAATCTATAAACGCATGAGATCAGCAACATCATATTAGACTACACCAAGTACTAACCCCGGGAATACTCCCGTTCCAGATACCGGTATACCATTATGTATTGAAAGAAACATTTGACCTTTGACGGGTAGGGATCAGGGATGTGAAACTCATCTACCGGCATTTCTGCGTGAATTATAAATATAAAGCAAAATCTCATAAAAGATCAGAACTGGCAGCGACGAGAGGCAACCACGCCCCTTTATTTCTCTGACACGATTGATGTACAGGCATTTATTTACCTTGCAATGTTTGCTAGTTTGTTTGTGAGTTGGTTTAGGTCAAATCTTGCAAGCTGAATTATAACCTTCCTCTTATCCTATGAATTTGAAATTTTACACGTTGGCTCAGTTCCGATGAAAATGCATTTTTATGGTGAGCATGGCCTGATTCTATACCCAGGATCGGCTCCCGACAGGATACTCTTCCACGGTATACAGTACAGACACACAATTTTGTATACGCATTCAATTATGATAGCCCGTTCTAAATTTCACCATGACATGGCTGCTGCACCCAGCGTTAAGCTTCGGTCACACGGAGCGAATTTGCTCGCAGCGAGTACTCGATGCCTGCCTGTCACATGTAGCGAATGCCATTCGCTCGTTTCGCGCGAATTTCTGCACTCGGTTGGTGCTCCAAGCACAGAAATGTTGTCTATCGGACCTCGTCGCGTGCGTCTAAATAAACGGTTGATTCGTTTGGCATGTGCGGACTTAACAGAACAAATGCCGTCTAAGATAACAACTCACAAAAAAAGTTAATTTTATGAAATTCTGATCTGTCTTTTATATTTTCATTTTTTTCTTTTTAAGTGATCTTCGGTTGGTATTAATAATTTTACATTAATAAGTTCGTTATACAACTTTAAAAAACCATCTGTTCGCACGTTTTTGCGCATAATTAATTACTGTTATTGGTATCCCACAATACTTAGTACTTTCTTTACACACCCAAGAGACGAATGATGTCGAAATTCCCCTATTTTAGAGCATCTTATTGTGATTGAGTCATAATGTATCCACGTTAAAACTTCGCGTTGGAGCGAGCGAGCCGAGGTGGCGATAATAATTGAAAATGTTCAATTCTACTCGCGGCGATTTTGATAGCCGCGAATGAACCAAATCGCAGCGAGCAGCCTGTCACACCTACCGAGTTTGCTCGCTGCGATTGCAGTCGCAGCGAGTATTCGCTTCGTGTGACCGAAGCTTTAGCTCCCGACTAGGGGACTCCTTAACCATCAACGGCACAGAAACCAAATTTTCTATACGCATTCAATTATAATAGCCCGTTCTAGGTTTCACCGCGACAGGGCTGCTGCACCCAGGGTTGGCTTTTAACAAGGGGACTCCTCAACGGTCAACAGCACAGAAACGAAAATTTTGTATACGCATTCAATTATGATAGCCCGCTTTAAGTTCCACTATGACATGGCTGCTGCATTCAGGGTTGGCTCGGGACAGAGCATTTTAATAAAAGCTTGTTTTTATAAATGTGTTTTTACTAATAACTTATTGCCCTTATATTATATGATGAATTCTTTCACCATGGCAATACCAAATACTTCCGATTAACCCAGTTTATGTTTTTCTTTACAGTTCTTATACAAAGCGAAGAAGAGGTCAACAAAGAAATCGATAGCTACATCCAAAATCCCGTGCTGGAGAAGCACATATTCCGAAATAAAGACATTGCGTCTAAAAACGACGGAGACAATATCGACTCGGATAAAATATCAAAGTCTAGTACACACCAAAATGAAAATCTTGGTCCACACCAAAACCAAAATCCCTCCGATAATTCTTACAATAGCAATCCAGAGAATGTGGCTTATTCGAATCCCGTCAATGCGAATGATTATAGTGCGTATAGTGCTCCACAAAACGCTCCGAGTAAAGAAGAAAATTATGGTTATCCTGCAGCTGCTCTGGCTCCGCCATCAAAGAATGAGCAAGGTTCTGGACATGCTCCCAGTGCACACGCTGCTCAAGAGCCTCAAACACAAACAAACAACGGAGGATATGCCGATACACACAAACCATCGAACGGAAACTACAACAATAACGCAGAAGAAAATGAACGCGAAGAGAACCAAGCACACGATGATCAAGGGTCACCGGTGCGCTTTGACGGTACACAGTTATGGAAAATCCCCATAGACGACATCCACAAAATTAAAGTCGTCAACGGATTGGCTACACGTCAAGGTTAGTATTATAATAACACAGTAAAATAATCTACTAATGAGGAAATGAGGAGACAGCTAAAACCTCTATTTTTTAATAAGATGGACATCGTAGCTGAGGTAGCTATAACTACAATTCTCAGCAATATCGCCTTCTGCATTGCCTGTTTGATCGCCGTATCAAGAGACAGCTTTTTGAGGTATTTAGCACAGTATACCAGACAGTAGCTTCTCTTAGAACAAAATTGAAATCGAAGCGAATGAGTCACGAGTCCTAAGGGCTCGGATATGGTCGCCAGATGTCCCGCTACTCGAACCCACGCAGATATCCAAACGTCCGAAAAAGTCGCCAACCTTTACCTGCGCGTAATGCTAACCAAAGGCGTTCGTCGGGACGTACCCCTCTGCCCACATTCCTCACATCCTCTTCCCGCAATGCCCTATAGATCGAGAGTAAAGCTACTGGTTGATATACTGTGTATTTAGTGATGCTCTTAGGGACATCGCTGTTCGTGGGTACTATAGAAGCTCTATGGTTCTTGGTCTATGTAGAGATACTTCATAATTTTAGCTTTCCAGGCCTCGTTGAGATTCCGTGGACCCCAAAAAAGTTTGTAGTAATTTCGTATTTAATTTTGTACCAGAAAAACTAAATGAGGGAATAGCAATTTCGCGTAAGGCGACCACATTAAAAGCGTTGGAAGTTGCCAATGGTCTAAGCATACCAATAAGTACATTCAAAGCAAGTATGGGTTGGTGTAAACTACTGTAGACGAATGATGAAGCGGAACGGTCTATCTCTACGACGGCGTACAACTTACAACACTTGCTCAATAATTACCTTGAGTTTTTTTCTGATAAGTCGTTAGTTTTTCCACGTCATGTTATAAATCTTCGAAAAGCCCACAAATACCCTCTCAGATATATTGTAAATGCCGATCAAACGTCAGTTTATTTCGCCATGCCTTCAAACTTTACAGCCAACAAGAAAGGTGAAAAATCTGTGTTGTTAAAATCAACTGGTAACGAGAAGTTGACAATTACCGTTATGGTTGCTGTTACCGCAGATGGTTCGAAACTTCATCCATTTGTGATATTAAACTATTCTAAAAGGAAATATGCCTCCTGGATGAATTGTTTGTGTTCAAGAAAAGGGATGGATGATGAAGGAACTGCTAATGGACTGGTTAAATGTTGTATGAGGCCAGCGTCCTGGGGCTTTACAAAACAAAAGTTGTAGATGACTTTCAAGCCAGTTTTGTCATATAGAATAATCTCCCGTACAAAAAAAATCCTAATATCTAAAAGATCAAGGATCAATCCATTTCAAGGCATGTTGCTCAACATTTTTTACTTTCCTGTTTTTTTTGCATGTGATCTTTATAGGTAGACATGTATTCTTCATGTATTCATGTATTCTTTATAGGTGACAAAACTTTCTTGATTTTT
Organism: Micropterix aruncella; assembly: GCA_944548615.1. Lineage (NCBI taxonomy): Eukaryota > Metazoa > Arthropoda > Insecta > Lepidoptera > Micropterigidae > Micropterix > Micropterix aruncella. The sequence continues at coordinate 23,532,916 of OX155963.1, forward strand.
TTTTAAAGCTATAGTTTTTTTTGGCAGCCATTTTTGAATGGCGGTTGGACAAATTTTAATGAAAAACGTGGTATGCGGAAAGTTTAATTGCCAAGCTATTTATAAAGATATCGTAATTATTCAAAAACCAATATATTCAGCCCGAAATGATCTACAGGAATATATATTTTTAATTTTTGTATCACGCAAGAAATCAGTCAAACTCTTTCTGTAAAAACTCAGAAAAAAATATCATTCGTTACTATTTAAGACCATATTTTTAATGACGGAAACGAGACTCAATAATAATATGTTATTCCTATATTTAATACTTTCAGACTTCATGCATGATACTATAATTTTAAAAATATATACCTAAAGTCCATTTCATACTAAATATAATGGTTTTTGAATTATTTCGATATATTTATAAATAGATTAGCAATTAAACTTTCCGCAAACCAAGTTTTTCATTACCAAGTCTTAAATATTAACGAATGATATTTTTATACAAAGAGAGTTTGACTGATTTCATGCATGAAACAATAATTTAAAAAATACATTCCTAAAGTTCATTTCATACTAAATATATTGGTTTTTGAATTATTTCGATATCTTTTTAATACATAAGCAATTAAACTTTCCGCAGTTTTTCATTAAAATTTGCCCAACCGCCATTTTAAAATGGTTGCCAAAAGAAACTATGGCTTATATTTTTTTTTCGAAGAGGGTTTAGTCATTATACACATGTAAAAAATCCAGGGAAATAAAAAAAATAGGCAACACATTTTATTTATATTAGGTGATTTGAAATGGATTGACCTTCATTCAATCGATAGAAAAAATAAAAGGAAACGAATTCGAACTTCAACCAGATGAGGCAATGGGCAGCGAGATGCACATCTCATCCGTTATGTACGTTTCCTTGATGGTAATACTATCTTTGAAGATATATAGATATTATATGACACATATAGATATCACCTATGGTACACTCAATCCTTTAACAGGCCCGGCTGGACTAACGGCACTGTACTTTTGACAAGGCTATTAAAAATAATCTACGTATTTTCACAGCAATTACGACATGGGGTGGCAGCCGAGAGTCCGTGGATGCAATGATCTCGCCTGACATGGTCGTCAACGTATCGGGAGTTCTGACGGGATCTGGGATACCCTACGAGGTGATCATAACCGACTTGCAAAAGGCGATTGAAGAAGAAAATCCACCACTCGACGAGGAACAACTAGAACTGCAACACAGACGAGGTAATTCGCTTTAAGGCAAAACAGATACGATAATTCTAGCGGAGAAACCCAGCATTGGCTCTTTTGACCACATTTCTGCTGATTGGATATTTTGCTGATTGGATATTTCTGCTGATTGGATAATTGCCCACAATTCTGCTGATTGGATATTTTGTTTATCTTTTTCATTTTGTCACAGTTTTTTTATATTCTTGTCTTATGTAATCTTTGAGGTACCTATCTCGAATAGTTCTAGTTCTAAATTTGGATGGATACCACACTTTCTTGTTTAATTCGGAATTAATGTACTGTGTCATTCTCCACTTCATTCTGTTAGTGGAGAGACTGTATATATACATAAATATTTCTTTCGTTAATTTTTATTTGATGCTGATTTTCGCTTGATAAATTATATGCCATAAGGTACAATCTTTATTTCCTTAATGTCTTTCATCTGAAACGAAATTTCAACGTAAATACATTGCGTACACATGGTGAACGTCAATAGACAATAATAGTACATTATTTATCTTTTATCTGATAGATTCTTTGAGTTTCTTCCCTGGAATAAGCCGCCACGTTTTTAGAACTATTATTATTATCGTATTTTTTCCTTTAATTCTTTTTTTGGGTGGTCACGTTGTGTATGAAAAAGGAAAAATAGAATAGGACAGAAAAACAAAAAAATCTTTTAGTTTTCGTAGAATTATATATGTAGCAAGTGAATCTGAAACAAGGCAGGTATTTTTATCCTTCAAATGGTCGTTAATCTTATACTTAGCTTTTTTAACAAACTTTTTTAATGCGATATTTTTTAATCAATAAGTTTTTAATGCGATGCTTACATTGTTTTACTGGTAACTCTAAAATTTCCTGACAAATGCTGTAGAATTGTATACATTATCCCATAAAAGTAGTTCCAACCTTTTTGATCGGAACTTGGGATCTGAAAGCTTAATTCTATTTCTGGTATTTAAATTATAGGGTCGCTGGATTTATTGAAAAGCTTTACATATTTATGGGTATATATTATATCTGCAAAAATAAACTGACAAACTGAAGAGGATATTAATTTACTTGAAAAGCTTCCGCAGTGTCCCCTAGAGCCTAGCCCATATATTACGAATAGCCCATCTTCTTTATTTTCTGTTTCCATGGCCGCTATTGAATCTGTTTTAATCAAAATAAGCTTATCATCAACATAGGCATAAAGGATCCTGGGTTAACCCTCATCACATCCGAGTACATCTTCTTTCACACGCTGCGTTTTTGCTGTTACAGCAAGGACTTTCAATTTTTGGCGTTACAGGGCCGCTAGCGGTCAGATCGTGATGCCAGTCCTTAAGCCCCCGAACAGACGGGCGGCCCTTTTTGGAGCCGACCTAGGTTACAACTCTCTGGACGATCACATGGAGTACTGGCCGAAGGCAAATTGGGGTCAGTCATATTGTTCAACGGCACGATGCATCCTCTATGTGTGTGCGCTTGGAAGTGGATACCATGGAATGAGATTGTTTTATATCTAACCTCAACAATAATTACTGAATTATGTAAATAATTACTGAACTATGAATTATAATATACACACACACACACATATATATACATATATACGTATAGAACGTATGTACGCCAATGTATGTATGTACGACAATGTACGTATGTATGTATGTATGTATATATGTATGTATGTATGTGTGTGCGTGCGTGCGTATATATACATAACAATAATATATTGTGTAAAATATGTAAATATGCAGATTTTTCCTATGTACTCATTCATTCTGATTGACATTGCGACCCGAGCTCGCTCTGCGCATGTCGAATAATACTTTGCCACACTTGGCTCTCCTCTGTTTTCTCTTGCCAGTCCTCAACCTCTTAGAAAATCAGGCAGATAATAATCGGTATATCTGTTGCCTATTTGTGTGCTAATATTGCTAGCAGTACAGATTGAGTTTTTGAGCAACGTGGCGGATATCTGGTTTATGAGCATGACACTGTACAGGTGTTTCTGGTGCACACTGTCTTCATTGAACTCTCACTTTTTTTCATTCGTACGAATATTTGGTTCCTATGGTTCAGTGAGTATATTTAATATTTATATTTTTTTATAGGACATAGAATGACATGGAGCCAGTATCATAGAGTGGACGACATATACAGCTACATGAATTTCTTAGCAAATACTTATCCTCAATTGTGTAAAGTGCAATCGATAGGACGCTCGAGCCAGGGACGGGATATAAAGGTAAAATAAATGTTTTTTTTCAAAACGCCGTGGTTGGAAGAACTTACTATTTAGGTTTTGAGAGATGCTTTGATAGTATTTGTTGGCTAATAAACACTGTTGCCTATTTAAGGTCAAAATATTTATAAAAACCAACCCGATTTTATTTAAATAAATAAAAAATATCTAAATTATTTCAGATGTTGACAATATCGAACGGAAACCCAGGAAACGTGGCGGTGTTCATCGATGGTGGCATACATGCGAGAGAATGGATTTCCCCAGCCACTGTGACGTACATTATGAATTACGTAATTGAGAATTATGATAATGGACCGGCAATGTTCCGCGAAGTCGATTGGTAAGAGGAATTAAATTCTATTAAGGAATGTTTCCAATGCAATTTTAAAAACATTCTAATTTAATCTGTCAAGTAAATCAAGGCCATAATAACAATAGGGAGAATAACATAATAACAGAAGGGAAAAAACAGTAGAGCTTCATTTTAGGGGGTGGGACTACCACCCAACGTTTTTCCTAGCAATGCCATGGCCTGGCGAATTCAAACATCTTGAGTTCGAAAGTATGGTGTAGTACCTATGGGCCACCGTCTCAGTGCTGCGGGCTCTTTATAGAGTATTCAACTTTCATGTTATTTTTTTAGGTATATTGTCCCAGTTCTAAATCCAGATGGCTACGAATACACGCATACGACAAATCGCTTATGGAGAAAAACTAGAAGTGGAAACTGCGTTGAAGGATATCAGTGCTGTGGAGTAGATCTCAACAGAAATTTCGGGTAAATAAATATTCCTAATTCTCACACTCACGCAAAAACTCCTCTGCATTTATTATTGTCAATGTGCTGCCTATGATTTTCTATATTACGGCATCCAAATTCTGACATATTGTCTCAGGCGTTAATAACAATAGCAAAGAAAATACAATGTAGATTACATTAGATGCGTTTGGAGTCTGGGCCTTGAAGCCCAAGTGCACTGCAACCTCTGAAGATCGTTTGTGCCTCCCTTTGATAACAGTTTGTTCCCCAGTCCCTGTGCTTTCTACAAACTCCAGTATTTTTGAGGAAACAATATTTTTGATCTCACTTGGTCTAGCACTTCTCAAGTGTCGGCTCCTTAACTGCATTAGCAGTCCACACTCACACAGAAAAAGAGTGATATCTCCGCTTCCTCAAAGCAGAATCTGCACAGGTCGGTCTCATATAGTCCCACTGATGCTTATTCAACTTACAGTGAACAGTGAGGAGCCCTGTAAGTATGCGTAGCTGCTTAGTTTTAGTAGCTTAGGAGTTTTTTTTGTGAGAGTGCTTTTTTATTAGCTCTTTCACAACTTTCTGCCGGTATTGGTGAGTATAGAAGCTGCTCTAAAAGCCATCTCATCTGCTGAAATCAAATCAAAGACTGTCTTGGAAAGCACCCAATCACTAAAAGACCTCTGTCTACAAAACAGAGTGACTATGCTGGGTGCCTGGCCCTACAGGGATTGATGGGAACAAAGAAGCAAAACTATTGGCTCAGAAAAAAGCCCTGTAACCAATCATAGTCCCAAAGCCCAACAAAATTGACGTACCTAATATTCAGGCAATCAATGTTTTATTTAATTTTATCGATTTTTAAAAAAATAATATTACAGATACAAATGGGGAGGCAAAGGCACTTCAAATTCGCAGTGCAGCGATGTATACCGAGGAAGTTACGCATTCTCAGAGCCAGAAAGCAGGGCTCTGCGGGTAAATATTTAATTCTCCTTTTTAAGCATTGATACCGATATCAGACATAGGCAACCATGACTGTGATTCTCACTCCCATTGAAGTAGCATCTATTAGTAGTTCAAACTCTCAGTCATAGTTTAACAAAAGGATTTTTCCAATATTGATAATAGATATTTATGATATTTCGCTGGGCCGTAGACGATAGAATATTGTCTGTCTCTTATTGCATTCATTAATATCTTCCAGAACATCATTTATAATTATCTAGAGGTAATATGTGACTGAACGAACGGTTTACTGGTGATTGTGACATAATAAATAATTCTCTCCTTGTTTAGGACTTCCTCTTGGGCTCGACGGCCAACTTTAAGCTGTACGCAACATATCACAGTTACGGACAATTCATCCTCTACCCATGGGGTTATGACGAAGTAGTGCCGCCAGATTATAAAGACTTGCAATTAGCTGGAACCAAGGCAGCTGAGGTATTTGAGATGAGTTAATACAAGCGGATAATTAAATGACATGGTGTTACAGCTATATTTCAATTATTTTTATTTTCAAGGCGATACAACGTTCTGACGGGACTGCCTACAAAGTAGGAACATCGAGTATTGTCTTATACCCATCTGCGGGTGGCTCCGATGACTGGGCGAAAGCCATCCGCGGTATAAAATACACTTACACTGTGGAACTTCCCGATACCGGTAAACACGGTTTCGTACTTCCTGCGCAATACATCCTCAGAGTCGGTAAGGCGTCAATCGAAGGACTGAAGGTTTTAGTAGAGTTTGCCATGAAGGCATAAGTGGACTAGAGATGGTCCAAGTATATAATTATAGTGCCATGATTAATGAATCTACTAGTAGATTTTATAGAAGTTGATTGTCCGGTATTTGTTAATGACCGTGGATAATCAGGACTTTACTGTAATATACCTAATATTATGGATTATTGAATGTATAGTTGGATTACAATTATTATTAAAATACCCAAAACTTGCCACAAGCAACAACCAAGTACTGTTTCATTTACATTCGATTATTACAACTGGATGCCAGTTTATATATTTTAGTGTTACTGCATATTAACACTTTCACTGCCGGTGAGACCGATCGGCCCATCAGTAGATTGAGTGGAGTACCGGTGGGACCAATCGATCCCAAAGGTTTAAGGGTGTGTCATCAATTACCCCGCCTACCCATCATTCCCACTCGTATTATGTTTTGAACAAAAGTATTGTTATTTTTTTAAAAAATACACAATATAAAATATGGAAATCCTTAAACCTCATTTTTTACTACAAAGTATTGGCACCCATGCTGCGACAAAGGCTGAGAGTGAAAGTGTTAAAGTGTAATTTAATAAATAAATAAAGGTCTATTTATTGTATAATAAAGATATATACAAAAATATTTCAGGTTTTTTTATTGAACTGCCATCCAGTGAACCACAGTGACCCCAAATCAAATCAAATAATATAATGTAAACACTCGCTATTATTATGTTTCTGGAAATCTCAGGAATGAACCAAATTCAAAAAAGTTATTTGAGTACATCATAGATGTACTGCATCTGCTGTTGGAGGTGACTAAGGGTGCAATCTTGCTCCAACCCTAATTCGGCGGCTGAGCAGCACTCGCATAATATACCAAACATTAGTAAATCATGATGAACTTCAAAAATAGCTACTTTCCGCTACTTTCTAATGCCTTCGGCCTTGTACATTGGGATCATTTGTGTGAGATTTACGACGTCGACAGCTTTGTTATTTCTATGATAGACTGTACCAATGCTTCAATGAGTCAGTTCGCTGAGTAGTAGCTCTCATACTGGAAAATATCTCATATGCGAAATTATTCAAAATAATCCTCCACAGAGATATATTCCAGCATATGGAAATCCCAATGTCACTGAGGTGAAGCACGGACTTCAACCAGGTTACCCCACAACGACTCAGCTATACGTCTTCACGGAGTGCGTAGCCGAATATCTACGTATAATAAAGATGCTGGCTCGACCTAGAGAATGCACTTGGATGCACTGGGTCTTACTACACTTGAGCAAAGAAGACAAAGAGGGGACCTCATCGAGACGTTTAAGATTCTGAATGGTCATTATGATGTAGCCAACCTTAATGCAATGTACACAATGAACACCAACGAGAAACTCCGTGGACATTCCTTAAAACTAAACCGAAACAGTTTTAGTTCCAACCCAAGAAAGTACTTTTTGACTAACCGATTGGTGGACTCTGGGAACAAACTACCACAAGAAGTGATAAGTGCTATCTCAGTGAATAGTTTTAAAAATCTACTAGACAAACATTTAGTAAAAATGGCAATTAAAAAGTGTAAGGAATAAAATAAAATAAAGACAAACAGTACACTCAACACGTGAAGTACACGCACCAGCTGCAAAAGCTGCTAGTGTATATAAATAAATAATAATAATAATAATACCTTTGGGTCAGTCCGACACAGTCTCCTCCACTTTGCACTCCGCTGGTACAACTTCCCACCAGTCGTGCGTGACATTGTAGCCTCCTACTACAACTGTCTGACTTTCCATGTTAAAACGCAAGAATGGACTACCCGCTCTATACCATATTCAATTGGACTATTTCAGGGCTGTTGCCTCTCCCCGACGATTTTTAATATAGTTTTTAATATACTGCTGGAAAGCCTGACCCAGTTTGACAGAAAGTGGGGCTACCGTTTTAAAACAGACGGCCAATACACCTCGTCGTGCCTCGCTTTTGCCGACGACCTAACTTTCATCACCAGAAGCCCCAAGCAGCTTTCCCTGCTATTACAGAAAGTGGAGCTTTTCTGCGACTGTTCAGGCTGTATAAAAGTGAAGCCCTCCAAATGTTTTTGCCTTGGACTAGCCCGCATGGGCACAAAATTTACATCCTATGACCCCAAATTGGTCTATAAGGGCTCTAATATCTCCCTTATAGACCCAAACAATCATTTCAAATTCCTCGGCAGAAAAATCACCCATCAGGGAAAAGACGTCTCGGGTGATCATGTTATAGAGCATTTTAAAAGTTGCCACTTGCCTGGCGAAAATAGATGCCTTGCTAATTTCTGGCCCTCGTAAGGCCTGGATCTATGACAATTATCTAACGTCACATTTGTCATGGCCCTTTCTTATTTACGATTTTACCAAAACCCAACTGTCCCGTCTAGATGCGCTGGTGACAGCTAGTTTAAAATCCTGGCTGCCCTTAGCCAAACCAGCTGACCCCTCGACTCTCTTCAGGTCCAAACAAAATTTTGGGCTAGCGCTTAAACTGCCCTCACTGCTCTACGCCAACTCCAGAATAACCAAAAATTCGATTCTGTGCAATTCCAAAGATCCGGCAATATCGAAGCACGTAATAAGTGGCCGTAGTAATTCAAATGATCTACAAGCCCGCGTAGACTTCCACAAAAAGTTCCTTACTGGAATCAGGCAGAATGGCCCTGGTCTGGGGTATGGCAGTACAACCACGAGCGACGTGGACTTGAAGAAGTCTCTTTTGCGGGGAGATTACGACAGCAAGAGTATGGCTCATGCTATTGGCCTTCAATGCCAGAATGATTGGACAACAATTGGGGACTTTTGCATTCCGCCTCCAATGCACTGGAAGGTAATGCTCTATGACTGGACGCCAGAGATGCTGAAATTTTATTTGAATGCCTTTCAGCATACACTTCCAGACCCCAGTAACTTCGCTCGTTGGAGCTTTGCCGAGGATAGTTCTTGTCCCCTCTGTAGCAATACCCCTTGCACAGCTAGACACATTCTAGCTGGCTGCAAGGTGGCCTTAGATCAAGGACGGTACACTTACCGCCATGACAAAGTTCTCGCTGTTATTCGCGAGGTAATTAGTCTCTCAGTGGCTCGTGCCAACAAGGGTTTGACAGTATCCTCCAAACCCCCAATACAGTTTGTGCGGGATGGCTCTAAAGGCAAAAAACATTTAACTACAAAACCTTTCTCAATAATCGAGAAAGCTACAGATTGGATTCTGGAGGTTGATTCGGTCTCTAAGCAGTATAAATTCCCTGAAAGTCTCGGATGCACAGCCCTCCGTCCAGATATAACTCTTTACTCTCTATCTCGGAAGGTGGCTCTTATTGTAGAATTAACTGTTCCATGGGAATCAAATATCCCAAAAGACCACGAGTACAAATTAAGTAAATACCATGATCTTGCAAATGCCGTAACCCGGAACGGCTTCACTGTTCACCTTCACGCGGTGGAAGTTGGCGCTCGTGGCCTGCCAGCTAAATCTCTATTTCACCTCTTTAAAGATCTTGGCCTTTCCAGAAAAATAATCAACTCTTTCTTAGAAAAATTATCTAAAACTGCGATTTGCGCATCTCAAATTCTATGGCTTCGAAGGGGGAGTGAATGGGTGGTAAGGTGAACGCTCACATGTGGCAAGACAGCTGTCCTAAACCTACCACAGCCGGTTCGTAAGTCCGGAATCCACTGCTCACCCCCCAGAAGTGTAAAAAAAAATTAGTATTATGATGGGCCCGACTCCGGTCGGTGAATTCCATGGCAGCTCCGTTTGTATTTATTTATTTATTATTATTATTTACCACCATATCGGTTATAGTCAAGTTACCTTGATTTTAAGAATACATTCGATAGGGTCAATAAGACTTTTTATTGGAAATGGTAAATGTCACCTGCAAAATCCGCTAACTCGAAAGTTAAGTTGCAAACGCCGTTATACATATTTTCTAAAATCATATTTTTAGGAAAATTAGCAGAAAAGTAATGTAATAAATAGTTAAAAATTCGGAATTATTGCAGTATAGGTACCTTTCTCAGAAATCGAAAAAACAAAGAAATACTACTAGGTTAGATCATTGTAATGCTAAATGTGAAAGAAAAAAGCTTCGGACGCGTAAATTTTCAAAACCAAATTTACATACAAAAAAAAAAAAAAATTTTTTTTTTACCTCAGTTTTTAAGGTTGTTTTAAAAAGACCTAACCTAACCTAACCTAACCTACCGCCAAATAGGTGTTTATGTATTATTTTTTTTAAAAACTACCGAAATGTATAGGTTTGGCGCTTTTTTGAATGCCTATATCTCGCTGATTTATTGAGACCGAATAAATATTATTGCAGATTCGGAATCAGCGTGGTGAATATAGTCTGGTGACGTTAAAAAATCAACAATCTAGAAGAGGTACCTATACTGCAATAATACCAAAAATTCTCTCAAGCTCTCTCTTACTCTCAATTGGATATTAGGTTTTAGAAAAATCACGTCATGAATGGAAATCGTATTACTCAAAATTGCTGAAGGACAGAGAAGATTTTTCATTTATACGACTCATTTGAGTATTTGTATTTAGTTGAAAAGTAAGCTTATAATGTACCTACCTTATTAATTTGTGCAGCAGCCGCATTGCCAGCTGCCTTCTCGACACATTTCTTCCCTTCTGCTAGAGCTCGGCTGGATCCATCCGCATTCAGACTTTTGAATACACCGCCACTCTCCTGCATCAGCTTCTGCGCTTTCTTAATAATACATTCAATGTCGGGCTCCTCAGCGCCGATATCATTGTCATTCGCATCTTTTCCAATAATACTTTTCTTGATTTCGGTAAATACGTCGCCGCATTCACTTTCGTGGTCGAGAAACTCCGTCTCCGAACTGTTTTTCTCCAACAACGAGCACTCCGATAAAGAAAGCGGGAGTTCTTGATCTAACATTGTTGAAATTATCACTTTTTATCATTCAGGAAACAATGGATAAACAGACGCTGCAGCGTCAATACTCGGTTGCTAGGAGAATTAAAAACAAATATGAAAAAATTCAAACTTTTCAAACAAACAGTACGTGCCGCTATGGCAACTGTCAGTTTGACAGCACCGAGCGGTTATTTTTTAAAGCAATAGCAACATTTGTATTTTTTTTTCATTCGGGTAGAGACGTGGTAGAGACAAATAAGTCTGTGGGTAGAGAACAACGTACGAAAATGAATTATCGTGCATTGATAAATATCCACACCATTCTTTCACTGCTCTTGAAGATCTCTGTACTATTATGATCAGTGTATACTATAAGGAGTATATACAGTATTTAGTGCCACTTGGGTTTAAACGGGGTATCACTTGTTTGTACTTGGCCGCCAATAACATAAAATTTAATCCTCTTTGTGCTAGCTATAAGCTGATCGATTATATTATTTGATCCGAATGCCTATTGTAGAGAAATTTAGCATACTGAATTTTTCTATGGCCCATGTATGTGAAAATCCATTGTCATATAACTACTAGACCCAGTGACCAGCCTGAGAATGCGTCAGCCGAATAGAAAGAGACAACAGCCTATAGTACCCCCTCCATCCTTGTCTAGTCGTGCACTCACGGAGACATGTACATATAATATCACTATGGCAACGCGTTTATATCACTATGGCAATGCTTCGACACAATAAGTCTGTTATGCTATGGATAAACACGCATGCGCAACTAGACAAGGATAGAGGGAGTCTCATATGCCCCTATCTCTTTCTATTCGGTGAACGCATTCACTCACAGCCCGCCTTCGCACTCCCGCTCTCTATTTCTGTTACCCGCTATGTGAAAATCAAATGGACCACAGACAAATTTGGCATGCTATTTTTTTTGTTTATGGTCCATGTAAATCAGATGGACCATGGACCTATTAAAATTTGGCATGCATTTTTTTCAAGAAATACTAATTCTTGAAAATTTTAGCATGCTAAATATGTATCTATGTAAATCTGTCTAGCATGCTAAATAAGTCTAAATATGTAAATCAAATGGACCATAGACAAATTTGGCATGATATTTTTTTCAAGAATCGCCCTCCTGTTTATAATGAATGATTATAGGGGAGAGTCAAATAGATATCTTGTAGTATCCGACGAATCAATTTTTATCCGTTTACTGGCAACGGTTTGGATATGATAGTTTAGCAGCTTTGTTGTAATTCCTCCAATTTCCTCTTTTAGTAAATTGCAGGCAGAAGCCGGAGGTCGTCACTCATCGTGGTCGAAAATTTGGACTGTGAGGTATGTCAAAGGTATAATTTTACATTTTTATACCTTTCTTTTGTCAGAGGAAAATCTGTTTTAAAATATAATAATACTGTTTTCAAATATAATAATACCTATTGTTTTCAAATATAATAATACCGTTTTTTAATATAATAATAATACTGTTTTCAAATATAATAATACCATTCAAATAAAATAATACTGTTTAAAAATATAATAATAGTTTTTAAATATAATAATACTGTTTTTAATCATAATACAGTTTTCAAATATAAAAATACTGTTTTCAAATATAATAATACTGTTTTCAAGTATCTTAATTAATACTCTTTTGGGATCCTCTATTCATTTCCACATGTACGTATTTTTTAATATTAGTTTATATAAATAAATAAAATACAAACGGAACTGCCATGGAATTCACCGACCAGAGTCGGGCCCATCATAAGACTAAATTACGACTTAGCTAAATATAATTTACGAAGATACAGGGCTCGATTGCGTTTCTTCTTGAACTAAAATCGGAAATTAGTCCGTGTGAACGAGACAGGGCAATACGCTAGAGCGAAATGTGAGATGACCGGTTGTCACATTTTCGCATTAAAACTGCCTGCCAAGGTCAAAGCATCTAAATCTTACACCGCACGAAATATGCTCGAAAATATATTGGAGTATAAGTTCGACAGGTAGTATTTATCGACGATCGTTCGTTTCATATTCCGCTCTAACGTATTGCTTTCTCTCATTCACTTGGACTAATTTTAGTTTTAGTTCACAAAGAAACGCAATCTGCCCCACAATATAGTTAATAATAATCTCCATAATGGTTGAGTTTTGGTTTAAATTTCAGTGTGCAAGTCACCAATTGACAAATATTAAAATATCTACCCGCAATAAGGCCACCCATAAAACAGGCTTGCCCAGTAAGGGTCCTGTCAAATAAATAAATAAATAAAATACTCCAGTATGGGTCGCCGACAGCATTGGACAATGCGTTTTCCTCTTATTATCAGACACTGTTGTTCGAATACTAAACGAATTTTATTATTTTTCATTGTTTTAATTCTTCAGGTAGTGAACGGTTTCGTGCAGCTTGGGCCATAAGATCCAATTTTTTCTCGGATTGGCATAACTCACGATTCAGCTCCTATTCAGAAGCCTCCTCGTGTGGAAGGCTACCCCGGGTAAGACTCGCGTATCAGGCCTCACGGTTGGTGTATCGGTTTCTCCTGGTGTGATTACCTCCTGGCGCTACTGGACGGTTTGTGCACCGTTCGGCGAGTCGACACCTTTGTAGTCAACACCGCCCTACTGTTCTATTTCTGTTCTTAGGGCCATTAACCACTAAGCGGGGGCTGGCCGCGCGCGATTCCCATTTATACAGGTAAGCCATGTACCATTCCACTGACTGGAACATAACACGCGACTCAAGTAGCCGCGCGACTCAAAATCTACGTAAAATGACTGCGCAATACCCATTACCGCAAATAGCCGCGTGCGACTGAGGGAGCCGCCGGCGGCATTTGTTGTCAGTAAGCAGTGGCAAGACAACGACGCAATGTGAGCAGTAATTTTTTTTTTCAGCAGTTATCCACTCTCTCATTTATGTTGTAGTACCCGGCATTAGTGGCCTCAGCTTTGATAACAATTCATCAAAGGAATTTACGGACATTCGAGTGTGTTACCCGTAACTAATTTCAGAACGTTTTAACCCCTCAGGCCTCGATTGGCCGATATCGGCCAAAACACGATTCAGTGTGACGGCCCCGTTTTAATTTAATTTTAATTTAATTTGTTTTATTTTATTATGTCTTATTATGTTAATATGTTTTATTTTAATTATGGGTACAGTGGTTTGGCAGTAATTAATATTTTGGTGAGACAGTGTCACAATTCATTTTTTTTACTAATTTTTACTAAAGTTTTTTGGGACATCAGCTTGTCAATCGGCTGAGGGGCCGAGGCCTGAAGGGTTAAAAAGGACTTTTTGTAGTGCTCTCTCTTTATTTATTTTCTTTATTATTTGTTTATTATTCGCTTATTACTAATCAACATTACAGTAAAACCAAGGCATTGAAAAGTAAAATTAATAAAAATATCACCATAAGTATACAAATAGAATGACACTATCATTATAAGAATAAATAATTAATAACCTGTAATTTAAACAAGTGAGGGTTGGTGGTAAAAATATCAAAATCTGGGCGCCGCAATGCACGTCTTAACAAAGTCCACCTCTTAACAAAGGATGTATCCAAAATGTATGTTTTCATTTTATTTTTGCTAATAAGTAAATACATGTTATTTCAACGTCCATTTTGAAAATGAGCTGGTTTGTAGAATACAGTCGCGGCGACCAGACGCACACACAGTCGCTACAAAGACTAGCCGCTAGCGTTGCGGTTGCGTGCGGCTAGCCGCTTAGTGGAAAATGGCTCTTAGAGTATGTAGATACTTACTAGAGAAGATATCATGTGGACCAAAATCGCTCTTCATATCATATTCCAAATTTGACTGCTGGGGGCATATTCTTGAAAAAAATCGGCATAGACACAGACAAATTTAGCATGCAATAAGTCAAGAATCTCCCCCTGATAGGTTTTTAATGTATTAAAGAGGTGATTCAGAAATTTGGTCGACACTGATCATACAGGGTCGATCGTGTCAGGACCAAATTGGTCTGCGCAAACGGTCGGTTTGTCTGCGCAGTATTATTTGGCACCACTATCAATAAGTTAATGGTAAACACATTTTTAAAAACAAGCTTTTATTAAAATGCTGTCCTGAGCCAACCCTGGGAGCAGCAGCCACGTCACAGTGGAACTAAGAACGGGCTATCATAATTGAATGTTATACAAAATTTCGTTTCTGTGCTGTTGACCGTTGAGGAGTCCCCTCGTCAGAAGCGAATCCTGGGTGCAGAATCAGGTCATGCTCACCATAAAAATACATTGTCATCGGAACTGAACCAATGAGTAAAATTTCATAGGATAAGAGGAAGTGGTTCTAATTCTACTTGCAAGATTTGACCTAAACACTGCAACATACTGACAAACATTGCAAAGTAAATAAAAGCTTGTAAAAAATAAAACTATTTCATTTTAACTTATAACAATTTTTATTTACTCAAAAGTTGAAATATTCATTTATTAGATTAGTTTTATCACATAATATCCGTAAGATTGCATGAAATGTCAAACAGAAGAGTCGGCTTGATTGTCCCAATTATTTACAAAAATGAAAACGAGAGGGATATTCCGAAGGGAGAATGAGTAGCGCGCGTGGGTTTTGCGCTTTGAACGCCAGCGTCTAAGCTTTCCCTGCTCATCCGCAAAACCCACATGCATTCCTCCCAAAACACCCCTTAAATCTCGGTAATACTGAGCCGCATTCTATGGCATTCACAATAAATTTAATACGATAAAAAATTAAATAGATATACAAAGTTCTCGTAAAGATCTAGCTAGTGTCATTATACTTATATTATACAGAATAGTACAACGGACTATAAAACAAAATCTGTACATCTCAACAGAAAAAAAACGGCTAGTATTTTTTACAGAATGTGTTTTTCTTCTTTTAAATATCAGGCATCTTATGGACGTTTGAAAGGAGGCGGGTCTATGGTTGTGCAGACTCTATGGCGTTTCACAACCGATAAAGGGGATTCCCGAGCGGAATTGAGCCTGTGGGAAAATGAGAGTCTCTATGTCAAGATTTCAAGTTACTTCCACTAATTTACAAACGAGTGTCTATGAAAAACCACTGAAAAACAAATGCTACAAGAACAATCAAATCTAGGGATAGCAGTAGTCTACTGATGGCAAAAAAATAATATTTCGGCTTTCACATAACGTAGTGTAACAAAATATACTCAAAATATAGGGCCTTCCCTCAAAAAACCGTTGCTTCGAATTATTAGAAAATGGCAAAATGCTTCCTTGATACATCTTCAGCATTACATTCAATTATCATAATATTCTCCATATGACACTTCCTTCTATATGACACTTCTTTCGAAGTCAAAGTATTTTGACAGTCAATTTATAGCTATTTTTTGCAGTTAAGAAATAAATATTATTCTTTATATGAATTTTATTTGTCGGTTCTCACATAATGTAACGTAATAAAATATACCCTATTTACTTGCAGCACTGTAAGATATGCGATGTTAAAAACTGCATCAAATTTGGTTTATCCAGCAAGGATGGTAATATTTATATAATAGTTGCAGGCCAGTATATATGTAAATATATATTGTTCGTTCTGAAGTTCGGAATCGACCAAAATTACACATAAGTAAAGTAGAGCATCAATTATTCTGATCAATAGGAGAATAGGGGTATTCGTAAAATCAGTTATCTGGATAATCGATGAGTCATTTTTACTTAACCCCTCAGGCCCCGATTGGCCGATATCGGCCACAACTCGATTCAGCGTGACGGCCCCGTTTTAATTTTATTTTATTTTAATTTATTTTATTTTATTATGTTTTATTATGTTAATATGTTTCATTTTAATTATGGGTACAGTGGTTTGGCAGTAATTAATGTTTTGATGAGACAGTGTCGTAATTCAATTTTTTTACTAATTTTTACAAATTTTTTTGGGACAGCAACTTGTCCATCGGATGAGGGGCCGAGGCCTGAAGGGTTAAGCAGGATGCATACTTCCAAGTATTAATTACCCATAAATAGGTAGTGGTGTATAACACATCAAAATATGTATATTTAAGTTAATATATCTCACTTGTTTGGTATATAGGTCTAAGTAAAAGAAAGGTTTTTTTATTTTAAGTCAGACGTCCACGTCTACCTAAAATTGTGGACCCTGTAGACGTGGACCTAAACTTCTGTTTTTTTTTTGTATTAAGGTCTCAAGTCAAATAAATGGGTGGGCCTGTTTTAGTATAAATTTCTGCCGCTAGGGTTTCACAAAAATGTCAGCCAGCATATTGATGCAAAATATTCTAAGTCTCAACACTACAGGACATGCAAAAGCATGGAGACCTAACATACTCTCAATCTTCGTTAACATTCATGGCCCAGACAACGTTTCACACAGATCCTAGGAAGCATTCTATCTTGATTGGGCAGAGAAGAAAACAATTTGAAGAGATGGGAAATGAGCAAGAACATGTAAAAGTGGTTTGCGCCACGCCACTAGTTTGTTTTTTATTAGATCGCTAATTGCATATAAATAAATATGTAGCGTAAAAGGTCATGGCTGTGGACATTATTGGACGATGTGGAAAATGTGTATATCTATCGGGTAGTTCTCAGCGCGAGTAATGAGTATATGGTTTTTACTCAAACGGATATTCGGTTTGTAAACCGAATATTCGCTGCATACCAGATTTGTAAGATATTGCCGGCTATCCGGTTTAACCGAATCCGAATCCAATATTCGGTTCATCACTAATAACAATATTTGAAAGTTGATATAAAAAATGCATTGGCAACAAAGGCCTAAACGAAAAAAGTTATACACGATTGTACACTAATTTTTTCACGTAGGATAATCTCCCGTGAGACAAAAAGAGAGATGCGTCTACCGGGTTATAAAAAACCACCCTCTTTCTAGAAGCATTCTTTAAATTAAGTAAAGGAATCATTAGCTGAAGTTATGTAAAAACAGTGAACAAGTCGTATAGAGAGAACGTAAGTAAGGGTCGATAACGTGAAGCTCGGGGATTTTAACATATCGAAATTGGAGAGCGGCGTTCATCAGCGAATTCGGCCACGTCGACGAAGAGCAATATGTATTTTCACATTTTGAAAAAGACCGATGGTGAGCCATCAATAATTGTACCTTAAACTCTAATACGCTCACTAAACATAACATCGGCAAAGCGATCGATCATCGAGTACCGTTTCTATCGGATTAGAAAAAAAATTGGCCGCGAGATTCGCCATTAGGAAAACCCAAATGCACTCGGATTTCAACATTGGGGATGTTTCGGCCGTCGTGGGAAGCTCAATATAGCCGAATCGCACCGGTCTGAGCTCCGTCTTTAATACATCCTTTTAGGAAATAATCGAGATGAATATAGAGAATCTGAGGATGGGACGTCGAGAGTAAAAAAGGTCGCCGGGACGCTCGCCTAACATCGGCAGCCTCGAAAATAATGGTGGTTTCTTTGGCATCCGCCTCGGCATCGAACACAATAGAAACGCTCTCATTTTCCCGCACGAATCCCCGGCCCGAGTGCGGCGGGCCGGCGGCCGCTACTCCGCCCCGTTGGCCGGCAGCGGCTCCTCCTCCTCGCTGTAGTCCAGCGACAGCACGGACGCGCGCCGCCGCTTCTTGGCCGCCTCCCGCGCGGCCGGCGCGCCCCCCCCGCCCCCCGCGCCCCCCGCGCCCCCCGCGCACTCACTGTCCGAATCACTGGGCCCGGGCTCGCCGGCGCTAGTCCGATCCTCGCCCGCCAACTTGCGCTTGGCGCCGTTCGCGGGCTCACTTTGGTCGCGGTGGTCGCCGTTGAGCTGCTTGTGGGGGTTGGGGGGGTCGGGGGGGCTGCGGGGGTCGGGGGGCGCCTCTTTGGCCGCCTTCAGCTCTTGCTGCAGGAACAGAACGGTGCTCTGCATGCCTTCCACGTCTTCGTCCAATTCCAACAGGAGCTCGTCCAGCTCTGAAATAAAACAAAAGCGATGAGAGCGCTGCATTTGAATGTTTATCGTCGGGGAAGCCCCTCGAAACGTAATTTACTTAGGCCGTTATGCCCTTGGGCGGTGTTAAAATAAGATCTATATGTACGATGACAGATTAAGTAGTAAAACTAGCAGTTATGCACCTCTTGAAAAACAATCCCTGAATATATTTTTATACAAATTTAGCGTAAGGCAAAGGCGAAAAAATATACAGGGGAATTAATCCAGTGTGTTGAAACTTTTAGTACCCTTCCACTACACGCCGAAAATATCCATCTATTCAACGTTTACTAAACGTAGTGAATTGGTGAATTAATAATCTTATCGCCCGACTATTTATTCTAACGTCCGACTAAACGTCGACTTCGTGAAGAATTTATTTTCACTCGATTAGTTAATTTACTCGCCGAATTATTTATATTACAAGTCACCTTTTATTGCCACATTTATTTAATTACTGTCCGAAAATTATAACACAGTTCACAGGTACTTACGTCCTACTGAAAGTTTCCGGATTCTGATAAACAAGACCAGATATTAGACTTATAATATATTAGATAAAAAGCAGTAGGACCAGTCGTCCTTAGGGACCTCTACGAAGGCTTCGTGGAATGCATTCGCCGCCTCAAAGCTTGTCTTTAATTTTAGGAAACAAAAAGAAGTCGGCTATATGGCGGATGCATTATCAGTTCTACATTTGAAACCTTCAAATACGCTTCCGTTTCCTTATCCGAATGTGGGGATGCGTTATTGTGATGAAGGACGACACTGCTGCCTTTCGCGAACTTTTTCGACGAACTTTGTCGACATACCAATCTGCAATCTGCCCCTTGGTCTTCAAGCGACACTGTTGTGTAATGTCCTGATTTGCCGAAAAAAGAAGCAACCGTTTTCTGATCAATGCTTCAACTTTTCTTAACTTTCGTTGGCAAATCTTCAAAAGGAAAGACGCATTTTGTTGATTAGCTTTTTCTTTCCAGTTCACAGCAGTACACCCAGGCTTCGTCACCTGTCACAATATTATAGACAGCCAATGATTGCCCTCCATCAAACTTTGCTATAATTTTACGACACTACTTTACACACAGTCGTTTCTGGTCTTCCCTCAAAACATGCCGTATCCATTGAGTGCAAAATTTTCCATACTTTCAGATACACCTTTGAAATCGTTTCCCCTTGACTTATTCCATTGTCTACAGTACGAATTTGCAGACAAGTGTTTTTTTTGTCTGTCTCAATTAATTGACGTATGGCTCAATATTATATTCAGTAACCACAGTCGCTGGTCAACCTTTATGTGCATCGTTGTGGAGATGATTACGTTCTTGTCTAAACTCACTGAACCACGCATACAGAGCTACGAGATAGGGCTTCATCGCCAAATACCTATTGAAGTCTCTGGCAACTCACAAACTGACTTAAGCCGCAGTAAAAATTGTAAAAAAACATAGCCCAAAAAAAATCTCTAGTTAAAGTCATCATAATTCTGACTCACAATTTTCAAAACGATACCACAATGAAAAACAAATGACAATCTCACAAGTCAAAAAGTAACATGTTCTCAGAGAGTTTCATTTTCAAATTTCGTGATTGGTTTTCTATTTCTTTTATTAGCAGTGGCCAGTTGCAGAAACTTTCAGTATGCCCCATGTATTCAAAACTGATTGACGTAACTGCCCAAATATTAAAAAAAAACAGATTAAATAATAAATTCCCATTTATATAATTAAACCAATCAAAGCCAGATTTTTTTAAACATAACCACTAACTTAAATACTAATCATTAAATCTTTAATAACATCTGTTATGCAGAATGATTATTTCTTATTAGGTCTTTGAATTGAAAACTTCGATTTTTTTGTGATATTGAACATTAATTTCGAAGCAAACTTGGAAAGTGCATTTCATTCAATGTATTGTCGATCGCTAGCTATGACGTTCTCCCATCTTTCTGGCAAGAGGCAGATTGCCCGGCAGAAGAAGTATAATATGAAAATTATCAAACGGAGAGTGATTGCATTGACCCTGATTCTGTACCAGATTTTTTTTGAGCGAATAGGCATATGTGAGTTTTTGTTTAATTGGTAGAGTAAAGCTATGCTTTACAAAGCCTATTAACTCTAGATAGGAAGCTAAAATTTAGTTGTGTTTGCACAATTACTCGAGAATGGGTTGTCGAGAACGGCGGTGAACGGGGAGAATTGGTTTTATTCCTCAATTGGAAAAACTGGCTAGATTTAGGGTTCTATATCTTTAAGAGAAATGGGAGCTGCCATACAAATGGAGCTCTTCGGTGTGTCTGTGTGCACAATAATTTTTGAATGCATTGTTCCATTTCAAAAAAAAAAATCACCTCTAGGTTTTATTTGTCAATGGGAAGAACTGACTAGATATAGGGTTCCATATCATTGATAAGAATGGGAGCCGCCATACAGACCTCATTGAAATGTTTGCGTATACGATAACTCATCGAGGCATTGTCTGATTTAAAAAATATCGTATTATTATCAAATAGAGTAGTTTTCAAAAATATGTTACTTTCATATATCAGATTTTGCTTTTGGGATAAAAAAAAAAATCTATGCATTTTTGCTCTCGGGCCCCTTTCTTACGTACTAGCCGGGCAACAGAGCAGGCAGAAACGCGCTGCGCCAATTTGCGAGATATTTCAAAGCTCGTTATGCAAGATGAAGGTCCGGCGTACGTTTACATTTAACCCTTGGAGTAAATGGGTATTTTCATGGATGCATCTGTCTCTTTTGCAGGATTTTCGGCGCATCGACTTAAAAGTACTATAACTACGAAACTACTACACCAATCATAAAAAGAACAACTGCACAATGATTGCATTGAAATTTCGAATATAGAATATTGAAATATCATTTTGTAAAACAATTGGATAATTATGAATAAATATGAGAACGTCAAAGAAGTGAAAAAAACGCGCGACCAGATTTGGTCGACTCGTACTCAACGGATAATTGTTTCGCGACCAGATTTGGTCGACTCATACTCAACGGGTTAAGCTGCATCGGTCGTTTTATAAAATACCACATAATAATAGTGCGCTCGTGCAAGCGATAACATTCGCCTGGGGGCTCCGACTTCGAGGTCATAATTACTCGAGGAAATGTGCAAATTCGACCGAACAAACGTAGACTAGTCGAGGAAGGCGAAACTTTTATCTGCAATAGTATCAAATTTAGCGGCGGCAGCAGTATCAATAATTTGCCACCATCGGAATATTAACCTGGAAGCTTCGTTAATCGAGGTTTATTATAATATTGATAATTTTCAGAATTATAATATTATCTCATAGTTGCGAATAAAATGATGAAATTTATCGTATATTCTCCGTTTGCTTTGATTATTTTATAGCCGACCGCGATGATATCGTTCGTGGATAATAGAAGATTCAGGCGGAGGAGCTCTACTCACCGGACTGCGTCTTCTTGACCTCCTCGCTGAGCCCGCGCTGCAGCGCCAGCTCGGCCTCGAGCCGCGCGAGGCGGCCGGCCGACGTGATGCGGCCCAGCTCCTCGTTCTCCTGGTGCAGCAGCCGGCACTTGGCCATCAGCTTCTTGCCCGTGTTGGAGTCGGGCGTGAACTTCCAGGCCGCCAGCTCGTTCTGCGCCTCCTCCAGCCGCAGCCGCGCCGCACCCAGCTCGCGCCGCAGCCGCGCCACCAACAGGTTGACGGCCGGGTCCAGCGGCGCCGCGCGCCCGCTCAGCGTGCCCGCCGACGCCTTCAGCTCCGCTATCTGGCTCTGCGCACGCCCCGCCCCGTTAGACGCCAAACCCTACCCGATACCGTTCCGCCCCGTCGACGTCCGCTTCCCGCTCCAAACCGGTCAACGCCGACCGTGACGTTGAATCGATTTTGAGTCGAGACAGCGCCGTTGCAGTCGGCCAATCGCCGGCGCCGCATTGTAGGGCGACGATGCGTCCTATGCAAAATTTTAACTAGCGAAAACGGCACATATTTCTGGACCGATTTAATAAAGTGCATAGGCATAGGCCCTAAAGGAAAACCTACGACTGACCGACTGCGCGTAAACGGTACGAATCGGTTCTCCGCGTCGGCGCTGACGCCTATAACTGACTCGATGTAAATCTACGCTTAGTCATGAACGCCTCGCTCGAACCGCAATGTCCGTTTCGAATATAAAGGCTGATTTACACCGATCCAGTAGCCGCATCCGGCGTCACCGGACTCACTGGACTCCATCGCTGGATCGCCACTATATCGATGTAAACGCGTTTCTATCGCATCCAGTCTCCATTGCTGGATCGGAATAGACCGACCGTCTATTTTTCTGTCCGGTGACCGCCCCTGCACGCCGCGCCGGTGGCGCTGGATACGTGTCAGTATACAGACAGTTGCTAGCGCCTACTCGTACAGTGACCGCACGTTTGGTTTGACTTTACGAAAATTACATCGATATAATGGTCTGATGAAGATCTTATAAAGATTGTTTAATTATATAGACGATAAGCTATGAAAAAAAAAATGGTCTACGGCATTGCGGAATATTTGCGTAAGAATGAATGTGAAGGACCTAACCATTGGCAAAGTTAAAAGTAAAATAAAATCATTGAGTCTAGTCTAATACCGAGCAAAGTTTTCTTGACAATGCTTATTTTTGCTTCACTTTTTCACACTCGAAAGACTCATTTTCGCAACGGAAAGTCACCTTAATGATTTACC
Source organism: Micropterix aruncella (assembly GCA_944548615.1). Lineage (NCBI taxonomy): Eukaryota > Metazoa > Arthropoda > Insecta > Lepidoptera > Micropterigidae > Micropterix > Micropterix aruncella. The sequence continues at coordinate 23,556,505 of OX155963.1, forward strand.
AATTACTACTGGACGCGTGTAAACGTCGCGGTTCAGTGCCCATGCCGATCCAGCGCGGGAACCCAGTGTTACCTATACAATAATCTATACGATCCCGTCACCGTACTTGATAATAGCCACTAGAACTCTTCTACCAGGAATCGCCAAACAAGCCGCAGCTCAGGCAACTTGAAAACGACTATTGCGTTGCTTAACCTTTCGGAAGCCAGTCATTCCATGCAAAATTTTCGAAATCCTCGAAGTATGTTGAAGACATTGGCAGTAAAATATGAATCCTTATCAAAATAAATTAATCCATCATCACGGGTGTTAAATGGAGGTAAAATTAGCCATGTACTGTAACTTTTTAGGTGGAATAGTTTTAGAGATATCATGAAATAAGTAAAGCGGGCAAACACCTCGAAATACCTAGCAGGGGCTGAGCAGCGGCGACTAGCCCAACAAGTTCAGCGGAAGGCGGCGAAGATCAAAAAGCGAACAGAACGTCTTTTACTATATGTCTCTAAAGGTAGCGTCTAAAAAGGCAAATATACGCCACCCTACTCAAATTAGCTACTCGATTCGAAACTTTACGCGAAGCGAAGCCGCGGGCAACAGCTAGTATAATATATATGGAGGCTAGTATAATATATAATCATTTAGAGAAATGCCGAGTTAGAGATTCTGTAAATTTCAATTTGCGATATGAGGAATGCACACGATAGCTTTTTAAAAATAATGACATGCTTAAAAAGCCCATCTTTCCAGCTTTAACTCTACAATATTTTTAAAAAACTATTCCTATTTAAGCCTAGTTCTAAACATATTTAAAGGCAACTAAAAATAATAAATTTGTATTTTTGTTTTTTTTTTCATTAATAAAACAGAAATATCCCTAGAATTAAAATATTTAAAGAAAATCTTGTCCAACGCGAATCAAGAATAACTTTCCCTTACATAAGTAGCATATAATAGAGAGTTAGTCGAAGTGAGGAGGTAACTTCATTAAAATCTGTGAATGATTAAGAAAAAAAATACAAGAATGCTTTTAGGGGATTTTTAGAATAACTCTTTCCAATAAAGTATTAAATAAATATATGAGACCATAGAATTATAGAATATTAATTTAGATATATAGTTTTCAACTTTGAATATTTGTGTAACCACCTAAAAACACGGATAACGCATTTTCACTATAGTTTTACCGGTTTTTAAAAAAAAAATCCCATCTCACCTAACAAACTCACCATCCGCCACTGCTAAGTGGCCGCATAAAATCAAACTAAATCCATCCACCGCAATCAGCAACTAACCACAACCATTACCCAAGCAGCTTAGCTATGAATATCAAACGGTGATCCACTTACAACAAAATCTTGGATTTCCTGTTCTTTAGCTGCCAGCCTTCGAACCAATACGCGTTCGCGGTGCTGAGATTCCCCATACTGTTGTTTTAACTTTTCCTCATCTTCCCTTATCCTCTCTAGCGAACCTTAAAGCAAAAATGGAGAATTCTTAGGGAAAGAGACAGACAGGTGGAAGGAGAAAAAAACAGTTGTTTTGTCTCGCTTTCTTCTTCTTCCATCGGAATGGCTATAATCCTAATGGGAGTATAGAATTCTACTTAATCGAATAATAAATATTAATTTACAATCTTATAAATATCTCTAACTAGTTCTAATATACATTATGGCGATTTACTCGGTTGAAAAGTTTGTACTCCTAAAAATTAGCAGAAGAGGCAGCGGAGACTTTTATAACTAAAAATATTGTTTATTCAAATCACAAACAGGTAAAACTATGCAGCTCTAATGTTGACATTTAAAATTAAAAACAAAAAGCCTATTAGTTGACCCGTCAAACATTGGTTTCCATATATATTGTCGTACATTACGTATACATTATTTGGCTTCCAGTAAATTGATCTATAATATAATATTTCATTTCAACGGTCGGAATCTTCGAAAACTTCAAAGAAGCACTTTTACTGGCTACCATTAAATGCTGAGCATGTACTTTGAACCAAGCCTGGATGATAAATATAATCGAAATAGATGCAGCGAAACAGAACTTACAAAACTTAAAGGACTACCTCTCCCGAGATTGACACCCTTCTAGAAGCTTGCCACAAGACACGAAAAATTAAAGCAGCTGACTGAACAAGCTCAAAATCCAGAGTGTAAATGAAACACTTGGAGTCCTCAATACTATCTCCGAGTTCTGCAATAGTGCCTAGGAATTCTAGTGAGCGCTGAGAAAGATGCAACAGTTTAACGCAACCGAAGACGACAGTATCAGGATCGAGCTACTAACGGCAGGCTCTTCGCTAGAGAAATATCGACTAGCTGGCGCAACAGTATTGTAGCTCTACTTTAGAAAATCAAAAAACCGAAGGAGAAATTACCGCCCTGTCATTGGTTTGTAGTGTTCTCACGAGTTATGACACTCACCAGGCGAGGATCAGCTGAAAGAACAGGCGGGTTTCAGGGGTGGAATTGGCACAGATTAGGCTATGTATTAAACCATAACCATAAGACTATGTATGTACACAAACCACATATACACGATTAGGCAAAAAATACAGAATACCAAAGGCCTGTATAATTTGCCTTCGTTGACTATGAAAAAGTATTTGACACTCTCAGAACTCAATCTCTTCAGTTATGCCGAGTAAACTACAGATATGTCCAGCTTCTAATCAGCCTACAAAACGCAGCCACAATTACTGCGGTTTCTGTACAGCTCTAAGGGGCCACAAAGACTGTAACAAATTATTAATAATTCAAAACTCTTTGACGCATTCAAAACAATCAACAGTAGCCACCTCGGCATAAACGTTCTGCTACTACGTTCTCGACATGAACACTCTAGATGGAGTATCTGAATCACTTTTGATTTGCAAGACGATATTGTAATATTTCCGTCTAAAAATATTTATCTTAATATTTTCTGTGCAAATGCAGTTTTTACTTCAAAATTGGAAAAATCAAATATGGCACATGAATTTCAATTACACCTCTTAGCCCTTCGAGCCTTAGAGGGACCGATCGGACTCAAACGTAAAAGCACAGTTGCGCCTTGTTGGGACCGATCGGACTCTAAAGTTAGTATTCTAAAGATCTAATATGCAACAATTCTAAAGTGCAACAACGGTTTGGGAGAAATTAATATTTTGGTCGGCCGCCATAATAAATCTAAAATTTCCATAAACATAGTTTTTCAAAGACAGGCGCTCGCGAAATCTCGCGGCTCGAGGGGTTAATATGAATCCAAATCTACTTCAAACCTGATTTGAAGTATCAGGACATCATATTACTAGAGGAGGTATCGATCCATGATTCAAATGATAACTCTTACCCGCAATGACCTCCACTCACAACATGAAATCCCAATGTTGCAAAATTTACTGATGAACCCTCTTCTCCATATAATTATATATTGTCAGTTATAAAACTCAATTTTTTGTGTGGGTTCATTTTTTTAGATTTTATATTAAACTAAACTACTGAAGAGATTATTTTTGGGTACTGCTGAATTCAATAACCGAAAATTACCTCTTAGTATAAAACTTTCTAGAATCCCTGGCCGACCTGTGTATGCTCAACATTGAGAAAACTACTATAACAGAGTAGTTGTAAATTTTTGTGACATTTTAATTTACCTATTATTTATTACAGAATCAAAAAGTGCAATAGAATGTATCAATAGCGCCGAGAGTTTGTCGTGACACCGACATGTAACGAACTCTAATGACAAGAGCGATGTCACCACACCGACATGTAACGAACTCTAATGACAAGAGCGATGTCACGACACCGACATGTAACGAGATTCTGTGATAGTAAACCGCCGTACTCTCGACCATACCGTCGGAGCAACTCGACCATACCGTCAGACTCGGGCGATTTTGATAATCTGGTCGACTTGCTCGAGAGACCCTCAAAGAGGATACGACAGCTCAGCGAGGTATTCCGCTCCAAACTCCCCTAGACTCCAAACACCCCCAGAGTGGAAGACGAGAGTGCGTTCGATGGAGAACGACAAAATGTTGGCTGGCAGCCTGCCCGATGATCTGACCATATTCAAAATGTCGGAAGTGCAACTTGGACCAGGACATGGAAGAGCAGCCAGGATGGAAAGCAATTGGAGAAGCAAACGCTCAGCAATAGACAAAAAATGCTGAAAAGATGTCACATTTTGAAAAAAAAAATGTGCTTGAAAAAATCTTCAATGCCTCTATGATCTTAAAGTTATAAAAAAACCTACCAAGGATTTATAAATATATAAAAGTCAATCAGTAAGAAAATATCCTAAAATTCATTACTATCATTTTTAGGTTACAAATTCCTCATTCCTGTAAAATCCCTCATTCTTTCAATACTTTTATTTTGACAACTCCTAACCCTTAGAAAATACAATTGAATGATACACAGTATACTCTCAATGAAACAACACCAATAAGAGATTTTGATGTATTTTTTGGAGACAATTCTTACTTATTATTCAAAGAATTATGCTGTACTCGCTTAACCAGTTGGAAGCCAGCCTTCGTGCGCAAAAAACTGCCTCGCAACTTTTTGTAAATAAATACTAATATTGTTTATTCATGAATTCCATCTTGTTAGCTAGTAATTAATCTTGGTAGTCATGTATATTATATACAGTGGAACCTCTCATAACGAGCATAATTCATTCCAGACTCTTACTAGCGAAACAATTTTTTCCATACTTGTTGAGGTGCAAATTACTCGTTATGAGAAATTACTTCAAATTACTCATTACGAGAGGTTCCACTATATTTATAAAATATATATGGGGTCTGAAACGGCTATGCGTATCTGTCAAACGACGCAAAATGCCTATAGGCATTGTTGGCGTCCGACCGGTTAAATAGTAGCATAGGAGACTTGGCACTATCGCTATATTGGATACGGAAAGTGGAACGATCAAACGTTTCAGAATCAGATATTTCTGCAATTTGTAGAAGCAAAAATAATCTAATAAGGTCGAGTTCCCATATTCATTGATTTATCTTGATGAGTTACTCTTCTAAGCATTTAATCACAGAAATGACCACTCTTCTGTGACAAGACCCTATTATGATCCCATCCACTTAGTTACAATATTGTATATAACATTGAAATAGTGCTGCATCACTGAGAGTATACTTTATCAAAATCTGGCCCATGAGTCGTGATAAGGATTGTAAATAAACAATTCTGCTTGACTAAAATTCAATTAATTCAAGCACAGGTTACACACAATTTATCTGTCTTCATGGGCCGAACTTTACTCACTTTTTAAAGCCGGGTCCGCTGCACCATGTTACGAACAAAATATTTTTTTGCTAACATGTTAGTAAAACATGTTTAGCAAACAGGCCATCCAGTGCGATTTTCGAGTATAGTTTTTTTTTTTTGTAACTTATCTATTTAAAATAAGTATCAATTGTATAAAATACAAAGTATTTTCTTTATTCCACTCCATTGAAACGATAAACTACAACAACAATACACAATATCAAAAAGATGTGTCTCTGGCGAGCACAAATACGAAATAAATGATATTGTCCCCCCAGTCCCCTCGCAGGCGAATGCGGGGAAATTATCAATTCGAATTGGCAAACAAAACAGCTAACAAAACAGTTAGCCCACGCCCCAAAATAACATGACCTTGGTTATCATGTGTTAGCAAAACACAATAACATGGCGCAGCGGACGCGGCTTAACAATAAGTAAATGTTTTGATTATTTATAATTATTATACAATTCAAGAATACATAAACCTAATTTAAAACCATCTCTACCCTTCAGTTGGCATTTTATTTTAGCCACACACTTGATATCTCTATAATAAAATGACCCGCGCAACGGTCCAAAAAACACCCATAATTCGGTACATGCAAAACAGGTTTACAAAAAAGTCGCATACCATACAACGTAGGCAATTAAAAGTAGAATAAAAGAAAATTACATTTTGTCAATTCCGGGAACCCTCTCTCCGGCGAGAAGGTTCGAACGCCTCACCGCCCGTATTGAGAGCGTCAATCGCCCCCGTATGGAAACAGACACAGCACCAGCCGCGGAAACACAGAATAATCGGCACGACACATTTTTCTTTTTCAAACACCACATAATTTCACAGTTTTTCGTACACTTTTTTTGCAAAAAAAAAACAAACGCTAACAATTTGAACAGTGCTGCAGAGCGTCAATTTGAACGATTAGATGGTAGGGTTCGGCGCAAAACTCAACTAAAACAGTAGGTTATCTACGACCCGAGTCACATTATATGATAGATTGTCAAGTGGCGCCCGTACAATTTTTTTGTTAAACTTTTGATGTTTAAGTACCTTCGAGATTTCTGAATTGAGTTTCGAGATGGTCTATATAAGAGTCCTGCGATTTCCACGCATTTTTGTAGTCCTCAACGCCGAGGTCGTCCGCATCCGCCGGGTTCAGGACCACCCGCTTGGGCAAAGCCCCCGGAGAGCCCTTGCCCTCCTCAATTTCCTCCAACATTGCTCCGGAACCTGACGGACCAAGAACCAGACGGTACGCTTCCCGCCGATCCGGGCGATCCTTCCATGCTGAAACAGGATAGCACATAATATTATCACCGATGAAATCAAAGATTCAGGGGGCGTCAGTGGCTAGTTGGGAGAGGATGATGGGTAAATAAAAAGAGGGGAATTATTGCAGCATAGGAATTATTGCACCTTTCTCAAAAATCGAAAAAAATAAGAAATACTACTAGATTCGATTATTCTAATGCTAAATGTGAAAGAAAAAAGCTTCGGACGCATACAATTTCAAAACCAAATTTACATACAAAAAATGTTTTTTTAAACTCAGTTTTTAAAAAAACTAAGACAAAATTTACATACAAAGGAGAAAAAAAAGTTTTTTTAAACTCGATTTTTAAGATTGTTAAAACTAATCTAACCTACCGCCAAATAGGTGTTTATGTATTATTTAAAAAAACTAACTTAACTTACCTAAATGTATGCGTTTGCTTCTTTGAATGCCTATATCTCGCTTATTTATTGAGACCGAATAAAGATTATTGCAGATTCTGAATCAGCGTGGTGAATATAGTCTAGTGACGTTAAAAAATCAACAATATAGAAGAGGTTCCTATACTGCAATAATACCAAAATAAACCCAAATAACAAAAACGAAACTTCATCGCAAATCGCATCAGACATGTTTATCTGAAACGATTATCGATTATCAATAAAGACAACCTCCTATGCCCAACACCATCGCACCAGAACGAAAAGAATAAAAACCCAACTATCGCTCTGCTGGATAAGAACGGTAAATCGCAATAAACCGAATCGGACATTGGCGTCCCAATTAATTCGTTCGTCGACTGGTCCATTAAGCTACGTTCAAAAGATACCTACCACAACTCAATTCACTACTTTATACAGTTAATAATCTGAACAACCACTCGACACTTGATTTATAAAACTCGTAGAGGAGATTGTACTAATGTACGCCGGCGATGAATAACTAGAAATTGCACGCGACCGCGGAGGACGACGACGCCATTTGCTTTATATGATCAGTGTTTGCTTTTTCTCTGCTTGCCCAAACCAGTGGGTAAACTAGAGGATCTATCGTACACAATTGTACGATAGACCATTACCGTACGGCATTTAAATGAGTACGATAGACATTACCGTACGCCTTTTTGCACGTGCTAGAAATCAATGGTTTGATAATCAAGAATGTAGGATTTTCAATTTGGTTTTAGTTTTAAACAATATTTCAATGAAATCATACAATATTTTAATGAAATTATTGCGATGAATAATAAATTCAGATATCGACATGATTATAACAGTCTTGCTACCAATCATCACAAACGCGTGGACATGATAAACACATAGATTTGTAACATTGGACCCTTGGCGTGTCGCCTTAAAACGTTTCTCGTAAATGTTTCTAAAAAAAAACTACTATTTCGTTCTACAAATGTTGTATTATAAATATCAGGATACCTATGTATGTATAAAAGCATTTTCTAAATAAGAAAAAATCGAAAAAACAACTTTAAAATAGGAAATGATTTTTTTTTATTTTAAAAGATGACATTTTAATTTTATTTATCAATATAAGATTTCGGGAACAAAACACCCTGCAGAATTTTAAAGGTTTATTTACGTCTTTTAGCAGTAGAATATCGTCGATCTACTCGTATATGTGAGTGAGACTTCGTACGCGTCAAAAAATTGAATTGGCATTTTTTATTGTTATTGGTGTAAAATCACGCCCGAATCGTTCTGTCCATTCACGAGAGCACAAATTGCTTAGTTTTCTTGTAATTCGCATTGCAGTGGCATCTCGCACGGTATGATATTATCCGGTGATACCTCTTAGATGCTTAGTAGTAATTCCTCGCAAACAATCTAACTCTTAATCGTAATATAAAATCGAAGACTATCGCGGTTGTTTGACATTATAATAGTTTTATTTATAATATTTATAATAGTTTTATATATAATATTTATAATAGTTTTAATCGTTATACAGTAAACTATTTTTTGTAACTATTTACTCCACTAAAAAAATCATCTCATGAAGTTATAGTTTCCTCCAACCATTGAAAAGTTTACTTTTTTGCGTGTACGGTCTCTCATATAGAGCGACGATATAGAGGTGTTGCCCTGAATGTTCGTGATCCTGAAATTATATTAGTCATATGCAGGAAATATTTAACTACATAACGTCTCAATGGAATACAGGTAGCTTTGGAAAATGAAAACGCGTAAAAAGTGTTATCAGATACAGAGACTATGCATATTCCTGGATTTCGTTGATTTCTCTAAAATATAAAAACTAATTTCTAATACTTTTTAGAAATAATTTTGAACGAATATCATTTTTTCATTCGCTATTTGGCTTTTCCAAACTCACTGATTAATGTTGTCTTTTAATGGCTGGTTAGAAAGAAGAATTATCCATAAATACTTAATTTGGACGGTCCCATTCGATTCCTATTCGTTTGATATTTCACTATTGCGAAAATACTGAGTGTAGATATCGCAGTTGACGTAGTTTTTTGATTGTAACTTACTGATAAAAAATGTAACTTACTGATTTTCTGCAGGTGAGGATTTCGACAGAAACGTGTTACAATTATCCATAATTTCGCATTTACGAGACATGCCTATAACAGCGCACGCGGTTACGTATCATGAGCAGTATATTTTCGGAACATTTCTCCACCCGCGCTGTTCAAATTCACACAGTAAACTCTCTCAAAAGTAAAACTTTTTAGTTCTCTCTACGTGCACCCCGATAAATCAAAAGAAATGAAATGACCTACTGTGGTATTCCACAGTATATCGAGAGAGCAGTAAACGCACTCTCGAGCGACAGGGCAAAGCGGGGACAGGATGCGAGGGAAATGAGCAGAGGATTACGTCTTGCCGAACTCAATGATGAACTAGTGTGTCCGTTCGAGACTTTCATAGTTTTCCGGTAGATTCTAAACATTAGGTTTGGATCTATATGTTGATCAATTTGCTAATCAGCAGATTATTCGGATTGTAATTGCATTAGGAACAAGTTATTTGTTTTTTTTTTATTTTAATGAAATCTATTTTCCGTATTCTAGTTTAATTATTTTATTGGTATCTGACGGCCTAATATTTTCATACTTCTTCTTCTTCTTTTTTATTTTGATGGCCACCATTTTCATACTTAGAGTAGTTTTACATAGGTTTTCTACCCCTGACCCTGACGTTTGGTCAAAGTGACAGCGTGAAGCGTGTCAGTCCCTAATAAGTCTGTGAGCGTGTCAGTCCCGACCGTAGCATAACCTCAAAGAGTCTGCGACTGTTTTCAATTCTATATTTTTTCATTTTTATCTGTTTAAAACATGCATAAAGACGTGGACATGTCGACTTCCGAGTCGAAACACATCGCAAAACCATCCAGAAACGAACTAACTCTAAAAACATCCGAGTTTCACTTAGCGAAACAGGCGAAGAGAAAACCCTTGGTGATAAAGGACTTGGTCAAGATTCTCAGCAAGACGGCCTCGCATGCAGATATCGGTAAGAAGCTCGAAGTGGCCGAAAAGAGCGTCGAAAGGTTACAGAAACCGCTGGATAAAGTCGAGGTGGAGAAAGCGGCTCGCGCGGTCGGTTTTGAAGAGATTAAGAAGAAGCTTAGTCGCTGGGATGCTATCGTGACCAAGAACCGTGCATCCGACCATTTAGTCTATCCGTTGGAGCGACCGAATAACAGACTGCAGGATACGAAACAGTTTCTATCGAAGTTCCAAGTCAAGTCGGATCTGGAGAAGGAGTTGGACGCGCTCGACGCTGAGATCAAAATAGGGAAGAGAGTCGATGAGAATGACGGGGATTTCACTCTGACGCTGGCCGAAATGATAGAGCAGCGAAAAGAGGGCGCGCGTTTGAGGGCTCGACAGGCTTATCAGGCGGCGAAAGGAAAACGGCAGAATAAAATCAAAAGCAAGAAGTTTCATAGGTAAGAGTCAACTAGCGATATTGTTAGATTGTGGGGCAGGCGCGGTGAAAATTCAAATTCCGAATTATCGAAAAACCCATTTTCAATTTGAAATTTTCTAAGAAATTAATTACCACTCACAGTACTAGTAAATATAAGGGGACGGCAAGATGCCTTTGGGTATAATGTTTTTAAGAAATATTTTCTATGCGCAGTTTTTAGTTACAAATTGGAAATATCTAAATAGGCACAAAAAAAACCCAATAAAATCCATCCAAATCTACTTCAATCCTGATTCGAAGTATCAGGAGATCACGTCACTAGAGGAGCTATTGATCGACTATTCCGTACTTTTGCGTGTTCTTTCAAATTTAAAATAAAATAAAATACAAACGGAGCTGCCATGGAATTCACCGACCGGAGTCGGGCCCATCATAATACTATTTTATTTTTACACTTCTGGGGGGTGAGCAGTGGATTCCGGACTTACGAACCGGCTGTGGTAGGTTTAGGACAGCTGTCTTGCCACATGAGAGCGTTCACCTTACCACCCATTCACTCCCCCTTCGAAGCCATAGAATTTGAGATGCAGAAATCGCAGTTTTAGATAATTTTTCTAGAAAGGAGTTGATTATTTTCCTGGAGAGACCAAGATCTTTAAAAAGGTGAAACAAAGATTTAGCTAGCAGGCCACGAGCGCCTACTTCCACCGCGTGAAGGTGAACAGTGAAGCCGTTCCGGGTGATGGCATTTGCGAGGTCATGGTATTTATTCAATTTGTACTCGTGGTCTTTTGGGATATTTGATTCCCATGGAACAATTAATTCTACGATAAGGACCATCTTCCGAGATAGAGAGTAAAGAGTTATATCTGGACGCAGGGCTGTGCATCAGAGACTTTCAGGGAATTTATACTGCTTAGAGACCGAATCGACCTCTATAATCCAATCTGAAGCTTTCTCGATTATTGAGAAAGGTTTTGCAGTGAGATGTTTTTTGCCTTTAGAGCCAACCCGCACAAACTGTATTGGGGGTTTGGAGGATACTGTGGAACCCTTGTTGGCACGAGCCACTGAGAGGCTAAGTACCTCGCGAATAACAGCAAGGACTTTGTCGTGGCGGTAAGTGTACCGTCCTTGATCCAAGGCCACCTTGCAGCCAGCTAGAACATGTCTAGCTGTGCAAGGGGTGTTGCTACAAAGGGGACATGAACTATCCTCGGCATAGCTCCAACGAGCGAGGTTACTGGGGTCTGGAAGTGTATGCTGAAAGCATTTAAATAAAATTTCAGCATCTCTGGCGTCCAGTCATACAACATTACTTTCCAGTGCATTGGAGGAGGAATGCAAAAGTCTCCAATTGTTGTCCAATCATTCTGGCATTGAAGGCCAATAGCATGAGCCATACTTTTGCTGTCGTAATCTCCCCGCAAGAGAGACTTCTTCAAGTACACATCGCTCATGGTTGTACTGCCATACCCCAGACCAGTGCCATTCTGGCTGATTCCAGTAAGGAACTTTTTGTGGAAGTCAACGCGGGTTTGTAGATCATTTGACTCACTACGGCCACTTTACGTGCTTCGATATTGCCGGATCCTTGGAATTACTTAGAATCGAATTTTTGGTTATTCTGGAGTTGGCGTAGAGCAGAGAGGGCAGTTTTAGAGCTAGCCCAAAATTGTGTTTGGACCTGAAGAGAGTCGAGGGGTCAGCTGGTTTGGCTAAGGACAACCATGATTTTAGACTTGCTGTCACCAGTGCATCCAGATGAGACAGTTGGGTTTTGGTGAAATCGTAAATAAGAAAGGGCCATGACAAATGTGACGTTAGATAGTTGTCATAGATCCAAGCCTTACGAGGGCCAGAAATTAACAATGCATCTATCTTTTCCAGGCAACTACTGAAATGTTCTATAACATGATCGCCAGAGAGGTCTTTTCCCTGGCAGGTGATTTTTCTGCCAAGAAATTCGAAGTGGTTATTTGGGTCTATAAGGGAGATAATAGAGCCCTTATAGACCAATTTTGGGTCATAGGACGTAAATTTTGTGTATGCGGGCGAGTCCAAGGCAAAAACATTTGGAGGGCTTCACTTTTATACAGCGTGACCAGTCGCAGAACAGCTCCACTTTTTGTAATAGCAGGGAAAGCTGCTTGGGGCTCCTGGTGATAAAAGTTAGGTCGTCGGCAAAAGCGAGGCACGACGATGTGCATTGGCCGTCTGTTTTAAAACATCACTTTCTTTTCTGCTACGTAACTTCTTTTTTCTCCCGCAACTAGAATAACAGCTCTTGTGCCCACTATGACCTCTCACAATATGAATTCCTAAAGTCACAAAAGTTACTGATCCAGCCTAGAACCCCCTCCCCCCTTCTCGTATTACATATAATATCATTAGTATAAGTTTTTGGTCAGATTTTATAGTAAATGGTGTAAGTACTATGAGCTTATTTTCGAGTACTGCTGGTTTCATTTACCGAAAATAACACCTTATTAGGCCGTTTAGTATGAAACCTGATCCAGTAACCCTGGTGAATAGGTACTTTCAATAAATAACAATACTTTCAATAAATAACACTGCCATTCCTCAAACTCATTGTACTAGATTTTTAGGTGTTCATGTCGACGAACTTTTAAAATGGAACTTTCACTGTGAAAACCTCGAAAGTAGGTTAAGTCGGGCATGTTATGCTTTAAGTATTGTAAGAAGGTCGTTGGATGAATTGCAAACAAGAAATATTTATTTCAGCTATATTGAAGCTATCCTAAGTTATGCCATTACGATCTGGGGAAATTGTTATGCTTGTTATAGGGAACCCATATTTATACTCCAAAAGAGAGCAGTGCGAATAATTGCAAAGGTGAAAAGGGAAGAGTCGTGTCGACCCATTTTTAAAAGGCTAAAAATCCTCACCTTAACCTCACTCTATCTCTTTAAGTTACTGACTGAGTTTTTTAAGAATAAAGAAACACATTATAAAAAGTTTTCAGATACACATACTAAAAATACGAGAAATAAATAAATTAAACATTTTTATACCATGTATTAAACTAAACACAGCAAGGCAAGACACAAAATACTCCGGGCCATATTACTTTAACCCCTCGAGGCCCGCGGTTTTATTTTAATGTGTGCCTTACGGCCCGTAAGAAATTCGCGAGTCTCAAAAAAAAGATGGCGTTTCAGAAAAAAAACGATTACTCCGAAACTGTCACACCGATCGTCTAAAAAAGACCTGTTTTATGTTCCTATTCGGCCTCGCCTGGCCATTTCGGGCCGTCTGGGGTTCGACGGTAAATATCAATTCTGGACGTTTCGGGCCGTCTGGTACTCGAGGGGTTAACAGGCTACCGGAAAGTTTAAAAACAATTCAAGTGGAAAGCTTATTCAAAAAGTTACTTAAAGAATTCTTATTAGACAAAGCTTTTTTTTACTCGATCGATGAGTTTGTTAATTTTAAATAATTTTTCAAATTTTTTGGCCATTTTTTTGACAATTTTAAGTAGCATTTTTTAATTATTCTGCCTTTTTCTGATTTTAATTTCTTGATTATTTTTATCGATTATTTTAATTTGTGGTTTTAGTAAATAAATCTTAAAAATGATTTTGATGCCCTAAAAGCAATAATGAAGTAACTGTATGGTGATAAATTTAAATATTGTAAAAACGGACCAATGGATTGTAATTTAAATGTACCTAAATATTAAGTTTCTACAATCTGTTAAGATTTTTTTTGGAAATAAATTGAAAATTGAAATTGAAAATAGGTAGGCGGCTCGAACATTAAAAAAACTATTATGACAGAGTAGTTGTATATTTTTATGTCAATTTCATTTTACCTTCTATTTATTACAGAATCGAAAAGCGCAATAGAATGAAACAAAAGCTGAGAGAGTTTGAGGAGCTGCAAAAGACGAATCCGGAAGAGGCATTGAGGCAGCTAGAAACGATAGAAAAGGCGAGAGCGGTCGAACGGGTGACTCTTAGACACAAGAACACGGGACAATGGGCGAAAAGTAAGCTGGTCCGAGCGAAGTACGACAAAGAGGTTCGTTTTTGTACAAAGCAACAATCGTTTTCTTATATCAGTATCATTTTAATGATCTGCAGGTCGATTAGACTATGCGGGACCCATTTGTTGCCAAACTCTGCAGTCTAACTTATATGCACTCAGTGGGTAACTTATATGCACTCAGTGGGTAACTTATATGCACTCAGTGGGCAACTTATATGCACCAATGGTGCTGTAATGAGCATTATTGAGTGCATATACGCAGATTACTAAATCCGCTAAATCATGTATTTTGATTGCAGACAAGACAGCAGCTCGCAGAGCAGCTTGCAGTTAGCAGAGAGCTCACGCAAAAAATTGACAAAGCCGACGAATCGGATGCGAGCGAAGATGAGGCACCAAGACACATCGAAGACCCGTCAAATCCATGGATGAATCCACGAGAGACCGAAAAAAGTAACGGTGGCGATATCGTGAGCGGTTATCGAAAATACTGGGAAGAGCAGAACAAAAAGGCGGTCTCTACGAGTGCTTGGATAGTCGAAGATTTAAAGGCGAGAGCCAAGATGGAAATGTTCAGTTTCGAAGACGATGCCACAGTCAAAGGTGACAATAATGCCGCCGCTGAAGTAGCGAAGCGTATTAAATTACTGAAAGAAGCAACGGCCGCTCCGAAAAACAAACAAACAAAACATAACAACAAACGGAAAAGCGACGCGTTGAACTTAGAGTTCAAACCGAAAAACAACAAAGTGATTTTAGACGAACGGCTAAACGAGACGAGCGGTACGAACGAAGAAATCGCATTGCTTATACCTAATAACAAGAGAATAGGTTTAAAAATGGACAAACACATAGCCGCTGATATCGACCCCAATAAATTTGTTAATATCAAACCAAGAGTGCTCCCAACGGCGCTACCGGACGAATTAGACAGGGATTTACTCGATGACGACGAAGAGCCAGAAACAAAAATAATGAACATTCAAGAAGCGTTCGAGGAAGACGACATCGTTGCCGAATTCCGCCACGAAAAAGAGGACGAAGTCAATAAATCCAAACCTAAAGATATCGATCTGTCGCTGCCCGGCTGGGGATCGTGGGGTGGAAAAAATCTAAAACAGACTAAACGTAAACGCAAGAGATTCATCGTGAAAGCGCCGCCGCCGGAAAAACGTCGCGATGAAAACAAAGGCGACATCATCATTAAAGAATTTTCCAATGCGAAACTCCAGTCACACAAGGTCACTGACGTGCCTTTCCCGTTCACTTCGGTCAACGCGTTTGAAGCGACCGTGCGTGCGCCCATCGGCAACACGTTCATCCCGGAATCCGCGTTCAAGAAACTCATCAAACCGACAGTCATCACGAAAATGGGCGCAATCATCGAACCAATGACGGAAAATCAACTCATAAACTACAAAAACAAAAAAGGAAATAATTCTTCTATTAACGAAGCATTTATAAATATTTCAAATTAAATATTTTGTATAAGGACTGGTCTTTTCTTTAAAAAAATAAATTTCATGATAACTTCTCATGTTTATTGTTAAAAATTATTGAAATAATGTAAAAACATTTGTGTTTCACCCGCCGACGCGGACTGGCGGTGAAACGAGAATCACACCGTCTCCTCTCACGAACAACATGGCCACGTTTCGTTTTGTCGTTCGGTACACTTCTTCGTACGTTTCTTCATCGATTTCGACAGTTGTTACTGTTTCTTCGGCATCGCCAAGCACCATGTTCAAATGCTGATCATAAGCCTGGAAGAATTATTGACAAGTGTTTAGAAATCAACAATATTAGCTCTTTCATAAGTGCAGGCAGGGGAATTTATGTAGTGTCGTCACCTTTTTCATCTATGAAAAAAAAAACTACTAGATTTCATCATTTTAACGCTAGGAATTAGTCTCGGACATGCAGTATTTCAAGTCATAAAATGTTCTAAAGTCCATACCATGTGTCGGGTGACGTTAAAAAATCAACAATGTAGAATAGGTCCCAATTATTCATAATACCCGGCAATTTCTATGATTATGCCAATACATTTAAAACTGGCTGATGGCATTCTGTTTGCATACTCATACGGAATCCCAAAAACTACTAATTTGTCTACTTACATGGAGTCTGCCTCTCAATTCTCGCTCATTCCTCATTTTTACGTAAATTCTCTCATCCAAACTCAATCGTATGAGATCCAGGGGCTCCTTTACAGTCATAACTGGAACCTGAAAAATTAACTCATAACCAAACAAACACGTTTTAAAAGACATCTATATACCGAAATGTTTAATAATTACGTTATCTCCATCGTCCGCCATGCCTATTTCCTTACTGTTACGTAGTAATTTCCTAAATAAGTAACGTTTTTACTGTTTTTATTATCAACACAAGTTTACAGATAGCCGGCTTGAAAGCGAAAATTTGACGTTACTAAAATTATTGCCAGTTGACGAATATTTCTTTCGGAATGATTAGGCATGTTCAGCATGCCTTAACCAGACTTATTTGGGAACTACATAGTATCATTGATTTTACACTATAAAATCAATGATAGTATCTTAACCCACTTGTTCTGAAACTATAAGGGTGAATCAAATAGTTATATAAACGGTAATTTTTTAAAAGATATTTATTGATTAATAATATACGCAAGTGGAAACTTTAGTTCTTCTTTACATCCTCCTGCAAGCTCCGAACACGTTTGCTAACAATTTGGAAGCTGCAGTATCCCTCTCATATAGAAAGGTTGAGGTTGAGTTGTGAGCCAATTGCACAAGTGCTCCTTGACTTCTTCATTGATTGCTTATCGTTTTGCTCTTCAAGCTATCAAAAAATAGTCACAGAGGGACAAGTCTGAACTGTAAGGAGGGTGTTCGAGAGTTTTCCATCTGACTTCCGGTCAAAATTTTCGATTTCCTTTCTAATTTCCGCTCAACTTCTCGGAACCCATCGGGCACTAATTTTACTGAAACCAAGACGATCAGTGATAAAGGATTAAACACATATAGCTTTTACCCACTTCTGATGAGATATCTTTAACATTTCTTCAACCGACGATCAGTTTTATAAAGCTCTTTAAGGGCACGGATGTTGTCATCTGTAAGGCTTGTCCTTGGGCGTCGATCATGACCTTCGTTTTCGACACGTTCTCACCCACCCTTAAATTCTGTGGCCTACTTATACACACGATTCTGAGTTCACGAATATCCACGATTCCGACTTGCTTCCACCCTTTACGGTGTGGCTCAACATTGGCCAACGTGCACAGCGGGCATTAGTTACATGAGGAATCATTTGCACTCATTTTGAATGTTCGGTAATAAAGTAATTTTGAACGAATAATATTTGTAAACATTAATTGTTTTAAACGGAATTTACTGAAACCAAGACGCGCAAGAGATACTAAAACGTTATCATCCATTTGCAAACTGTGAAAAGTACGTCGTCTCAAATTGTGTTTACTGCTGTTGAAAGATTATTTTTAAGCGAAACTTCTGCAGAAACAAGTGAAACAGAAAAAACATCATTTCATCGCCAAAAAAGGGAAATATGACGAAGACTATCTGAAAATTAGATTTACGTGCAAAGAAGAAGGATAGTGACCAACCTCAATTCAGATGTGAAGACTTAAAAGAATGGCATTAAAAGAATAGCATATTTACCTGACATTTCATCTTGTCTCAACGAAACGAATGCTTCGATGCAAATTCCGCGTGGAGCGTATTCACTGTGCAGAAAGATATAAAGTAATTTAAAATAATAGTTTTGAAAAACGCTTGATTAGGTACAAACATCGTTGAATGTTTTCCTCTTCTATATCAACCTGTTCTGACAAACACCTTACCATTGGGTGCCCAAGTAAAAGGTTGGTAGTTTGTAAGCTTTATTACGTAATAGCTATTCATGCATAGTAGATATAAACAAAGGTTTGGTCATATATTGAATGAAACGTGATGAGACAATGTAATATAGGTACATTTGTAAATAATAACAAAAGTAGATACTGAATAAACACCGCTTAGTTAACACGATTAGTAACCCCAAGACATCATTTATCCATTGAGATGAATTAGCAAGTAATCTACAATTCTGTCTGTAATTTATTTTGTTTGCGTGGCCTTAAAATGACGTTAGTATAAGAAAGGGTTAAGAAGATTCTATGATTTTTCAGTGAACAGTCAAAAATTTCGATCGGTCATTTGGTCCGGACGCCATTTTTTCAATTAGGTACCTCTTGAAAACCGTGTCAGCCAGCCATTAGCGTTCATCGCTTATTCTGACAACTTCCGAACTCGTACGATCCAGGACAATTCAAATGTTCTTCTGATACTATGATGCAATTAAATGCCGGCCGGCTCTACACATTGGCCGACACTCGCCGCATCTAAAGGAGATCCAAAACGGCTTGTATTTTTACAGCAATATGTGGCCACAATATTGTCAAGTGTATCATCAAAATTTTGTGTCGTACACGGGCTACATAATCAGGCAATAATGGCCGACGAAATCATACGTGTCGCAGCGACTAATATTGTTTAAAAAAATATTTTAAAAAGACAAGAATGTGGATTTGACGTCACTTCAATAAGTGTGACAATTTAGATAGGTACCGTCGAGTCGCCTTACTTGAGACAGATATTGACTTTAAACAAAAAATAAATGTACAATGGATTTAATTACGGCAACAAATTTCAACCAGTTTCAGGTGAAAGTCTATATGTTGGCCATAACACGGAAATATAATATTAAATTAGATTTTCACACACAAAAAAATAATAAAACCTACTGTCTCATGTTAGTAGCTTAAGTTGCCATACTTGAGACAGGCATGAAAATACACGAAAAAATCATGTTAGGTCCTTATTTTTTAACTTAAGACATTTTAAAACTTACAAAGAATCGGTATGAATAAAATACAAAGAAAAAAAAGCTTTAGTAATATTTTTATTTTGAAAAAATTAAAATCACCGAAATATTGAAATGAAATCGTTTATTAATGTTAATTTGTCGTGCCGAATCAATGGCATGCGTTAATCTTCTCAATTCTTACAAAATATACGCTAAAGACCTTAAACTCTACCTTGAAAACCTGAGAAAAGTTAATATTACCACTAAAACAAAGCCAAAACCTTACAATAATTATGTACATTTTTATTACTGCATTAATGCAAATAGTGTTGATATGGCTTTTATTTAGTAGTTCACTAAATAAATATGTTTCTTTTCTACATCACGATATATTTCGAAGTTTATTTCGATAAAAACAAAGCTTACCTTTGCGCCTCAACTTCGTAACCTGATATAACGAAAAATCTCTTCAACAAAAAGAAAAAAATATGAGCACAAACTACTTCGACGCTTGAAGGTTTCGATGACAGTAACGCTAGGGATGGGAAGTTTTTGAAAAGCGGAAATAAAGTCAATCAAAATTTAATCAAAGTTTTGTCTCAAGAAAGGATACACTCTCAAGTAAGGCGATTCGACGGTAACATAAGATCTATGCCTGAATGTTTTTGACGATATGAATGCAAATTGAAAGATCTTCTTCATATGAATTCTCTATAAATAATGAAAAAATCACAATACAATTATCTATCAATGATTTAGGTAAACATCTCAAAACACTAATTACATAATATGTGTAATGTCAATTTCTTGAAATTTTATTTGAGGTATCAGAATAGATAATAATATTTTTTATAACAAAATATTTTATCATTAGATTATATGAATACCTACCAATTGAAGATCTAAGTTCAGCGTGCTTCGTGCCTCGCGTCAGAAAGGGATGCACTAAAACGAAACAAAAATAGAACTGACCAGGCAATATTGTATAATTTTTGATTTTGAAGGGATCGTCCAGCAACCTGCCGGCAACACGTATAAATGCTTCGATCATACCAAACATGCCGGGACATACTAAAAATATTGTCGTGCATCGCATAGTAAGTATAGCAGGGTATTGCTAGGATTATTGCCGGCAACTGTATTGCAATTGCAACCACAAATTGCAGTGATAAAAGTTGCTCGTTTAGGAGCACCTTCAGATTGGCATCACTCATCACGCGTGAAAATGTATCTGTGAGAAAGAGCGCGAGAGACGTAGGCGATACGGCAAGCGTCGCCGATGTGTGGAGGTGGTTAAAACTAGGGGGAAATTATTGCGTTTAAAAACAAAGATTGTGGCAGTCCTCTGGCAGCACTGCGTCGGTTAACTGCCCGAGCTTCGTGCGGATACTCGATACTCTCTGCCGCAGTGCAACGCTCACTTCACACCCTCGTGGGTCAATCGCAACTACAAAAAGTTTGGCCCGCGCATCCCCCATTGGATACGCATTCTTGTGTCTGCTATGAACGCGGCCAGCGGCGCGCTGACAACATTTATGTCAAGTTCGCCAACATAAGCAACTGACAGATCAATTATTTTGTTCATAGTGGATCATCGCCTCGAAATATCGTACTGGATTTTGTTCGCATTTCCTCTACAATCGTATGTCGGAAAGATGCAATCGCATAGGATGCTGCAATAGTTGATTGTTTCTTGTTTTATGTTTTTGAGCCAGTGGAGGTTGGCGCTTCTGATACGATTGACGGGTCGCCTCCGCTGTCAAATCGAAAGCGAGTCGGGGAAGCTCTTTTTGACATTTTTTCCTTCCTAATGACGCGTTGATGTGTGTGTTGCTCCGTTTGTTAATGCGTTGCACCGCGCGGATGTGGTATTTATAATGTCCCAAGATTTGGGACCTATAGTTACAGTGAAACGAGATATATTGAGATATTTCAGCGATAACCTGGACCACATCGTGAAGTCTCACCGCGTCAATTTGACTGAGTGCGATGTCGTCTCCAGCGAAATACCCAGTGACAGTGTCGCCTTTCGCGTCTCGCAGAGCTACGGAGATTGCAAACAGTCCATCTTGTCCGAGATAGCCTGCCACATACAGGTTAGTGTGGGATATCTTTGTGATTTTATGATGCATCGCTCGTTAAAGTCGAAGCAATCGCCGATTGTGCAAGGTGCATTAATAAAAACAACCTTCCCGCGCTTCCGGTTGCCGGAATAATAGGGGAAATTTGAACTCCGAATTTTCCGGATTCCCGCTTTTAATTTTAATAAAGTGCTAATCAAGTCGGAATCATTCAGGAGCACATGCGATGACAGCAAGCGAGTCTTCTAAGCCAATGTCGTTTCGTTGTCAATGCGAAGGGGGCGTGGCTTATTAATTTTGAATTTCGAGACGTAATTAAAATGCATACTATTGGACTTTTTATTTTGCGAAGGATGAACTTGGTTTTAAAGATGGATGGATTAGTGGTGATCGGTCGCCAGTGACAAAGGGAATATATTTTTTTATATTTTTTTATTTATAAAATAAGCCAGTTGGTAGGAATCCCCTACTCTTGGTATTGTGTCATGATTTACATTATATGGTATACTAGTATAATTAATTTGTGTACAGTTTTGACTATTTTTATAAAATGGCGAAAACAATTAATAATTAAATTGATAATAAAAAATATAAATTATAAAATAATTTAAGCTGCTTAAATATCTAGGTAGGTATAAATCAAAAATACATAATATATTCAAAATATTAAAACGGATAGTCAGTTATGGAACCGTCAAATTAGAAATATATATCAAACAATTAAAATGGTGCAATAAAAATAGTCAAGACAAATTTAAATATAATAATCCATTTCCATTTATGAAAATGTTTGGATTTAGTAATGTAAAAAATAGTCAACAGTTCAACAAAATGTTGTAATAATAATAATAATAATAATAAAATACAAAATGAGAAACGACGATCAATGTAAACTTTTCGTTTTTTTTTGCAATTACTTTTTATAAAATTTACTCACTTAAAAAAAAACATTTTAGCAAGAGTTGAAAAAAAAATATTTTGTCTGTAAACCAAACATAGTTGTTTCTAATATAAACATACATTTAGCTTAAATTTTACCGCAGAAAAAACTATAATATAAAAATAATAATACGTGAGTTTCTAAATAAAAAAATATTTAAATTATACCTTCGGAAAAAAGCGAAAACGTGGAAATGTCATTAACTTGATTAGTATTTCCCATCACAGTTTCTCAGGGGATGATACTAAACGCTATAGACGGATAAAAAATGTTTTTTAAAATTTAATTTTTGGATCTTCTAAGTTTACGAATTGGACATATTTGAAACCTTTCGAAATTTAGCAGCTTTTTACTAGAATGAGCCAAAAACCACTTTTCTATGACTTAATTCTAAGTTCTATTTTCTATAAGTTCTAATTTTTAATTCTAAATTAGTAAGTTCTAATTTTTTGCATTTTTTTTGCCGAATTTTATTGAAAAAATAATGAGTAAACATTGACACATTTCCAGTCTATTTAAAGGATTCATATTCTTATTGACTTATAAATGATAAATTGACACTCAAAAATGTTATTTTAAAAATCGAAATCTAAAAATCGCAAGGTTTTTAATTATACGATTTTTATACGTAAAAAATCGTATACTAATTTTGGCTAGTATTTCTCGTTACTTAAGTAGGTACCTATTTATTTGAGTATTTTCGTAATATATAGAGATTATTAACCGACCTACCCATACGAAAGTACGTCCGCTATATTATCATATTGAAAAGTAAATATACAAAATTATATATTTAAAATAACATTATAAAACCGATATATAAAACCGCTATATATTTTGTCTGGTATATTTTAAACGAGTATTGTTATTAAGAAATGTAATGAAAAAAACCAAGGATTTACCTACTTTTTAAATAATAACCCAAAGGTAGGGCGGTTACATATCAATTTAGTCACATGAAACTGATAGTAAGTCCTTTATATAACTATGCGTATAACATTTCTCAGTAAAACATCTGTAATTATGCCTTTTATTACTTTCCCGGCCAACCAACGGTAAGAGAAAGTGTTGTGATCGCGCAAAAAGTTTTTTCTGAGATTGACGGAAATATCTATTTTGACCCCCACCCGAGACGATTGAACATTTCCAGATTAAAGTGTCTGTGTGTGTGTGTGTATTCCTCCACGATAGTGCCCAAACGCTTAATCCGATTGGGCTGAAATTTGGCATGCAGGCATCATTCCATCATGGCAATAGTTGAAAAGATTGTGTTTGAAATCAGTCCACGAGCGCTCTAGTCATACTTCAATCTCGAAATATTGGATTTAAAGACTTGCAATTCGGTACACAAATGTCGTTGGACCGAAACCACATTTAATTTTGTTAAATTTTTGTTGGAGTATCTCTTATAACGAGTGTCCAAAAATTTTAATCGCAAGATTTTAATTAAATAAAATACAACGTTTTTTTCCTTTTTTTTATTGAATTGTAAAGTACACATGATAGGGTTATGTATGGTATGACACGTATATGGAACCACATTCATATACAAGCTACAGGGATACTATTAAAATTCCACCCTACATTTTAAATAAATATTTACGCTAGCTGTTGGATCTTGGCCCAACCCCGCCCTTAGCCGAGAAACGAACTTCGCCTCAGGCGTCGCAATGTAACCCAACCGGGTTCGTTCGACGGCCGAGAGAAGGCGGTCATCGATTTTAGTTATGAAATTAATATTCAGGTAAAATCAGACCTTGGCTACTTGCCGAGAAAGTCTTGGGTTGACACGCTGTTTTTTTTGAGGGGCCATTCGAAGTTTAACCGCCCTACCTTTGGGTTATTATTTAAAAAGTATGTAAAAAATCGTTGGAGTTTTCTCATTAGATTTCTTTTTTACAATATACCAGAAAACTTTTATACACAATAGACCCATTTATGACCCTTTTTTGGTATTTAGGAACAATTTGACGTATCACGCATGTTTTGTGGGTTTCGGGGGGTTATTTTTATTATTTTTTATTTGACGGTATGTATACGTTTTATTGTGTTTGGCCGATAATTATAGCGGAAGTATCGATTACGTTCGTATAGGTAGGGCGAGTCAATGGTCCACTGAAGGATAATATCCATCAAGAAACTTCTAACATAACTCCCGATATGTTGAAAAAATAAATTCAAAAATATTGTAAAAATGACTCAATTGTGGATCAAGGAAAAATGCCGTCATTTGATAGGTTTTCCGCCATGATTTTCATGTACTGAACAAATTCCCAAAATATGCACCAATATTAGAATTTAGTTTCATTAAACCGCAGGGACCTTATTTTGCATATTGGGTAAACAAACTAGCTTCTTTTTCATGCAAAGAAGCCAATTTCATAGATGATAATTTTAAGTGGCAGGAGTGCATGCGAGTGCAGGAGGTCGCGCCAGCCGGATGCCGGCCGATACATCCGGCCGGAGAATATTGTGTCACCCACTTTTCGAGGTTTTCGAAAGAGCCGCGGCCGCGCCGATCACTCCAAACGAGCGCCGGACGCGGATCTACGAATCCGGCGCGCGCGCAGCTTTCCAACCGCTCTGCGCAGGCGTGCGGCGGCGTTGCCAGAGTCGGAAAATCGACGAGCGGCAGGAATTAATTGTGGCGCTCCCTCGACTGGGATTGAGACGATTTGATCAAGTTTCAAGGAGGTTATTGGACTGGGGGGAGGAAAAAAAGTTTTTTCAACCCTTTTGTCTTTATCATGTCATGATAATCGATGATTACATACAGACAGAAGGACAGTCAAACAGTAATATTACAGTACCTATCTATATTATTAGACTCATCGTGCATTTGAGTACTGCCCCCGGATTCTGAAGCGACGATACGATACACGATTGTCGTCACTCGACGATATTTGCGATTCTGGAAGCGATTTGGTAGTCCATTAATCGTCAGAAGTAAGGTTAGGTAGGACGACAGCACATGGTAGGTATGTCGTCTGCATGTCGTTGCTCTAGGAGATAGCTGGGAAATGGCAGTAAAAATCCCCATTCAGCAATAATTACCGACTATTCCCACCCAAGACTATTTAAATTTAAATATAGCGCGGAGAAATAAGGATATTCAATTTAATAAATAAAGGACGCGATCCGAATTGCCCTTAGCTCAAAGCACTAGCTCAGAGTCCGGTCCGAATCGAGCATACGCCGCTCACTGCTAAACATACGTAATCGGTTGGTCGGCCGGTCGGTCGGTGGGCTGGTCGGCCAGTGGGTGGGTCGACCGATCAAGCTACCGACCGGCCGACCGGCCGAGAGAGAATTGTCACCTAAAGAGCAAGTTAGTCATGATTGACTATTGGCGATTAACGACTAATTGATTTAGTCATGATTATTTCAATCGCGATTAACTTAAGTCACGACTTAATTAGTCGTGACTAAATCAATCATAATTGATTAGTCGATTGAAAAATTTAGTCGATTGACCGAACACTGAATATGGCCAAATACTGTACTCATAGAGACTTTACGAAACCAGTCATTTTTATGCAATGACAAAACATGTTTATCTTGTATCTACTTGTGCTTGCTACTCAAATTAATGTCTTACTATTCAATTCTTCAATTTTACTTGGATTCTTAGATATTTTTTTTAAATGTTTAAAAAAAAACGAAATAGGTAGACTTGGCAACATCGTTTGAGTACGTACGGCATCGCTTAACCGCACCACCACGTGCTATTTAAGTAGATCAGAATTAATGTTAATTCATTTCCAATCCTACTATGGAATTCCCGATTGCACAAGATAAACATTTCAAATAAACAAATGGCTTCTGTAACCGCAAGGCTTTTTTGGAACATCAACTAATGAAAATAAAATGTTCAACTAATCAAACAAAACAACGACAGTGAACCAGCGGCCTTCATTTTTTATATCTTTTAATATTTATTAAATTGCTGTTATTATACATTTTAAAAAAAATTAATGAAAAATAAAAACACATACAAAGTTCTCTGTTTATCTATAATAATTGTTTTCTTTGTGTCTAGGTAAAACCTTATGATGTTTTATAGATCAACTTGAGAGCGTCTTCATAAGGTTCCGCGTCTAAAATGAATGGTTTTTTCCTCTATGTGAACTTTCCGTGCTACATAAATATTAAGCCTTGCAAAGTAGACTAGATTTATGAATATCGAGCGGAAACTACATGGATGATGATAGAAGAAGGATCCAAGTCTAAGAGGAAGGAGGAAGAAGGACTCTTATAGAATTTCGGACTGAAAAATATGACCTTTTTGCAGTGTCTTGCAGATAAAGTTCAGTAGAGAATGAAAAACAATTGGTTGTGTGGGAGACACAAACGATTTTCAAGACTCTCCCGGCAAGTGGCCAGGGACTTATTTCATCTGAATATTCTTTTCATAAATAAAGTCGATGATAAGTTAGCGAAAATTCCTTCTAATGCTAATGCGACGCAACGCAATGAAATTTTTTTCGCACGCGCGACATTTAATTCAAATAAAAAATCAAATAGCAAACGCGAGTCGCCGTGAGACTTCGAATTCGAATTTCGAACGAGCCACGCATCGCAAGCGTCGCCGCTTTTAGGGCCTTTCTTAATGTATGGCGGACTTTAAATATTATTTATATATATAAATATTATTTATGTCGCTTGTATATGAGATATTCCAACCAAAATTTCACAATGTGATTTCGACCCAACAAGGCATGTCGCCGTGAGCCTTCGAATTCGAATTTTGAACGATCCACGCATCGTAAGCGTCGCCGCTTTTAAGAGCATTACTATTAATTCATATATAGCGGACTTTACATATTATTAGTGCCGTTTGTATATGAGATACTTAACCAAAATTTCACAATGTGATTTCGGCCCAACAAGGCACTTGTGGACCGAATTTCAAGACTAAGTCTAATATTTCGAGATTGAAGTATGACTAACGCGCCCTCTAACGGGGGTCAAAATGTATATATCTGTCTTCAAATGTGCGTTCACAATACTTTACCTCCTCGGCGGTCGGTGGGCCGGTAAAGTAGAATATGCTATTTTTAAACATCAGTATCCATTTTAATAATAAAGAATAATAATAAACTTTTTATTTGCACTTAATTATTATACAAAAAGGCGAGCTTATTGCCACATGGCAATGTCTTACAACTAACCTAAACACAGTGGTACATGCGCGCATTGTGAAAATAAAGATTATTACATAACATACAGACCGTCTGCATAACATACAGACAATTGGAAGAATTTAAAACTAATAATGCCCGAAGAGAGGAAATTGGGAGAGAAAGAGGAGAGAAAGGGAAGAACTGGTTACTTCTTAGAAAGGTAGTATTCCTTAAGGTGAGTCTTAAACGATGGTAAAGAGGGCGAGTTTCGTATCTTTGCTGGGAGATCGTTCCAGAGTCTTGCACCATGGAGGCATTTTAATGCTTTATGATAAAGCCGATAAAATACGATATTGAAATGGCAGGAGATGCTTTCGTGATTGGTGCAAAAACGTCCCAATTTCGTGGAATTGTTAGTTACCTTTCTGCTTTTAAACCAGGAGAGTCTTCCTCCATATCTCCGTTCGTCCATCCCTCATTTGATACCCTTCTGGTACCTACGCGTGAGGTTGTCTATGCATGACATCCCGGGTAGATAAAACGACCCATGTCGTTATAACTGCCCGGGTGGTGCGCAGGGTTTCTCCCCCCACCTGCCACCGCGTAGCCTAATAATGCTCTAAAATGTTCCAGCTGCGATTGAAAAAGTCTGAAATACGTGTACTAAAACGACCTCTACTTGTAGTAATCTTCTGTAGTATGGAAAGAAGATAGATAGATCTTCATTGTATAACTGCATGTTATGGGCACAGATGTTTTGGCACAAAATGGATCGATACAGTTTGCCCACAGGGTGTATAATTTCAGTTACATGTTTATAACTACAGATCACTCTTTGTGCTTATTAATTAATATATTTTTACACGACTGTCCAACAAAAAAGAAGTGTAATTTGTTCAGGGTTCATCTATGTATGCTTTCCGTTTATTTATTCCACTATAACTTCTAAACGCTCGAACCGATTTAGAAGTCTGTTGTATTGTTAGAATCGACATGTCATCCCGAGTGTCATGTCATCCCGAATCACCATGTCATCCAGGGTACCTTAACTGTCCAAATATCAAGTAAATAGTTGTCTAAATGTTCAAATCTCTAAATTTCAATAAATTAACATAAATATATCGTGTTTAGTGTCAAATGAAAAATCTGATTAGGTACATTTCGGAAATATATATGTATCTATATGGATAAATACATAAAACACAGATATGTCATTATATAAACCGTAATAAAAATAATTATAAATACAGTAGTTCACTTTTTGTAACGGCAGTCCTGATTTTTATTCCTTTTTATATATTTACTTTTTAATTACAGCAACCAGTTAGAAATAACCAATCAAATTTAATCATAACGACATTTGTTCTTTATATTATTTTTGTTCGTTTTGTTCTTTATATTATTATTATCACATAGCTTTTAAGATTATTTGAAATTTTATTTTTTACTAAAATTTTGCTTTATTTGATTTTATTTTTCACGGCATTGTTTAACGTATTTTTTTATTTAGCATTAGGCAGTACCTACTTACTTAATCATACGAATCTGCTGAGCCTACCTTAGTGCGGACGTCTCGTGCGATCCAGTTAGGTTAGGTTTAATTCATTTGTAACTGATATTTTGATTTTTTGTAAAATAAAGAATTTGAATTTGAATTTAAATAGTCTAAGATTAATCAACGTAACATTTAAAAGTAATCCAAGTGTAATAAAAATAATATTATTAAAGAAAAATAAAAAACATTTTTACGAAAGTGATCAATGTTCCCTTTATGCAGTTAGCGTTTCTAAAAGAAGAAACTAGGAAATAATAGACGGCTTTGACGCCAAAATAAGCCAACCCAGAAATCCTGGTCTTTCTCGTCGCCTCTCAGTCTTCCATTTAAATTTTGTAAATCGTTAAATAATAATTTACAACCTACTTCCGTGTAAACACACAAGCTCGCCAGTTTTGTTCATAGTTTATGACCGTATTATAGCAGTAATAATTGTCAAACGAGATGTCATGGCTGTTCGGTTCGTGGCATAAAAAGGCTCTAAAGTTTTTGCCTAACTGGTGTTGTGAGTCAGAAGCGTAAATAGTGCTGAAGATTATGGCGTTAAAAAAATAACGCCGTTCTACGATAGCCGCGCAGCGAAAGTGTCATCGTTATCTATAAGCGAGCGGACGTAAATGTAGCTAGAGTCTGTGCCGCTCGGGCGATGTTGAATTGTTCATAGCGGGTGGTATCTAACGGTTTCGTGCAGCTTGGGTTTGATGACCTGTTTGTTATTTTGGATCGGCTCAACTCACTATTCAATTCCCACCCGGTAGCCTCCTCGAACAGGGAGTAACCTGGAAGTGACTCTGTTTTAACCCTGTCACGGCTGTGACATGGATATGTGGGATCGGATCCAATCTCGGGGAATACTGGGCGGCTCACGCATCGTACAGCATTGCCAATCGACTGTGCACTCCGGCGAATAACCGATGGGGGGGGGGGGGTCTAGAAACGTACGTTTCCTAAGCAGTGGGAGTGGTTGTTGACCTGATGTCAGCTACCTTTGAAACGATCCGTTGGCTACCGTGTGATATTGATGGGCAAAAGGCGCCAAGGTCCGCGAAAAATTCGACCTGAATTAACACTTACATCAACTAGAGCTGTCAACTACAACGGGCGAACCCGTCACCGCAGAAAGTTTTAACGAAATGTATCGTTCTGTTTTCAGTTAGGTGAGCGCAGAAGACATGGGACGAAAAACAATCCATAGTCTAGCTACGCCACCTGCCCGACAGAGAAAAGGCACCGGGAAAGGTACCTAGCGGGCAGCCTCGCCCACTGACTACCAGTTTGGAAGGATATCTCCGTCTGGAATTAACCTTCAGGATACCTCCTACCTCCCGACTAGTTACAGGATCGAGGTCGCTTGCGCAGACCTCTCCTTTATCAAGCGGTGATACGGTGTCAACCGAATCTACCGCGAATCACGGCATCCTTTGCCCGGCTTATTCACTCGGGATCGGGTGGCCGAATGGTCGTTTCAAGCGCAGTTGCCATAAGGTTAACAACAGGGTTGGCAAAAACCCGGGTTTTATCAAAAAAATATCTGCCCACTGGGTTATTTCGGGTTTTTTCGGGGATTTTTTGGGCTTTTTTGGGGAATTTCGGGTTTTTTTCGGAGTGAATGAGAATTGTAAATGAATATATTTTAATTCTACATTTAATTTAATTTTTATTACCATTTTATTGCATTTTTTCTCCCAATCCAAATCTATTTATTACTGAATAAAGTTGTAACATATTGAGTTGTCAACCACAACGGGCGAACCCGTCACTGCAGGACGTTTTAACGATTGTTCGTTCTATCGACCGTGCAGTGAGCGTAGAAGACTTGGGACATAACAATCCAACGTCTAGCTACGCCACAACCCGTTAGAGTCCAACGCCTTACCGCGAGTAGCCAGGTATGTTACCTGGCGGGCGGCACTCGCGCTCTAACTACCAATTGTTACCAGATTTCTCCGGTCTCTCGATTGGTTCCGAGTTCGAGGTCGCTTGCGCGGTCCTCTCCCTTACGAAGCGGTGAAACGGAGTGTACCGAATCTATCGCGGACCAAGGCGTCCTTTGCCCGACTCTGAACCGGGATCGGATGGCCAATGGTCATTTCAAGAGCAGTCGCCGTAAGGTAGACAACTACCCCCGCTCTATAGGAAACAATACAGTTCCCAGACTCCCCCGATTGTTAGTCGGAGAGCACAATCGATTGGCTTGCGCCGCTCGGTGCGCAGACCGTCCAGGAGCGCCAGAGGATTGATTCCCAGGGGAGACTGGTTGACCCAGTGTCCTACCCTGGGTCAACCAGTCTCCCCTGGGAATCAATCCATGAAGGGAATTTCCCCGGGAGTTGTAACACTACCATGAAGGGAATTTCCCCGAAAATCGTTATTGTCAGTTGTCGGGGAGACTTCACAACAGGATAAGAGTTAACACTAACAACCGCTAGTGGCGCTGTTTCGGCGCGAAAGTATTGAGAAGTAGTGCTGGCAGTGTTTCGGCGCGAAAGTATTGAGTAGTAGTGCAAACGATTTTAGAACTAAATGGTATATATTGAAGTGTGTATAAGGGTCTTTATCGCTTGAAGAGTATTGTAATAGTTTTGTAATAAATCAAGTTGAGTGTTCTACCGTGTTTTTGCATCTTCTGCTGCCTATCCACGTAACAATATTATCCATAAGTTATCTTATAAATCATGCCAAAAGTAGTCGGCATTACACTTGTCCGGCCAGTTCTGCATCAATTGAAAGACTTCTCAACATTTGGAATGGTCTGGAGTAAATTACGGAACAGACTGGGTGTGTCAAAATACATCCTTTTTTTCTTTTTGATAAAATATAATATAAATGCTATATTCACTGATTTAATTATTATAAACAAGTATTTTTCCAAAAACCTACATTCGTCAAAAACCCTCGGGTTTTTTCAGGTGGGTTTTACCCAATTTAACCCAGTGGGTTTTTTCGGGTTGGGGAAAATCAAGCCAACCCTGGTTAACAACCACCCCTGCTCTATAGGAAACATTATTGTTCCCAGACTCCCCCGGCTGTTAGTCGGAGTGCACGATCGATTGGCTGACGCCGCGCGGTGCGCAAACTGTCCAGGAGCGCCCGAAGGTTGACTCCAGTGGAGACTGACACGCAGGCCAGCGTCCTACCCTGGCTCTCCCTTCTGCGTGGAGGCCGCCGGATAAGTGTTGACCAGTGAGTGTGACCGACCCTGAACGAATGGGTCTTCGTGGCCAATTCCAACAGGGCCCATTAGCTCCCAACGCTAAAACCAGGTAGAGGTCGTGCAAACGACTTGAATCTGACCAGATTGGAGGACGGAGAAATCCGTTTAAATCTGCTAGTGAGGGTCGGCTCGCTGGAAAAAATACATAAAACACGAATATTTCATCTAAAAATAATTATAAATTCATTTTTGTAACGGCAGTCGTGTTTATTATTCCTCTTAATATATTTACTTGTTATGTAATTTTTTATTTGTTGTGTGGGGCTTTTATAAGGTTTTTTTGAGCCTTGTAATACTGCGACCATTGCTGATCGATTGTGTTCGCCACCTACTATAGTTCTGCACTAAGCCTCGTGGCATTTAAGAACCGCAACAGCCTTTTGGCGCCAGATTGTTTACCTCCCCAGGTTGGAGGTAATTACCACCCAAGTGGGTCTATCTCTTACGCATCAGCGGGCCACATTCGCACATTAGGTGCAGGGGAGTTTCCTCTGCCCCTTGGCAGAACCTGCACATTTTCGTGTCTCGGAGCTTGATGTCACAATGCCCCGTGAGCGCCCTCACCAGTATGCGTAGATTGTTCCTATTTAGCGATAAGGCCTCACGGGTCGTCTTACGGTCGTAAGCCTTAATTAGCGCTTTGGAATGATTCAACCCTGGCGCGTTGTTCCAGTGATTGACGAATTGTTCTAAACATATTTGTTTGAGCATTATGTTTGCAATGCGTTTTGGTACGCCACGCTTGTTATGTTTTATATTAATTACTTGTTGTTATTTAATATTAGATTTACTATTAAAGGTACTATTCGTTGACAGAAAGAAATACGACAAATTTGTTTGCGACAAACCGAATTTCATAGATTTGCGACGATTGAAAGTCGTTCACTTTTAGTTTTTAAACTAAATTTTTCGTCGATTTCTTTAAACATTTCTATTTTTGGCGTTAAAAATGAAAGACTTTCAAACATCGCCAGTTCATGAAGTTAGTTTCGCGGAAAGCTAATTATTTGTGCCTTATTTTAGTAAACAAATTGTATCTATAACTTTTATATTATAATTGTACGTGGAATAAAAAGACGTGATTAAAGCATCTTTAACTTTCTGTCATCATAAAAATATTTACCTAATAATTACTACTACAAAACGACTAGTTACTTTTCAATTTCATTTTTAAATTCCCCTATAGTTTGTGATAATTATATTAATTTGCACGTATAATTAAATTGCTCGTTGGTACAACTAAATACCAACACTGTTCAAGACGGGACTAAAAATCAGCGCGGGTTGGCGAGCCACCACCGATCGATATCTGAAATATTTTTTCGTTACAATAAAACGCTATTATTATTATTAGTCTACTAAAAGCTTAAAATGTAAATCATGACCTTGCCAAAGCCATTTCTATCTGACCTAACCATAGAATACTTACTCTATGAACATAACTGTATTATTGCGAAAATTGACCTATCGATAAAATTGATGATCGATCAAAATTAATACCTAAATATTCGGACCATTGATATTTGTTACTTTTCGTTTTCAAATACGATCTTTTAAATCTTTACATGATGAAATGAAATAATAATAATAATTTATTCATTATAAAATTACATTTAAATTCTTTTCATTCCAGAAGGCTGCCGTACGTAGCCTCCCTAGGCAACTAAGGAGGCTCCCTAGGCAACAAGTAAGGCAACTAAGATAGACTCCATGTATTTATTTTTTTTTTTTTTTATTTATTTAATTTAATAACGTAATAATATAAATAAACAATTATTTCATAATATAAATAAACAATTATTTATATTATTAAAAAAATTGAACTCAGCCGATATGAGCATTGGCATCAGGCATGTATGTACTGCTGCTCCCCAACTAAGCGTCAGGACTTGTTCCAAGCCAGCGAGCTCTCTAGTTTTGTATTCACATAATATATTCGTCAATTTGAAAAAGAAGAAAAAAGAAGTACATATTACCGTTACCATTACAAATTATAACTAATAATCACTAATGATCACGTTAAGAAACTAATTATCACGATAGGAAATATTTAAAATTGAATACAGAAAATAAATAATCTTGTTATATAAAATAAAACAAAATGTGAAATAATTTTAAACAATAGTAACCAAAATGAATGAATTAGTGATAGTAATAAAAAAGTCAACGAAAATAATAAGAATTGTCAAGAATTTAATGTTGGAAACTGTCTGTGTACCTATATTTGTTTGTAAAGGCGATGACTTGTTTATAAGTGCAAAGCTGATCAATCTAAGCAAGCTAGACAAAAAAATAAAATAGAAAAAACGTAATAAATAATAAAACAGTTATTTTAAACAAATTTATATTTAAAAATATTGAAATAGCATGATCATAGAATTAAACTTAATATAAAATGTCGAAAGAAGAAGTTTGCAGACAAATAAATAAATAATATAAAATGTATTACCTACAACATGTACGAGTATAACAAAGAGGTTTATATTAAATTGTAACCTATTATTTTCCACCTCAATTTCTCCCAAGTTAATAAAAGAGTTCCGTAATTTTTATTTTAAGTCAAATTGACTTTATTTCTGCATGTTTTTTTAGATTCTTTTTGTTTTAAATTTTGGGTCCTATATAGCCAAAGTGTCTTTGGGCAAAAGTAATGGTGAAATATTAGCAAATGAAAGTCTCAGAGGTGAAATGCAGATTTAACGTGATCAAGTTACTTAGTTATGCTCTTTCTAATGTGTATAAGTACTACTTGATTAAACTGTGGCGTCTCAGGATTGCCAACCTCAAAAAGTCAATAGTCTTTTAAATGCCACACTTCTTCTTTACAGAATTTTATAGGATTCATTGGCACACGACACATCACCTGTCGTTCCACTTTGCGGTTTTCGTTTTTCGATATCATTGTAAAAATTTCAATAATAACGATGTGCTAAAATTAATTTTATATTGCATTATCTCTGTTAGGATCGTTGCATATATTAATTTTATTGATTGCCTCTACTCGGATGTCAGCACGTAGCACGTTTTAATTATTGTTTTTTTCTTTAACGCTTTTATTATGTCAATCACCTATCTCGCGAGCAAAGACGTCATTTTCTCGCCTTCAGATCGTTTTCTGACGTCAATGATAAATGTATTGGGGACAGCGATTAATAAGTTTCCTGCAGATTTTTTTGATGCTGTAAACAACCGTCATTTGTCATAATATATGAATTTGTCATGTAGTTATGATGCGCAGTGATTTTCCTTTGAAACCGATTGTTTCTTTATTTCTTGTCGTATTATTAGTAGATTCCGCTACAGAGACGGCGTGGCTGCTAAAACAGCCATTGGTCCATACCTCTGCTCAGCCGCGTATTGTATTTTTATGTATTTTTTATGATACCTTTAAAGAATAAGAGGTGATGAAGGAATGCCTCGTTATCATGTGAAATTTTGAATAAATAAGATACAAATAATTTTATAAAATATCAATTTTAAGCCATATTTGTAAGCTGCTACAGTCGGATAAAAAAGATATGAACCTTTTCCTTAGAAAAAATATCTCGGAAAATATCACGAGAAATTCGCACGATTTAATACAGACGAAACTTAGAAACCGAACAGATCTAGAGCATTTTTATTCAAAGGCTTGACAGATCGAGTAAGTAAGATGCTAAACGAATTCGATATAAAAACGATCTTTAAACCGACCTCAAATATAGCTAGATCTCTGAGGCGGAACTATCATGTGAGAGCAGTTTCGAAATCCCATTGTGATATCCAAAGAACAATGTTACTTTCCCCGAAATAGGAAGAACTTTAATAGGACGACGGTTTCAAACTCTACTGCATCTTAAAATGTTCGAAATTTGCGCACGCAGACCCCGCTGCTTCCTACCGCTATAATCTGCATAGTAACAGCAACAGTTTGCCGCCTACCCGCAGAACAACAACGGAGGTGCAACTTCGCCGAAACGTTGGGTGCTACAAACTTAACGCGGTAAATCCGTTTAAAATCTTATTTAATATTAACGATAAAATATAAAATGTAGCAAATCAAATTAATTATAACAAAATCAGCCTTTGCTTTCATTCTTAAAGTTTATTCTTGAAATATTTTGAAAGAATAATATCATTACATTTGTTTTTATCGGTTATTTATGATATTTTCTGCATATGCAACTTGTTTTGTTTGCTCTCGTTTGAACCATGATTATGGCCTTCATTTCGCAATATTTTCTCGCCTATTTTTTTAATGTTTATCAAGATAAAAATGTAAAGATTACCTACTTAAATTATCTTTGTCGATTATAATGATTACTACGTGTAGCTGATCACGTCTATATGTGCAGAGAATCGTTTGAGAAAGAAAATATTCAGTACGTTATGAGAAAATAAATCTATAAATGCATTTCTAAGTCGCTATCGAGCAATTCTTCGTTGTTTCTGTGATTATTATTGCGGAGAAAGTGAAGGAGAAATGATTTTCTCCGATTTCGCATGAGAGAGTCACTTCGGATTCGTCTAGAATTTGCGGCATTGTATTTCATATTCGTTGTAGTTTTTTTTAATGAATAGTTTTGGAAACAAGTCGACAATGGCTTAGTAATACATAGGTGAACACGCTAAGCTTTTGGCCCTGCAAACATTGAGACCTCAATCTCTGAAGAAATAATTGCATACAGAGGCAACGAACGACTTATTTGAAGATTGAATCATAATAATAGGATAGTAGAAGATATTAGTAATATCCGAATTGCCGAATGATACTGTCCTACACTGGGGGAAAATCTTACAAGTTCCAGTAGTCGCAATGATGAAACGGAATACTTCCGAATTACTTCCGAATTACTATACCTCGATTACTTCCGAAGGACATATAGTCAATTTTTCGATTAGACCACACAACTCTACGCAATGGTATGACGGTAATACCATTACACTGGATCTCAATACATTCCCACGTCGAAACGACATTATTATAGCGTTACTTCAAGGTGAAATGTATGAAGTTGTTTGCCAGTGGTCCGAAAGGACGGTGTATTATGCGTATTTCCAATACGTTAAAATGCAACAACTCATGCTACAAGGCAATTAACAGATGACCTGC
The DNA here is from genome assembly GCA_944548615.1 of Micropterix aruncella. Classification (NCBI taxonomy): domain Eukaryota; kingdom Metazoa; phylum Arthropoda; class Insecta; order Lepidoptera; family Micropterigidae; genus Micropterix; species Micropterix aruncella. Next base: position 23,593,840 of record OX155963.1, read on the forward strand.
ATTCGTAACAACGGTTACGACTTCTATGTATGAGCGTAGTTTTGTAGCGCGTTTATAGATGGCGAGCTAGTCAATTTAAAGCGTATTGTCGATCGATTAAACCCGAACAATATAGTCGTATTAGTATTCATCTTAGCCCTTTCTCATAGATAAACGAATGTATACATATGGAGGACCTCAGGCTGAAAGGCCGTATCTACAAAAATGATATTTTTACAGGAGAGTCTTCAACCCTGTAGTAATGCCGAATACGTTTGTTTGTTTATACTCTTGTGAAAATGTCACAATGGGCGGGTTTAATGTCATATGACAATCTCTTACAACCAACCCTACTATGATGTATGTGTGCATGTAGCATGTCTGTAAGTGTGTGTCTTGTTATTGCATTCGTTCGACAGAATTGAAAATGCAATTCCGTCGGAAAACGGTGACCCCCCGGAACGGTTTGATCCCAACGGAAAATGGTGACCCAGCCGGGAATCTAGCCCGTGACTTTACAATGTAAGATCAGGCGACCTAACTACTATGCCACCGGGCCCGTGTTATGATGGTATGATGCGACTTTTCGTAAAATATACATAGCCATCGTTTATTAAACGATACTGTTATCCCCCCCCCCCCCCTCCAAGTATGTTGTAGAATAATTTAAATTGGGCGATTTACCCGAAGAAGTCGTTTTTTCAATTTTTCTAAATACAACATTTCAGCTTGAGCCCTCGACATTATATAACTCCATCTTTTAGAAGGTAATAGTCAAGAAAAAAGTATGTTTTATAGAACAAAAATATAGCATGACCTGTGAGTTTCTTTTTGTTTGAAAGATTAGAAGAAAGTGGGTAATTAGCGTACAAAAAAATTAAAATGATTTCTGTTATTATCATTATTTGTTTTTAAGCCACGGAACCATCGGAACGCGAGTAAAATGAGTGCGTCTTAAGGACATGTAAACAAAAATGGAAAAAACAATCTCCGTTAGTTTTAAATTGTGTTACCTTCAGGTATTGAACGGGCCTTGAAAAGTCAACCGTATCACCGTTTTATAACAGAGAGGACCGCGCAAGCGACCTCGATCCTGTAACCAGTCAGGAGGTAGGAGGTATCCTGGAGGTTAATTCCAGGCGGAGATATCCTTCCAAACTGGTAGTCAGGGGGCGAGGCTGCTCGCTGGTTACCTTTCCCGGTGCCTCGCCGTAAGGCGTTGACCTCTGGCGGGCAGGTGGCGTAGCTAGACTGTGGATTGTTTTTCGTCCCAAGTCTTCTGCGCTCACCTCACGGGAGACAGAACGATCACTATCGTAGCCTGAGGTGACGGGTTCGCCCGTTGTAGTTGACAGCTCTAGTTGTGTTACCTTCAAACTATTTTTTTAATATATTCAAGCACCGGCGCACGTGGGGTTGCGAATTATTGCATTTTTATAACGAAAAAATATTGAGAAGGGTTACTGGAAATACTTTAGAAGGTTTACTGGAAATTCTCTATTCTAAGTGAACATATGTTTTCTTTATTAAGTATATAAATTAAGAGTTTACCGGATAATGGTTTCATTCCTCAAATTCATAACTTCTTTGTGTTCGATTGTAGCAGCCGATGTTTTTTTGCCACATATACGTAAGTATATGTGGCAAAAAAACATCGAGTCGGGAATCATGATATACTCATGCTTCATGTTCTAAAGTATTATGTTCGCTCGTAAACATATACCGGAGGTCCCGCCGAATAGTGTTTTTTATCAACACAAGACATAAATCTGACCTACACCTTAGTCCACACAGGCTCAGCAAGGTGCACAACAGTTTCTGTAACCAAAGCGTCTGATTTTATAATAAGGTCTCTGCGCCTATTTAGAAGTCTTGGAGACAACAAATTCAAAAAAGTAATTGTTAGTAGTTTGGTCAAAAATTCTATACATAAGAGATTTGGTTTAGTTCTGAATCCAAAATCAGAGAGTATCATGTTGTAAAATAAATAAAATATCACGATATTTGAGATTTTCCAAAATGGGTAATTTTTATTTTGTATCGACAAAAGCTTTACCATAAATTTAAATTGTGTCATGTTTTATATCATATTATCATTATTTTTATCATCTGTTGTAATGGCTATCACATATATTACTAGGATAGTTATGGTTATAGATATTGTTATATTTATTAAATCAGAAATTTTCATTATTGCATTATTTTTGGATTATTGATGATTCTCGTACCGATTATACAATACTTAAATTAATGAATATAGTCACAATTATCACGATGGTTAATTTCCTATAATTATTAACGTTACTGAGAATAATAGACGCAATGACGCATACAAGTGTAGGAATGCCTACCTATAGTAGCGGAATGAATTGTATTGTATTGTAATGGAGATATTATAAATGATTTCTACCTAACTCCCATATGGCATTGAAGCATTCCTCCACTAGTTCTTATTCTGCAATGATGAAAAATAAAATACCCAAATACATTACAAGCGGCTTGGCAAAGAGGTATCATGGGCCAATGTAATATATCCAATAGTAATATAACTTACTTTAATTGATTGTAATATAATTTCATTTATACGACCATCATTATCAAAAGTATTTGCTTATTTAAATTTTATATGAATTTATAATTCAAAAACTATTTTTATTATCAAGTTTAATATCAAGTGACGTATTGAGGCGCGACCACTGCAGGGTTAAGAGGTCTCATCGCGGCCAACTCTCGATACGAAAACAGAAAACTGTTTGCAACGTTATTATTCAGTGAGATATATTTATTCAAAGGATATTTGGGCTTATTTAAAGAGGAAAATTTAACTTTCTAAAAAAAGAACAGATTTATTTGAAAATCTTATTAAAACCAATATTCTTATTTGAAAAACGAAATTCCTAAATCCTAATCTATGTTGTTTGTGGATATTTAGAATTTTCGACTACCAATAAGCCCAGATCATTCAAATAACCATGTTTATATTTTAAAATTCGGAGAAGAATGATTAATAACCTGGCAAACGCCTAACAGCCTTTGTGTGCAGTCTGTGTAAAAGATACTCTTTTAAACTGTAAAAAACAACATTGTTTAAACCGCCCTCTAATTGGCCCAAGTTGTAAGTTCCGAAAGACATAAGATAATACTTTTTAACTGCTCCGATAACCGATACCCGCGAACGTTTGACGCAAAAGAATCGGACGATATATTCGACCAATCGCGCCGCGAACGCTCTTATCAATTTCTTTGTGCCTTTATGAGCCGTGCTCTCTACTATAAAACCTCACCTATATCCGGTTGGCGTATAGCAATCGACAGGGCCGCATCTAGAGCTCTGCGCGGACGGAACGAACTGGTCTCTTAAGGTTCCGTATAATGCCAACGCACTTATTTTATAACTATCTAACCGTATTTTATTTTATTTTATTCGGTTAGCAAACAGCGTTTATATATAACAAATACAAAATATAACAAAAACTATGACTAATTATATGTTCAGCATAGCTTATGTTTCGCGCACATAAGCTATGCCGAAATAAAGAGCGTCGCGTTGCAGCCTATGTGCATGACATCTTTATCACGCTGCATTAGGCTCTTGTAGTGACTAAACACGTTAAATTGAGGAACGGTGTTTTGTGGTAATAGAGTTAATTTTAATCTAATATATCTGTTTCAAAGTATCAGACAGAAACCTTACGGGCTATCTTGTATAACAAAAGAAGAAAAAACAGTTTATAGAATGGTGCCTAAATGTCAAAATTCCCATTTACCCGAAAAAGTGTTTTTGTTTGTTTTTACTCTTTATTGGGAAATTTCACAATGGGCAGGTTTATTATCATACGACAATCTTGAGGTGGGTATCCATTAGGTTCGCGCACCAACTCTGCCGCGCACCTGCAACTCTCCAGTTGTGGATACGTTGGCACTCCCGGAGCGTGCAACGTTGCACGCTCCGCGGCGAGCGCTCCGAGCGGTGGCGGTAAATGCGCGAACACAAGGTGATGCGCAGTGCGTTCGTGGACGCGAGCAAAGTAAGACGTTGGTGGATAGGTACGTCTCGCGCATCACGTTTGACGTTGAGTAAACGCGAATCCATCGCTTTGAAGTGGGCCGAAGAGAAATTTCTAGCTCTAATCGGGTGGGTAACGAAATTATACAGTGCTGTGGGAACCGAAGGGTGATAAATTTAAAAATAAATTCTGGCGACGACATGTTCGCTCAATGTTCGAATGAAAACTGCGGAGCACTCGTTGTTCTTGAGTTGATGCGCGAACCGTCTCTATTTGAGCAGTTGCAGATGCGCGGAGCAGAGTTGATGCGCGAACGTAATGGATACTCACATTTTCTATTTTATGCCGGTGGCATAAAATAGAAATGTGGTTGGGAAATCTTTACTAATTCAGATGAAAACATCATTGAACATGCCGCGAAATCATCACCTATACCTACCCAAATTAATTACGCCCTAGAAGCCTAGGAAATTTAATATTTTCAAATGATATTCTAATGTATTTTCCATGTTATCATTTCCCTGCCTATTAAAAAAGTGCTTAGGACTGCATTGCCATAGCAACCATACCGGCGCGCAATAACAATAAAGAAAACAAAAAAGTCGGCTGTCAACGGCTATGGTCGTTTGATGCAACGGTGCAGAGATGCATACTGAAATATCAAAACCGCATCCGCGACGTCGTCGTTGCTTAAAATCTCTTTGTATAATTTATATTGGGCCGCTAACGGGACCTAATGGGCCCTTGGCCACGACGACCCATTTGTTCAGGGTTGGTCACACTCACGGGTCAACACCCACCCGGCGGCCTCCACGCATGAAGTGCGAGCCCGGGTAGGACTCTGGCCTTGGGCTAGTTTCAGTTTGAATTTATCGGCGACTATGGCGTTCTTTAGCCGTATATCCATTCGGGATCGGATAACCAGTTGGTCGTTTCAAGAGCGGCTAACATCAGGTCAGCAACCACCTCCGCTGCTTAAGAAACCGTATATCGTTCCAGACTATCAGTCCCGTCGGAATTATTCGTCGGAGTGCACAGTCGATTGTTTGACGTCGCACGGTGCGTAAACCGCCCAGTAGCGCACAATGGGCATCCCCTAGGGAAAACTAATCTACCATGCATGCAATGAGAGGCAGAGGAAACATATTTCTTACCGGGGTAGACTCTCTTCAAGGAGGCTATCGGATAGGATCTGAACCGGCAACTGAGCGGACCCCAATAAACGACGTGGGTTATATGCCTGTCACAGACAGATGCGCACGACGATACACGTCCAAGTTTGACACGGAAGCTACGTGGCTCGATGCAGTTATGCGGCCACGCACTGCTAGCTGAACTACGACACGCAAATGTCCATTGCCTCAGAGAGCACGCGTGTTTAAGTGCACGCCGTAAAGCGCTTGCGACGGTTTGGGAGAGAGAAAAGGGCGGAAGCTGGTGATGGGGAGGGGGGGGGGGGCGGCAACATGATGTCTGTGGCGCCGCCGTGGCCACAAATCGTGTGCAAAGAGGGGCGAAAAGCACGCGTGTGCTTCTGACGTCACATAGCCACGCAGCCGTGCATAGAGTATGCATGGCCCGCTGTGTTGATTTGTATGGCAGCTGGTAGGTATTGAACAGAGCCTAAGGACACGTGTGAAGCGTGGCCGTGCGCTGCCAGCAGTCTGGGGCGGACTTTAGTAGCCCAACTGCACGAAAAGCATTGGCTACCACCGGATAATAGACTGACTATACATGCACGCTATGAACGCAATTGTTGTGTTCAATGCGGCCCTGTCGCTCGGCGGATTGCCCCGGATGCGCCGCCCGCCGCCGGCCCGTCGTCGCCGACCTCTTGTCCCACAAAATCAACGAAATGGCAGCCTTGGTCGGTCCGCGTGAAACCGAAAGGCATTTCGTTTCGTTTTCGACTGCCTAACAAACTGTTGCCTCTCAAAATTGAGATCCGCCTCACGAGACCGTGAAAAAATCGCTCATATGCCGTCATGAGTAACCGCTGAGACACCGTATCGCTGTATTTGGCCAAGTCATAGCAGCGAATGGACAACCAATAACATTCTATAAGCGATTATTTATTTATGATGACCTTTCCAACAATACATTAAATAGAAATAAGGCAGTTCTATTTGCTGATGACACTGCACTAATTTTCCGAGGAAAGACCTGGCCGCAGTCACGTATTTAGACTTCAGTTTCGGAGAGGGGGGGGGGGGGGGCATTAATTAAAATAACGCGCGCGGTACCCACCACACTATTATTTGCCCGTACAATGAAACGAAAATACGCCGGATTTTAAGGGGGTTTAATTTTAACTACCCCCCCCCCCCCTTGGATACGTGCCTAACACTAGGTACATAAGTCCCGGGCTCTCCTTGATTTTCATTTTTTCTCGACTCATTTTTTAACTAAAAATCGCGGGGGATCACGTCGCAATCACAAAACTGGGTGTAACCCTTCAAGGAAAAATATAATTTATAAATATAATTTATAAATTATATTTTTTACATGGTATTAAGATATCAGAATCCTAATATTATCAACAAAAAAAATATTGTTTAAAAATACACCGTATTTATTTTGGAAATAACATAAATGACCAACGAACTCTGGTGAGTTTAAATAAATAAATAAAAAAAATATTGCAACTTTTTATACTTCTTTTTTTAAGTACGTTTTTTAGTAAGTGTGATTTCGTAAAATATAGTTAAATAATCAAATAATCAAATTTTGAAAAACAATGTACCTTTGCATCTTTATGAACCACATGGACACTACGAGTATGTCCCATCAATTTATACAAAATCTATTCGAACTAATTTTCACAAGACACACATGTTATTAACATCACCCTTTAACAGTTATATATATATATCAAAATTTTCAATACTCTGCCGCAAAGCTTATGATGTCCAAAGAGATAAACAATAGTTATATTTGGAATCTACTGACATTGAATAGCGACAAAACAAACTACGAGTATGTTACCTTTTCTATTACTGGCAAGCAAAACTTTATGCACACAGGTGTAAAAATTAATTTATGTAGGTACCCCCATCCTGAAAAACATTTATTGGTCAGTAGGGCGGTGTCGACTACAACGGGCGAACCCGTCATCCCAGGCTGATATAACGATATATAATCATTCTTTCAGCCGTCGGATGAGCGAAGAAGACTTGAGACAAGACAAATCTACTATCTAGCTCGCCATCAGCCCAGACCGACGCCTTACGGCGAGGCACCGAGGTTTTGGTCCCGGGACCTCAAGACCCCTTTTTTTTGGTCCTGGGACCATCTCAAAATCGAATTTTCGCACATTCCCTAAACTCCCAATGTTACTCCTTTTTAGTCGTAGAAAAAGTAGGTACATATAAAAAAAATCCCAAACCTAAACGACACGACAAAGACCACACGATATGTCTGCAAACTCTGCCATGGGAATGTCCTCAGGACGTTAATATTCTAACGGTTCCTTGCCAATTAATTTTTGCTAATACCATGAATACCCGTAAAAATCTAGAACTATTTTATAAAGTCAGTGGCCGTCACATCATAAATACTAGAAATAAGGACAAGCTGTCACTTCCTAAGTTTCGTCTAAGAAAACTTGCAACTTATTTTATGGGACAATGCTTTATATATCAATCCCCAGGAAATTTTAGATTTGTATAAAAATAACTTTGTGTAAATAATAAATTAGGATAGACGATTTCTTAAATGACAAAGAGGCGTAGTGTTTTAGAATTAATAAAGAGACAATTTTAGAATGAATTTACAATATATGAATACGTTAACATTGATTAGGTTAGCTTATTTACATTTATCAATTTATTGTTTTCTGTTTTTTTATATAATACAATGTTATTTTTATTATTATTACTATGTTCATTTTTGACTATTTTACTACTTTGATTATATCTAACCTTTTTTTTATTTCGTTTAATTTTTTGAATGTTTATCGTGATGATTTATTATGTTGACTATTTTTATTAGCTTAATTTTATTAAATGTATCTTGATATTATTAATTATTTTTACTATTATCATTATCTTGATTATTTGCCTATTATTATTTGATTTCATTGTTTTGGTTATTTGATTATTTGACGGTCATAATTTTCGGACTATATTTATAACAAAATAGCGAGCCTAATTACCTGCCAATGTAGAGGCAAAAAAACAGAGCATTTAATGCAACTAATAGATTTATTCACCCTATGGTTTTCACACGGTTTTTTTGAGCCGTGAAAAATACGGTTAATTCGTCGTGACAGACACGGCGGCGGCGCCGTCGACTAGCTTCCACAGTGTTTCATACAACACTGACCTAGACACCAGACACGGCGAATTAACCGTAGATTTTCACGGCAAAAAACGTGTGCGTACAAAAGCATCTGCTGTCACAATTGACTTTCGTCATGTGTACGTGATGTATCTACGGCGAATATTTATCTTTGATTTGATTTCATTTTAAAAGCAATGTCAATGGAAGGTTTCAAAATGGCATGCGCTACACATGCTTCACGTTCGAAGTGCTGAATAAGGTAGCTACTATTTTTTAATATAGTTTTTATTAAAAGTACCGGTACCACCAACATTATATCGGCCTAAAATGTTATTGTAGTTTAGTAGTAATGCAATTTTTTATATACAGGTACCAAGTTCGCTTTAAATAATCGATTAATGCTAATCATTAATGATTAATGCTAATGATTGATGATATATATGAGTTATGCGCTCAACGTCAATAATTGCTAAATTATGATAATAAATATTAGTTCTTTTATACATAAGTGGAGTTTATAAATTTTAATAAAGTTGACAGAGATGCTCCTTATATCAAATTGTATAGAATATCTTCTATTCGGGATTACAATACAATACAATCAACTACTCCAGTAGATAGGCATTCCTACACTTGGATGCGTCACAAAATTAAATGCTTAAAATTTAATTATTAAAAACATAACTATCACGATAGTTGTCATGGCTGTTATATTATATTCAATATTACCTACTTACAAATAATCAAAATATACTAATGTCATTAAATAGTAGGAGAGAATATTTTTTTAAAAAAGAAATGCAAATTCTATGTAGAATAATCAACGTAAAATAATTTTATTGTCAATCCAGCAATATGCCTTCGTATTTTTTAAACATAAATAGATGTATACTAAATTATATGAGAATTAGAATGTCATCTATCATAATTCCGTTATGTTTAAAATTTTACAAATTTTGCTAATTATCAAAATGGAAAATAAACTCGGAATTTTCAAACTCCCTTACACCATAAATTGGGTTTCTTACCAAATTATTTATTTCATTACCATCTTGTTAAATTGGTCCTCTCTAAGGTTTTGTATTTTCTCTGTAGTCTTATTATAGAAGAACAAATTTTGGTGTAAAAAACTGTATCACAGTTTGCTAAGTCACTGTCGGTTTATGTGGAGATTTATTCCTCGTATCGGATGATGAAAATCACTATTCACCGGAACTTCTGCTAGGTGTCTACGAGCGTACATAATATTTTGGTAGATGTAGGAAGAAAATAGAGTCATGATTCCTGATTCTTCGAACAGCGGCTTACGAGAACTTCTTGGAGAGACTCTATATAAACTGCGTACCGCTCTTTTCTGGAGGAGAAAAATTCTTTGTGAGTTTAGTGCCATTGCCCAAAACAGAAGGCCATACGTTATGATGGAGTGGAAATATGCAAAATAAGCAGATTTAGCGGCTTCAAAACCGCATAAATTTCTTATCTTTCTAATAACGAATATGGCACTGCACAATTTTTTACTAAGATCATTTAAGTGATCAGACCATTGTAATATTTGATTCTAATGAGTCATACACACTATTATCTAGTTTCCGGGTTATAGGTTGGTCGTGTTCATTAGCGCGATGACACAAGCGGCTATCGTCTGTGTATTTCTTGTCGTTTCTCGGTATCCGGATGTCGGGTCAGTCGGTTCGGCCTGCTTGGCGCCCTCGCCAAACCGGCTACGCGACTTGGCGCGTTTGCCCACTAAACACCGCAGACGACGATACCAAATTGCACCTTCTTGCCATTCACACCGAGATTTGAACTGGGGGTCACACGAATAATCATCATAAAAAAATATACTGTTTTCAACCGGTCGAACAAAAGAGTAGGTATTAAGATTTTCGAGCTGAAAGGAGAGTGGAAACATACAAGCCTGCATGTCCCTGGAAAATAGCCACACGTACACTCAGTGCATTTCAATACTATTTTACATTTGTCAATATTGATAAACTTAACCGTTTCTTATTAAATATCTTTGGTAAATTTAACCTTCCTTTCGGAGTTAGTAACTAGTACTTTAACCCAGTGATTCCCAAAGTGGTCCATATGGACCCCCAGGGGTCGATTTCAATGTATGTATGTTTTCCGTTTTTTTATTCCACAAAAACTTCTAAACGCTTGAAGCGATATAAAAGTGTGTGGTATTGTTAGAATCGTAATGTCATCCCGAGTGTCATAGGGCTAACTGTCCAACTAACTGTCCAAATATCAAGTAAGTAGTTAGTAGTTGTCCAAAATCCAATAAATTAACATAAATATGTCGTGTTCAGAGTCAAATGAAAGGTCTCAATGAGTACATTCCGGAAATATACATATATCTATATGGATATATACATAAACCACAACTGTTTCATAAGAAAACTGTAATAAAAATAATTGTAAATACGATAGTTCAATTTATGAGACGGCAGTCACGTTTTTTATTATTTTTAATATATTTAATTGTAAATTTGATTGTTTTGATATCGCCGGTGCTTGATTCCTGTTTGGGACCCCTAATGAATGAGGCTAAGTATGATGCATTCCTGATACCCAACACCTCGATTAAATGAAACCGACATGCTTCCGTCATCCAATTGGCGATTGGCGAGTGGTGTGATGCGATATAGTGATATGATACGATATAGCGCGAGCGCAGGCAGGCTGGATACTGATAGCGTGTGTTTGAACTGCACGGACCCGGATCTCGCGCATTTAAGCCCCCGTCTCGCGCCGCCCGCGCGCGCCTCCTCGCACAGATTATCAGCAGAGTTGTGCCTATTCTATACAGATACGACGCAAATTAGTATTCGCTCTGTCGGCGCACTCTACAGATCTCTGCTTTCTGAGTAGAGGATATTTCAATTCAATTCAATTCTTTATTTAGGCAATCACACCAAGAAATACATTAAAAAAATATACAGATTAATAACAGGTAATTATATTAAAAGAAATAAAAAACACGACTGCCGTTACAAAGAGTTAAGTACTGTATTTATAATTATTGTTATTACATATAGAATGTACCTAATCAGGCCTTTTATTTGATAATTAACACGATATATTTATGTTAAATTATTGACATTTGAAGATTTGGATATTTAGACAACTATTTACTTGATATATAGACAGTTAAGGGGTTAGAAGTTTTTGTGGAATAAAGAAACGGAAAACATATATACATGAAACCTGAACAGATTACACTCCTTTTTTGTTAGGCAGTCGTGTAATAAAAAATAAAATCGATTAAAGATCTCAATAAAATTACAGAAATTACATTGAACTACTTAATTAAACTAAAATACCTAAAATGTTACTACTACATAAGAGTCTTGTGTTTAGGGTGTGTGTAGAGAGTGTTCAGTGTGGGTGTGGAGTGTATATAATAGTAATAATAGCGTATAGAAAGTTTTATAATAGTAATAATAATCAGTAAAATAGCTAAAACTAGTCAACTTATTGCATTGGCTACATTTATAAGGAGTATTTATAATTATAAAAAATATTGATACCATTTAAATATGTATTATAAAGCTTACAGCAGCGTACTAGTACTCCATTTCTTGATGCATAATGGTAAGCTTTTTTTATTTTGTAAAGTTGCGTCTACTTTTAAAACTGAACGATATTATTATAGTGCCGCAAAAATTCTAGGATCGTCGTATTGTTTGAGACGTGTGCGGTCTATTTGTTGAGTCGTGAGTTTTAAAACATGGTGTAAAGTGTAGACGAGATAAGTCGCAAAATATTTCATAGTTTTCACTCTCTGCGTGCTCTCTTCCTATTGACATAAAAAAACTGTTGCACAGTCACTCCTCTTGCCTTTTCTTGACTCTGCAGATGTGGCTTATCTGAGTTTATCAGAGCCCAACAAACTTGAACGCAAACGGTTCATTTTCGGCACGGTGAAAGTTGTCAGTACGCGTTCGTCTTTTTGTATTTTAATTTTAAGTGCAAATAAAGTTCTTTATTTGTTTATTATTTTGCCCAAAAAAGGAGCTAGTTTTCGTCAAGTAAATGAGAGTTAAATGATTTTGACTGTACACAAACATTAAAACAATGTCTTTCCTAATCTGTGTATTTGCCTTCACCTCGCTGCGCCGCGCGAAACAGCACCCACACGGAACTCCAGATAGTCCCTTCCCTTAACATCGAAAAGTGATCAAATAGTTCACTTTGTGATACCAGCACCAACTTTTAGTATGTTATTAAACAAGTTGTTTTCTCTACAAAACCGTCGGGACCCCAGCTGTATAGTGCCTGGATCCGCAGATATGACGTCATCAAAATGGCGGCCGCCGCATTTTGAAAACCCCGAATTATATCGAAACTCTTAGCCCTATGTGCATGTGCAAGGTGTCAAATGAAAGGTAATTAAGGGTTCTACAATAACTTTTTAACATAAAATCACCTGACTATCCCAGTTAAGACAATAATAAAAAAAAATGTGAAAAATAAATTTTTAAATACTCCATATTTTGATTATAGTCTGTAAATTATTCATTTTAGACAAAAACTATGTACCACAAAAATATAAAAAGGTTTATCAGCTTTCCATTAAAAAAAAACAGAAAATTAATCGGATGGAAAATCCCTTAGTTAAGCCGCTTTTAACAAGGCGCTCTCTCTCGCGCGTCGCGACGTCGCCGCGTCGTCTTGCATTGTTGCCGTCGTTATAACGGCCGCCCGCGCTGCATCGCACGTGTTACTTGCACGTAGTTGCCAATTTTACTTCACCTATGATATTCTAAATCAGTTCCACTGCAAATGCCCTCAGAGAAAGTTATTCGAATCCCCTTATTTGTGGATTAATTATATTACTAAGGAATTGTTATTGTTGTCAATTGTTGGTGTTATTGTTAATAGTTTTTTAATGGTGTTATTGTTTTTAGTTTTTCTATTAATATTAAATATACCGTGATTTATTGAATCTGCACGAGTTGGTAGGTAGGTGACCATGAATCTGTCATTTTGCATGAGCTTTAGATACAATGTAGGTACAAAATCTAATGCTATCGTGGTTTTTTGACATTATAAATAAATAAGATCCGCACCCGACGTTTCGTCGATGTTGCAACCGCCGCTGTCCGGGGTAGGCTAGACACTGTCAGTCTACCCTAGACAACGGTGGTTGCAAAATCGCCGAAACGTCGGGTGCTCCAAAAAACTTCACGCGGTAAATCCATTTTTATCTTATTTATTTATAATGTAAGTACGTTTTGTAATTCCTGTAAAAAAATATGTTGTTTATTATTTACCGATTTCTTTTTATTATTTGACGTTTATAATTAGTTAATAGTTAAGGATTATGTCTGTTATTTTTAATAAACATTTTGTTATCCCCTTTTTTCACTGGGATTAAAGAAACGTACTTCGACAATAATAGGCACCAATTATGTAGCTATACCTTAATTTTTATGACGATCCGGTATTTTTTCATTATAAAGTTTGGATGATAGGTATCTACCTGTCAGTAAATCTGTTTAAAGTGGTATGACAATTTCTAATATATAGTAGCATAAAATGATGACTACCTAGGTAAGTATTTGGTGTTTTAGTAGGCACCAAAGTAGTAAGGTACTTTCTTTTACTAACCAACTCCTTTATTTTTAGGTGACAAACGAAATCAAGATGCCGTTGCGATCTATGAAAATAATAGAAACGACTCCAGTTAATCTTACATTAAAATGGGAAGAATGCGTAATTTGTCAAAAGGACGACAACCAGCCCTTAATTATTCCAACGGCTCGCGGGTATCAGTCGCTAAGCGATAATTAAATTGAATATGCGAAGTATGATTCTATTCCATTTCATATGCATTTTGAGAATATTTACAAAACGCTTCAAGATAACACAGCTAAATACCATAAAAAACATGTCGGTTAAAATACGATGCCCTAAAAATTTCCAGGCTGAAAGCAAAGTCGAGCAAACTGCCGAATATAGAAATAATACAACCACCAGACATTGAAACGAGTATGAATACGAGGTCTAAAAAACCACAATGTTCGGACATCTATCAACAGTGTTTATTCTGCGATAAACCTGATATTCATCGCTATGCGGTACTGTTACAAGATGAAGTACTTATGAAAAAATTACATTCTACCGATTTAGTTGCCATGGAGGCAAAGTATCATAAAGTATGCTACGTTAAACTTCTGAATAAAGTGCGAAAGATGACAAACAGGCAATCATCTGAATCAGAAAGCTCAACCAATCAAACAGCATATTATGGCTCCATATTCTCCGAACTCGTCTCTCAATTCTCATATACAGGAAATCTACCTATATAGCGCTGAAGCTCCGGTTTTTCATCTTGCTGACCTGGTCACGAAATTCCAGCATAGGAATCAACAGTTAGGTTTAGAACAAATCGACCTCAACCGCACCCGACTGAAAGAACAGCTACTGAAATTTATCCCAGGCCTTCGCGAAGACAAAGTAGGCAGAGATATTTTGCTGTTTTTTGAAGGTGATGTGCGATATGCAATTGAAAGTGCTTGTCAGTATAGTGCGATGAGCGATGGCATGTGTCTAGGTCGTGCTGCAAATATTATTCGCAAACAAATGTTTGAAGAGTATCCCAAATTCAACGGTTTTTTAAAGACAAATTTTCTGGCGAAAATTGCGTTCCTAAGCAATGCATTTTGTTTTGTCGAATGGTATTTGAGGGTGCACTTACTGAATCTTTAGAGAAGTTTACTACCGAAGAATCCCAAATAGATAGACACTTGGTTGCAACGAACATTGCTCAGTTGATGAGGTTCAGTTGATGAGGTTTAATTGTAAAAAGACAGTTACGCAAAGCGACAATAAACGGCACTTTTCCGATCGAGAAACGCCGCTACCATTATATGTTGGTATGAAACTATATAACGCTCATGCACGAAAAGACGTAATCGACAAGATGTTTGAGTTAGATTTAAGCGTTTCCTACCGAAGAATAACCCAGGTTACAGAAATGGTAGCAAGTAGTGCCTGTGACCAATACAAGCAGCAAGGATTTGTTTGCCCTCAAAACATGGAGAAAAATGTATTTACATGTGCAGCGATAGAAAACATTGACCACAACACATCTTCAAACACCTCTCTTGACTCTTTTCATGGTACATCCATATCTCTAATTGTACATCCTGAAGAAGAAACCAGTCAAGTGAAAATTACTCCATTGTACCTGAGTAAAAAAGATAAATACGAAGTATCACTTCCCGATTCATATACTAATATACCTCCAACGCAAAAACAACAATCGGACGTTCCTATGCAAACAATAAACTACGTAACTCATGACCAAAATACATTAAGCTCTGTTGCGAATACCAAGGATTGGTTAGACCACGTTACGATGGCTCTTAAAAATAATGAAGAATTTCTGCCTTGGGCAGCTTATAATTCCCGCAAAGAAAATCCAAAATTTATTTTTCACTTTTTTGTTATTATTTTCTTAACTGGGCTAGTTGGGTGGTTCTATGTTAAAGTGTTACTATAGAACACTTAATTACCTTTTGGTTTGACACCTTGCATATGTATAGGGTTAAGAGTTTCGAAATAATTCGGGGTTTTTAAAATGCGGCGGCAGCCATTTTGATGACGTCATATCTGCGGATCCAGGTGCTATACAGCTTGGGTCCCGATGATTTTGTAGATAGAATAATATGTTTAATAACATACTAAAAGTTGGTGCTGGTATCATAAAGTTAACTATTTTTATGCTAAGAGAAGGGACCAGCGCGAGCGGCCGCGAATACGACGGCAACAACGCGAGACGACGAGCGGTGAGAGATCGACTTGCTAAAAGCGGCTTAACTAAGGGATTTTCCATCCGATTAATTTTCTGTTTTTTTAATGGAAAGCTGATAAACCTTTTGATATTTTTGTCATACATAGTTATTGTCAAAAATCAGTAATTTAGAGAGTATAATCAAAATATGGAATTTTTCAAAATTCAATTTTCACATTTTCAAAATTATTTTCTTAACTGGGCTAGTCAGGTGGGCATAGTCGAAGGCTTTATTGTAGAACTTTTAATTACCATTCATTTGACATCTTGCACATCTACATAGGGCTAAGAGTTTCAAAATAATTCGGGGTTTTCAAAATGCGGCGGCCGCCATTTTGATGACGTCATATCTGCGGATCCAGGTACTATAGAGCTGGGGTCCCGACGGTTTTTTAGAGGGAACAATATGTTTAATAACATATTTAAAGTTGGTGCTGGTATCACAAAGTGAACTATTTTCATGCTAAGGGAAGGGACTAAGACGAATTCATCGAGCTGCCAACTATTTCATTCATGTTATATTCCATAGAACTAAAAACTTGACCATATACATGTCAAGTTTCGCAAACGACACTATATACTACGAAGACCCGTCATTAAAAGCTCCCTAGACGATCAAAATTGCTTGCCAAGCATTTACGTGCTTGACAAGCAACGCTTGACGTGACTTAATGACACATTAAGCATGCTTGTCAAGCATTTATACACTCGTTTGCCAGCGCTGCATGTCGCGCGCTGGGAAAAATTCGCGTGCTTGTCAAGCAATTTGGACTATCAGACTAGGGAGCCGTAAGCATGCTTATCAAGCTTCATTTTTTCATTTATCGGCGCGGCG
The DNA here is from genome assembly GCA_944548615.1 of Micropterix aruncella. Taxonomy (NCBI): domain Eukaryota; kingdom Metazoa; phylum Arthropoda; class Insecta; order Lepidoptera; family Micropterigidae; genus Micropterix; species Micropterix aruncella. The sequence continues at coordinate 23,610,749 of OX155963.1, forward strand.
TCTACGCGTCACGTGCACGCGAGGGGATCGCAAACCGCAGGGAATATGTAAATATGTATATATTTTTTATATTTACCGAAAATGCATGTAATCCGCCTGTTGTTGTGTGGTTGTTTTAAAATGTGCAAATTTCTATCTATTTATCAACTAGAGCTGTCAACTACAACGGCGATCCCGTTACCTCGGGAAGTTTTAACGGTATTAGATCGTTCTGTCTACCGTGAGGTGAGCGCAGACGACTTGGGACGAAAAATAGTCCACTGTCTAGTTACGCCACCTGCCCGTCAGAGTCCAACGCCTTACGGAGAGGCACCGGGAAAGGTACCAGCGGGCAGACTCGCCCCCTGACTACCAATTTGAAAGGATATCTCCTGCCTCCCGACTGGTTACAGGATCGAGGTCGCTTGCGTGGTCCTCTCCCTTACGAAGCGGTGATACGGTGTCTACTAAATATATCGCAGACCACAGCATCCTTTGCCCGGCTTATTTACCCGGGATTGGGTGGCCGAATGGTCGTTTCAAGAGCAGCTGCCATAAGGTTAACAACTACCCCCGCTCTATAGGAAACATTACTGATTCCAGACTCCCCCGGCTGTTAGTCGGAATGCACAATCGATTAGCTGACGCCGCACGGTGCGCAAACTGTTCAGGAGCGCTCGAAGGTTGACTCCTAAGGGAAACTGGCCCGCAGGCCAGCGTCCTACCCTGGCTCTCATTTTTACATGTAGGCCGCCGGATGGGTGCTGACCCGTGCGTTTGACCGACTCTATATAACTGGGTCTTAGTGGCCAAACTGCACAGGGCCCATTAACTACCAGTTATGTCGAGGAAACTATTACATTTGCGGTTAAAAAAACCTCCCCTCGGAATTCCAAAACTCGGCGACCCTGACAGCAGGGTAGCTATTTTTTCAATGGTAATGCGTGTGCGCTGATTCTTATTATTAATTTCTAAACATTCTTATTCTATCTTCATTGTTTTGTTATAATATGCTGATCGGTGGGCTCGCGGCTTAATTAAACCAAAATATCCCATATTTACTGCTGAAGCAGTTAACTGCTGGCAGCCCGTCGCGGTAAAAGAAAGATCGTTGGTTTTCGAAATGTGGGTGACGTCAGTTAGAACGCGGGAGCTCGGATGATTTTCCACCTCGCTGCTGGCTATTGATCTTGGCTCTCTAGATCAGAGGTCCGGAATCTCCCTCCACCATTCTCTCCGCAGATTGGCGCAGATATATAGTCGGGATCACCACAACTCGAGCCAAATATTGTGACGCAGCCTAGCCTTATTTACTCTGTATACAAAATATTTACTCAAATTCGGTACAAAATAATTTAGATAAGACGATAAACTTATTTTTACTTTCCTAAAAAAATACATCATGGGAATCCAAAATAAGTGATTTCTCTGAAATGACTGTGTGTGTGTGTGTATGTAAATGTATGTCTTGCGTGTATGTGTGTGTGTGCTACCGGCGAGTATTATTCGAAAAAAAATATAACCGACAAACCAAATTAAAAGAGGGATAGCAGATACCGAAAGAAGCCAGTGCTAGAAAAAAACCGTGTACAAGAATAACATACATATATACGTATGTGCAAGTATAGCTAATATATCATAATCTGACATAATCATAATCATCATTTATATTTTGCTGTATCATGTCATTTAATTGAAAATAATTAAATATGACGTTAAAAAAGAATAATTATTGTATTTACCTGGAATTACTTCTAACTAAAGTCGTAAAAATAAAACTTTTTTTCGAATAATACAGGTTATAGGATCTAACATTCGCGAAAATGTATGTTAGAATAAATGATGTTAATTTATAAAACTTACCTGAAAATAAATCAAGAAATCCCAACAGTCGTATCGTCAACAATCGCAGCTTAGTTCTAGCATTGGTTTATTGTATATATCAAAAAACGACATATATTTTTAACGGATTTAGTTTTAGAAAAATACAACGTTTTATTGCAACGGTCTTTATTCGTTGCATTTGTCAAAATATTACAACTTATCCAAAGCCCAATATAGCTAATTCCCTTTACATAAATCCACTTTAGTAAACCGAACACTATAAGTCCACATATTCCAAATGGGCGGGAAAGGTATGGAAATGAAGCCTCAATAAATTATTGGTAAGATGCGCCATCATGCCAGCATTGATTTTTCTGTTTCGTTGGAAATAGTAAACTGGAAATTCCTAATTGTTTCGCAGAAAACGAAGTAATACTACAGACAGGTCGTCGGCTGTGGTTACAAAATAAATTATTACAGTTTAAAAGGATAACATCTCATTAATTATATAAAATACGATGGCATTAAAAGGCGAATAATTTTTCTTTAGTGAGAGGAGATAAATGGTTATGTGTTGACAAATAGAATTTTAAAAAAATAAGGATAAAAAGCATATTTTTTTTCATAATAATCTAAATTTCTGAAATTATACCTAAATTCAAGCTTTATTTACTAAAACGCTTTCAGAAATAAAGCCGGGATTCAGGCATTATTTCAGAAATTTAGAATATTATGAAAAAATACAGTGAACACTTATATTTTATAATATTTGATTATTTTTTTTAAATAAAAAAGTATGGTTGATTCAATGTAAAAAAAGTTAAAAATCTTCCTTCTTGTGACGGTTAGATTAAGAAAATAAGACTTTTTGAAAAAAATCCAGCATATAACATACTAAAGAAGATGTTAGTTCAATTTTGTGCTGAATATCTTTTGTTATATCTAATTAGTTGTCCAAGCATTAGTCGAAATCTACTTCAAGCGTATTCGAAGGAAAAGAGCTCAGTTTGAGGCCTATTTACTTATTCAAACATTCCAAACCAAAAAGTTTTAAAATCCTCAATATTTACTTATGTTGCCAATTTTTGCATACAGTACAGGTGTCCCAGAAGTCGACGTCAAGCCGGAAACGGGTGATAGTCATACTAGTTATCAGAAAAATATAAAAAAATCTGAGCTACATATTTTTATAATTATAGGCAAAAAAAAACAAGAAAATCATTATCCTGTGATGGGTGTTTTTTATTCCCATTACTACAAATCTGCTCCAGTTTGAAAGAAAATGACACTTTTTGTCCAACCAAGTATTCAAAATGACTACTTCGCCCAATTTTAACTAAAAATAAAATGTACTACGCTAATTTGGCAAGTAACATTAAAAGTTGGCGCATTTAATAAGGATTCCAAAATGGTATAACACTTTCTAGGTTATTTCTTAAATTAGGGATATTTTTTGGTGTAGAAACCCAGTTTTGAACAAATTGAACAAAAATTGACATTTTCTTCCAAGCTTTAAATTTTAAGCAACAATTTACAGAAGCACTACTCAGGATTACATAATAAAAATAAAATTGAAAAAAGTAGAGATTTGTAGTAACGGGAGTTAAAACACCATCACAGGCTGTTGATTTTCTCGTTTTTTTTGCCTATAATGTTAAAAATATATAACTTAGATTTTGTTTTATATTTTTCTTGATAACTAGTTTCTTGATATCATCCGTTTCCGGCTTGACGTCGACTTCTGGGACCTCCTGTATAAGTTTATTCTGTTGCGCGTTTACTTTTATGTTGTACATCTCATCAAAAACCCGTTAAGCGTATTTTTTTAGAGGACTTTAGGGCCTTAAGTCGGCGAGCATATGGAGAAGTTCCTCCGAATCGTGCTGGAGCGTTTATTATGTTAGTTACTCGTCGTGATTATCAAAGGCGCTGAGGCCGAGTGCATTCGGCCATTTATACGAGTATATACGTTTGTAACATCCGGCTTTCAGCTGGGCGATTCTCATTCTCATGCAGAACGTTGACCGCTGATCTAAAATACGTGCCATCATTGTCCGAACGCGACTTCATTATAGATAGGATATAAATAGAGAGGGCACCGGGGATCTCGTGCGCGACGATAATAATTAGAGAACGGTTAGGTATTTCCGTAGTTATCGTACTAATTTACCTATGTAATTATTATCAATTAAGTAATAGTGATAATTACTACTTCCGCCTGCGATATCGATAAATCCCGACTTCGACTTCCATCTATCGTTTAATTAAATTATCAATATATAATATGTAATGTATAGTCTACGAAACATAGGACATTGTTAAGACTTTTCCACTTCTATCGCCGAGGGTTTCTCGCCCTTTAGGGGCTCCCTAGACGATCAAGCATGCTTGACAAGCATCGCGTCGCGGGCTGGGAGAAAATCGTAGACCGCAGGAAAAATGCAAATATTTTTTTTAAATATTTACCAAAAATGCCTAATGTTGTAGTTTATACCAGGGAGTCACGTCATTCATCAATCAATTACATCTAATTAATGTTAATCCCTGGTATAAACTATAAAATTAGGCATTTTTGGTAAATATTTTTAAAAAATATTTGCATTTTTTCAACGGTTTACGATTCATTCCCAGCCCGCGACGCGATGCTTGTCAAGCATGCTTGATCGTCTAGGGAGCCGCAGGGTTATCGCTCTTTTTCACACCTGATATAGTTTGCCGAAATCGTCTTGATCAGAAACGAATAATAATAAATGTATTTATTTCATCAAATATGAAACACGAACACTTCTGCATCTGCCAATAATAGCTGAAATTATTATTATTTTGAGGCTAGATAAAAGGGGAAAATAATGGCAAGTGTCGAGGGAGCATTCAAAGGGTTTCGAGGAATGGTGGTAAATATGAAGGTTTGAATTTTTTGGTAAATCAAATTTTATGATTTAATAACTTTAAAAAATACACTTTAGCAAGGGTTTGAGTGAGAAAAAAAATGTCTGTAAACCAAATATATTTGAGTTTCTAAAAAAACATTTTGCTTAAAATACACCTCAGAAAAAAAGCGAAAACTATAACAATAATAAAATAATACATGGGTTTAAAAAAGATACATTTTACTTGAATTGTACCTGAAAAATGCGAAAACGTGGAATAATCATTGATCAGTATTTCCCATTACAGTTCCTCATCAGCGTCAACCGGAGGGTCATCGAGGTACCCCACCTGAATTATCAAGGTCCATCGTCGCCGGACCTTAATCATTCTTTCCCGTCTCACGTTTTCTTCTCCCTTCATTTGGGCAGGCTATGGTGTTTCTTTCGAAAATCGATTCATGCTTCGATTCGTTTGGAACAAGCCACAAGATAACATTAATAAATGACATTGATTGTTTTCCCCCGTAACCCTTCATACACATTATCCCACAAGAACGTTGGAATCATATCGCGGAAAAGTAATAACAAAAGACAGTCGCGATTTTTATATTTCATAGGAGGGGACTATACCACTTCGCGTCACAGCGAACGTGTCAGTTGATGTTGTTGCGTATTCGCAATCGGACGTAATTAAAAATGAGTTCCGCATACGTGAAAAGATTTGAAGCTGTGCTCCTTTGCACCCATTCTAAAGGAGCTAAAATGAGCAGAGCTAAATTCAGCAGCTGCTCTTTATATAAAGAAGTCGACAGAGTTCGTAAGGAAGTGGTAAACCGATATAAAGCTGTGAAAAAGGTCGATGATTTTAAGGAGAGATGTAAAAACGTGTTAGGAGTAGTAAAGAGGGCAAAACGATTTTAAAGGCGTTTAAACCAAATTACAATCAAACATTATGACAGGCTCAGTTTTTTTTTTTAAAAAAAGGAGTTAGTCAGTCTTATGACGATATAAAGACGACTGGAATGAAATCAGGTCACATATCGAAGTGTGTTACAAAAACCATTGCTGTCAGAAAAACCCATGATAATACGACTAAAATGGGCACAAGAACATTATAACGGCTGAGATTGGGACAATATTATTTTTACAGATGATGCATCTTTTTGATCGTCTCTTCCTGGGAAGCAAGCCTGGGCTTCTAAAGGCACTAACGTGATACAGCGAACGGTTAAAAAGCCAGTTAAAATCCATGGTTGGGGGTGCTTTTTTTCTCTCGGTGTTGGAACTTTGTACTTGTTTACTTAAAATTTAGATGATCTATTGATGTTAAGAATATATCAAAAAGCACTTTTAAAGTCTGCAAAAATATGGTTCGGAAAAGATAATTCATCTTGAATTTTACAAGAGTACAATGACCCCAAACATCGTGGAAAAGCATGCCCAAACTTTGTGAAGCTTTTTGTCTAAACAAAGGAGATTTTATTTTATATTAACCACAGTGCGATGTAATCATCGATATATGCGGCCCTATATCGATGGCTGTAATACATTAAATAACATTTAAACATGTTTATGGTTTTCTTTAGTATATCACTTAGTTTACCAAATATAATTCCAACGTTTTTGTGGGATACGGTTCAAATCGACTTTACAACGCTGAGTCGTCGGAATCCAATTGAAATAAAACAAAATATTTGTGCATACTTTAACGTCACAACTAACGGCGCAAACGCATCGCGAGTGATATTTGAAACTGCATGTCAGAAAATACGAGCCCTGTAAAAAATAAAGCACCGAAAATTAGGTTTATAACTATTCTTCAAAATATAGCAATAAAAATTGCTGAAATCCTCTATTGAAACGCTACTGAGTTCGATGAAATTCGACTTTTGCTTAAGCCAAAGAAAACGTGAACTATTAAACAATTAGTGTAACAATGCAAACCTTTCGCCTTTCTAAACCACTTATATTCTATTTTAGGTAAGCCCTTACAGTTAAAAACATGATTGACGTTATTGTGTTAAACGATGTACTTATACAATATTACTTTCACTTGTATGTTTTACTGACACATCTTTTTAAAAATATGGAAACGTCGATTTCAAACGATTAAGATTATGCTGTCTCACCTAGCATATAAGGTTCAAATCGACTTGACAACGCTATTCAGTGATTTTTCTTTCGAACTTAAATGAACGAAACAGTTTGAGATTTTCTGATGATTATATTTCTTTTTGAAGACAAACAAGCCAGCTTAGGTATATTTCGTACACATATTTATGTATAGCAGTTACCACCTGGCTAACCTCCACGTCGATATTTTTTAATCAGATTATGCGTAACATAAGTAAAACTAATGCTGTTAGGTGTAACAACCTCATAGTTCCTGTTTTAAACTTATATTTCCCATTCTCGCGGCTCCATGACGGGACTAGGACACGCAGTGTTGCTCAGCTGGTCGATGCGCGGGCTCGAACCATGCCATGCAGCTTGGCCCACTACGGCCAGTTTGTCTTATTGGTCGGCCCTGCCTATGGTTCATCCGTATATGTGTATTTCCCTCGGAAGGCCTCAGTCAACTCTGCCTGCACTCGTAAGCAGCAGTGTGTCTGCAGTAAGTACGCTGGTGGAATTATCTCGGGCGGGCGCTGCGGACATCACTGCCCGCGTTAAATCGGGTGAATAACCGGGGGAGTCTGAAAGCGTAGTTTTCTAAGACAACGGGGGTAGATGTTGACCTGCTGTCGCCTATCCATAGAAATGATCCGATGACCACCTAATATAATATCATTGATTAACAAGAGCAAAGAGCGTCACAGCCCACGGCGAAATTACCGCAAACACTAGGTAGAGGCACGCACGCACAAGTGACCTAGGACTGCGACCATTCTAGTGAAAGGAGTAGTCCATCCGAAAATGGTAAACGAAGGAGCCCCACCGGCTTGCCAGTGCTCTTGCTGTTTGAGAAGAACATTGGGCCGTGGATCAGTAGATTGTCCGAATCAGTAGACAGGTCAGAACTGGATCAGTAGATTGTCTTCGTCCCTCGAGTCTTCGCGACTAGATCGTCGCGGTCGGTCGACGAGGGCGGCTGTTCCGGCGATGCGGTAGTTGGGGATTTCCGCAGAATTGTTCCGTCTAAAGCTGGTACTTCTGGCATCCTGCGGCGTCGGGACCGCTCGTACGACTGCTTGTATCGGTCTACTGAGTGAAACTCTACGTCTCACGTGCGTAATTTTTACTTGATTTTAAGAGTCGCTCGCCGCGCCCGCTCCGCGTTTGCACTTCGAGCGTTGTTACATTTTTGGTTATTTTGGCGAATCTTTTTGTATTTTCGTACTGATGAGATAATAGTAAACTTATTTGAACCGTTTCCTCTCTCGTTCGCAGAAGTATGCAGATTCGCTGTGCGTGGCAGTGGGCGGCAGTTCGGGGATCGCGGCGGCCGAGCCGAGCGAAGACTCGAGCTACGACTCGGACTTCGACACGGACGAGGCGTGCACGAGCGCGTCCGTGAGCGCTGCGGATGCTTACCACCGCGACGTGGCGCGCACCGTCAGCGACACGCTCGCCGCAGAGTTCGCCGAGTACGTAAGCATCACGGCGGCGAACGCCACGGACCGCGAGCCCGATCGCGACCCCGGATACACGCAACGCGTCGAATTCGCCCTCAAGGTATGAGTCCACTTGAACGGCGGGTCTTAGCACGAGCCTCGCTGATTCGTAAAGTGCATTCGGCAATATTTTATTTTATTCGGAAATCCTACAGCGTTGCAGACCAATGAAATTAACAAAATATAACATAAGGCCGATGACTGGTTTCCACATATTAACGTCATACACCAACACTTCAAATTTCAAAATTTAAATTGTCATGAGAAAGATTTTAAAAATACAAAAGATAAATCGTGTTAAAAAAACATAGCGACAGTTTTAGACACCGCCGCAGTTATTATCGCGAACACGCTAATCGTGTATAGATAGTGGTCCCCCACTCCCCGAGGCGGGATGGGACATGGGATAGCTAACGTTTAAAGCTAATTATTATGAAGGCTTAAATGAAAAATGCCTTTTTTTTAAATGAATACGCAATTTCAATGTTTGCTTTATTCATCCTATTGCTTTATTCCAGCAATTATTCATCCAAGAAAACGTCAAAAACATTTGCAAAAGCAGTCTAACAAAACATGCTTAACTAAATTTGGGGTAACTAAATTTCACATTACGCATGGCTCGGCTGTCATGTTTGTTTTTCTTCCCTTTCAAAATGTAAACTTGCTTAGATATACGTGCTACATTTAATAAATAAACATTATTTCTATCAATAAAAATAACTTAACATCTTACCTCGACTCTTTATGAACGATTTTTAGAAAAGGAAGATTCCGTGAGAATTTAAAAACCGCCAAAAGTTGACAAGTAAAAATAGCAACACGACCGCATCTGACTAGTAGCCCGCGAGATACCAAAGCATTCTGTATGCGTTTCGGGCAATTTAGACGAGAGCGACGGAGTAAATCCCATTCTGCTCTCTATACAGTTCCGCCCCGTTTTCCTCTACATTGAATTGAAATTAAATAATTGTTTTGTTTTAAAGTAGTTGTCGACCCCGGTACAGGTCCAATTTTCGCTCACCAATTTTGCACTCTGTATCTCATCAGTACCTACGACATCCATATCCATACTCGTCAGGTTCGTCAGATTCGTTGCCTATATTCGCGGCAGTACTGCGTGTTGGTTTAGAGTACTTTACAAATCGGAAAATTATGTTTTTTTAATGCATAGCTTTGTATCTTTATAGTTTTTGAGGTACATACTTGGAGCCCAGAATGAGCTGTAACATACTCCTCTTAAAAATAACACTTTGTTCACTCGGATCGCATACTTAGTCTCTGAGATATGCTCTCGTATATAAGCCGAATCCGAAAGTCAAAAATCGCGGGTTCACTTCGTGTGCGCAGTTGGCGACATCCAGCCGCGCGAATATTGGAGTGGCACGGGCACAAACTTTCATCCTTTTTCTTTAAAATGAAACAAAGCTGCTGTTTATTTTTAGCCGAATGTAGATGTAGTTTGAAATTACTTCGATAGAAACTGTCGCTCATTTGGGGACGATCGCCTTCCTGTACATGTTATCGCGAGAGGGACAGAGGGAGAGGAAGATCGACAGATTAAAACTTTCCACAGCTGCTTGAGCTCTCGCTAACAACACGCATGCATTTGAAATGGTGGAACACGTCTGAATACTAGTCACCATATCAACTGATTGCGACGATTTGGACGCTTCTATTTCCCTTTTGCTCGACACGGGCATCGAAAAGCTGATTCTCTCTTTTACTATTGTCAAAACGTAACAACTGGTAAGCAGAAATCGAGCCGGTCCTCGCTGTTTGAGGTAGGGATTCTGCTGGGCAGTGGCGTAACTAGATCTGTACATTATGTTCAAAAGTCTTTCGACTCATCTCAGGAGCTTAACATCGACAACGAGCTTAACATCAACCTAAATTGCGGTTCACCAGCAGCATAGACAATCTCAATATGTCAAAATTTAGCATAGAATTATGTTCGCCTGGACGACAATGACGGCACGCGCTGTTCCAACGACAATTCTTTACAAAATATCTTGTATAATTGTGGTGAGTTAAGTGAGCAGGCAATTTTTAAACATAAACGATTGTTTTATGTGGGCAATCTGTGCCTTCCTCGCGATTCATAATACACGCAAAACGGTGTAATTATTGATCCTCTTTTACCACAGAAACAGAGACCGCTTTGACGTCACTCCAGAATGATATACTATACGATATATTAATCACCTGTTTAGGGGATCTGGTTTTACAGATTTTAGAGGCGTCATTAATTTTGCTTCGGCCAAAATAAATTTCGAGAAATCTTCATTTTAGTGACTTCGTTTAGCAGCTTTTGCTGTATTTCGCCCAAATCTGTAGCGAGGCGTTTGTGAAAGAAAGGTCTCCACATTTTTGGTCTTCATGTCTTTTTTGTTTGTTCCAGTTGGGTTACACGGAAAAGCTGGTACGCGCGGCTCTTGCGAAGCTCGGTCCTAGTCCCGAACAAAACGAGCTTCTCGCAGAGCTGATTCGTCTGGGAGCGCAATGCCCGCGGCAGACGGAGTCGCCACCCGACGGGGAAGCGCGCTCTCCCGAAGGCGTCGTCGCCAGGGAGATCGCCGCCAACTCCGGCAGCGATTCTTTGCTGCGTCACATCGTCATCGACGGCAGCAACGTTGCTATGAGGTAAACTTCACGCGATGTATATAAAAGCGATGTAAACTCTTAAAGGCGGTGTCGAGTTAGATGTCCTCTTCGTTACCATCAGCAGTTGGTCTTCTTCAGAAGTCGAAGATTGTGAAAGCTTTTTTAAACAGCGTGGCGGTACTCAATCTTTACCACTATCGTTAGTTTTTAAACCACGATGTTTTCCCCCATTCTGATCCAGGCTTCCGTCTATTTTACCTTGCACTGCAGGGACGTTTCTGGTGATTGGAAAGTACTCTAGGTTCTTTCTTTGGTGGTGGTTAACTTTCTTATTTTCGAATCGTCGACATTGCGCATCGTGGCTGCCTAGGATATCTTCGGAATATTTTGCCTGCGATATTTGGCGGTCTTTTATCTAGTATCATCGGCCGTCATGGAACACAGTTTAGAGAGCAGACGCGGCACAGGTGTCGGGCGAAGACGTGAGACGTGGCGTGTTTTGTCATCCCCTCCATGTTAACGTATGAATCATAACAGAACGCGACGGGGGCGTGCCTCTTCGGCGACCTTTTCGCTCCCACTATGCGCTGAGAGTTCCCAATTATCACGGGCGCCGATTTCGTCGCAGCTTCGGGGCGAGGCAACTTCCTGCCTGACATATTGCGTAACGAGTCTATCGACGCGCAAAGGAAGACAATTTCGCGTCTCTAAGTCCCTCGTGTCACACGTCCCCGATTTCGATTTTCTTCGGCGGCTGCGATCTCCCGGGCGACACTTTCCTTTTGTTGCCTCCTTTTTCTAATAGTCACCTGAACTACCGCAGTCTAAGAGAAGAAATACTTCGCCTCGCCATTCGGATCGCGCAGCTTCACTGGCACCGTTTTCGATAGAATTTTACCTTGCGGCCGCACGTCCCAATGCCGCTTCGTCGTCACCCTACGGCCGTCCGACCTCCCGCTTTATCGATCGTCATTCGATCGACTCTCGCGATCGGTATCCTAATGCGCGTTTTTTCTTCGTTGCAGCCACGGCAACAAGGAGGTGTTTTCGTGTCGCGGGATAAAAATTTCCGTGGACTGGTTCCGCGCCCGCGGGCACAGAGAGATAACCGTGTTCGTGCCCAAGTGGCGGAAGGAGGCCGGCAGGCCGGACAGCCCGATCGCCGACAGGGAGATCCTGCAGGAGCTGGAGCGAGAGCGGCTGCTCGTGTTCACGCCGAGCCGGCTCGTCGGCGGCAAGCGGCTCGTCTGCTACGACGACCGCTACGTGCTGCGGCTGGCCGCCGAGACGGACGGCGTGGTCGTCTCCAACGACAACTACCGCGACCTCGCGCAGGAGAACCCCGACTTCCGGCGCGTCGTCGAGGAGCGCCTGCTCATGTACTCGTTCGTGAGCGACCGCTTCATGCCGCCGGACGACCCGCTCGGCCGCGGCGGGCCCGACCTCGACCGCTTCCTGCGCGCGCGGCCGCGGCCCGACCCGCCGCCGCCGCCCTGCCCCTACGCGCGCAAGTGCACCTACGGCAACAAGTGCAAGTTCGACCACCCCGAGCGCGGCAGCCGGCCGCACAAGTCGGTCGCCGAGCGGCTGTCGGAGCGCGCGGCGCGGGCGCTGCGGGCGCGCGCGCGCGACCTGCACGCTGTCAGCCTGCCGCTGCCGGCCGCCGCCGCCAAGGCGCCGCTCGCGCGCGCCGCGTCCGACGCGCGCGCGCCGCCGCGCTTCGACCCGCTCGTCGCCGCGCACTTCGAGCGCGCGCAGCGGCCGCCCGACGCCGGCGAGCCCGTCAACCCGCACCGCAAGCTGCGGCGCCGCCTCACGCCCAACCCGCCGCGCGAGCCGCCGTCGCCGCCGCCGGAGCACTCGCGCGCGGCGCGCGTGGCGTCGGCGCCGGCGCCGGGCGCCGGGCCGCCGGTGCGCGCGGCCGCCGCGCCGTCCGCCTCGGAGCCCGCGCTGCACCTGTGGGAGGCGCGCCGCCGCATGCACTTCCGCCTGGCGAGCATCTTCCCGGAAGAGCAGGTCGCGCGCGCGATGGCCGCCTACCCGGACGAGACGGACGCGCAGAAGATCTGCGCCGTCATCCTGACGCTCTTCCACAAACGCTGAGGACCGCGGCGCCTTCTCCGCGTCGCGCGCCCGATCTCACATTGAAATCGCGGCGCGACGCGAACGTGAATTTCTTAACGTCCGTTATTAAATGTGTCGCGTATTATATACGCGGAGCGGCGATTTCGCTACGGCGCACCGAGCCCCCGTCGACTGTATCAGAACGACGTCTCTGTCGTCGCTTTTATTGCGAAAATTTTATTTCGTATCGATCGCGAAAAGAGAAAACGGTATAATTATCCTCTTGAAATTTGATTTATTTCAAATTGAATTTATATAATCCCGAATATGCCATGCATGTAAACGACAATGTAAGATAAAAATATCTGCCCTAGTTTATTTTTTATAGTTTAATTTTCGTAGTCGTATTTAATTTTAAGATAGAAGTCTCGCATCCCTTTAGAAATTCAGATTATATTCTATTCGCCGACGATTCGCTTCGATAGTAAACTGCGAGCGCGACTCGTTCGCTTCGATTACAGACTATTATTTTATAGGAAAATCTATATTATCAGCCCGTACTACTTGTTAACTCTTAATTTGTTACGCCGGTATAAATTACCGTTTAATAAAATGTTTACTATTTATGTTTGTTTCATTTGGAAAGTTGGACTTTTTGTATTTTTTCTTCGGTCTATCGGGGTTGCTGTGGTATCGCTTCAAAACCATAGATTTAAACGCGGTCGAATCTATTCCTTTCACTTCTTTTACTTTTACGAAATCGGTTCTTTTAGAGTTCCGTTTAGCTTCATAATTTTCCGGAATGAATACCCTGCGATTGGGATCGACGCGAAGTAAATACTCAAACTTTTTAACCGGAGTCGTATCGTCCGATAACTTGTCATCGTCCATTTTATCATCCGTGATATCTAATGTTGACAATGAATTCCCGTTTGTAGAATTATTCTTACTAATATCGAGCATTGTATCGAGTAGTTGCTTCGTAACGGTGTGATCTGAATTTTTACCGAGTCCTATGCAAGCAGAATTAAACTGAAATGTTTTCTTAATTATAGATTTTAAATTAGGGATACACAAAAGTGGAATATTTTGATTGACAGCCATGTTTACGAGATGTTTTACTAAGATCCTCGGGTCGATATTTGCATCAATCAGCAGCGCGGTACAATTCTTCTTTTGTAGTGTTCGTGTAAGTTCACCGATTCCGCATATGAAATGTTTCCTGAAACAAAGAGTATTTTGCAACATAAATCGGCATTACTGTGGGGACTAAAGTATAAAAAATAAATTCTTACTTCAATGGATGCTTTGGTCGTCGAGGTCTCTCAGCTTTTGGGATTTTCTTCAACTCCGTCCAGTGCGGCGAAACCACTGTATCTATCGAAGGTATGGAATCAAATATTCTCATTATTCGATTGGTTTCATCCGCTGATGGCACAGGCCTGTCAATTCAAAAAGAGACAAAATTGTTTAGTGAGGTCTTCCTAACTGATTTAAAGGGCAAAGGAACTAAATTTTGCTCTTTTTGCCAATGACCTGTTTTTTTTTGCAAGTTTTACCGTATGCCATTCTATCATTCAAGATAACATCAACAGCATAGAGTAGTGGACAAAAACAATATAGACAAATACAGACAAAAACAATATAAACAAGCCTGCTAGCCCGAGACTGCAAAACTAATGGAAAAGTACTACAATATATCAAGACCCAGAAGGACCTCAAAGTAACTTATTATCTCAAGTAGGAGGCAGTTAGGATAGTTAAGAAAGCTATTGATAAAGGCTTTTTCTTTTATGACCAGCAACCTTTTCTCGAATTATACAGGATCTGTGTGCCCGCTCCTCAAATACTCATAACAGATTGGAATCCTTATTTTAGAAAGGACATACAGTACTATGCGAATTAATTGGAACAAAGAGTATTGTTCTTCAAAAAGTGCTTTATTAAACATAAACGTACGAAAACAGTACTGGTTATTAACATACATATTAAACATACAAAAACGGTACTTTATTAAACATAAACATACAAAAACAGTAGTGGTTATAGATTGTTAGTTTTAATATAGAATGTGTCCGCCTTTTGCGTTGATAACACCTTTCACTCTTCCTTTTTGTTTTGACAGCTTCCTTTCAGTATCGTGAAACCAGACTTGAATTACTGCCTTGATCATCTTGGTTTTCGTTGAACAATCCATCTTGTAGCGCCGTTTTTTGCAAATGGCCCAGAGGACATACAAGCTACAAGAACGACATAACAGCCTGGTTTTCCCGAACTGTAAGATTTTTTCCAAACAGGTTAGAGATTGATAGGTAGGGAATGTTGTGAGAAAAGTGTACCACACAAGTGCATTGAACTGTCAGCAGACCATATTGAAAAATAAAAATAATGTATTTTAATCCGTTGTCGTTTTATTGCTGTTATTGATTATTGAATGCTCTGCGTATAATAAATAAAAATAAAATACAAACGGAGCTGCCATGGAATTCACCGACCAAAAATCGGGCCCATCATATATAATTATTACACTTCTGGGAGGTGAAGGGTGGATTCCGGACTTACGACCGGCGGTGGTAGGTTTAGGACAGCTGTCTTGCCACATGTGAGCGTCACCTTACGACCCATTCACTCCCCCTTCGAAGCCATAGAAAGATTAAAAATAATAGTACGTAAAGGGCATCCTTCCGTGCTACCCAAGGCGAGTCTCTCTGATCAGGTAACGTATAGCGAGTATGCGAGATCCCATATATTATAAATAGGATAGAAAACGAATTTACCGCGTGAAATTTGTAGGACCCGACGTTTCGGTGACGTTGCAGCCGCCGTTGTCTAGGGTAGACTGAAGAGCTGTCAGTCCGTTGTTTTGCGGGTAGGCCGCAAACCGCTGCCGCCACTGCGTAGGTTATAACGGTGGTGGGGGGCCGGGCTCGAAACGTCGGGTCCTACAAATTTCACGCGGTAAATTCGTTTTCTATCCTATTTATAATGTCAAACAACCGCGATAGTCTTCGATTTTATATCCCATATATTGTCTACCATGAAAACAGCATCTAAATGTGCCACCTGCAATTCTTCGCCGTCCGCCTTGGCATTTATGCAGTTTAGCGAACTCGTCTACATTGACAATGTTTTAATGTCTCCATAATAAATTCAACACACTGATAAGTGACAAATAGGTGTTTAAAGAAGCGTCACCGTCACTCTTGCATGGTTGGTTAACCCTAGAAAGATAATCTACGTCAAAATGACTCCCGCGCCGACGAAATTTTGCTGTAACTTTTTAAATTGTGTGAATCCGGTGATGTGCATTCCGGACATCTCAGTCCGCGCCGGGAACTAGCGAAGGGCGCACGTATCAAACTGGTAAGTTCCCGCCATTTCGATATTTTACCGCCATAGGAGTCAAAATGACGTATGATTATCTTTTACGTGACTTTTACGATTTTTGATATAGCGTATTAAGTTATTTTTTTTTGTTGGATCGGTTTGTTTTTGCTGTTTTTGACATTTGTTTTTGTTTTATAGAGAGCTTGAACGTACATTCAGTAAAATGGCGAGAAGAAATTTAGACGAGGAAGGCATTCTGGCTGCACTTTTAGATAATGAGGAGGAGGCCATATCCGCTGATACAGACAGTGAAGTCGAAGATCACGTAAGTAAGGATGAAGTCCAGAGCGATTACGAGGAGAGATGTGAAGATGCTTCTGTCAATGAAACAACCGGCAAACCAGAAATGATTATGTTCTACAATCAAACCAAAGGCGGGGTGGGGTGGACACGCTAGACCAAATGTGTTCCATAATTTCATGTAGTAGAAAGACAAATAGATGGCCCATGGCCGTTTTCTATGGGATGATAAATATTGCCTGCATAAATGCTTATATTATATACTCCCACAACGTTGCCAGTAAAGGCTCTGAATCGCAATAAATTTATGAAACACCTAAGTAATGCTCTTACATCGCCCTATATCGCGATTGGATATACCAACTTTGAAAAGGTATTTACGGGACAGTATCGCGTCTATCGTGCCAAAAAACCCTCAAGATCAAGAAGAAGAGCGTCCCGAGGTACCAGCAGCCAAGAAACGAGCCTATTGTAAATATTGCCCTTCCAAAATAAAGAGGAAGGCGAATGCCTCGTGCACAAAATGCAAAGCAATAATTTGCCGAGAGCATAACGTTGACATGTGCCAAAAATGTTTTCAGTGATGTTTCAATAGTTATTATCTAGTTTAAGGACAATAATATCTGATGTTACTTGAATTATAACATAAAAAGGCTGATTAATGTAATAGGTAAAAAAACTATACTGAAGAAAATAATGTTCCTATTTTTTGTTAATTTTTCAGAAGTTTGAGTTTTGTTGTAATTTTCTTAATAAAAAGTAAACGTAATTTCGTAAATATCGGATGTTTTATTTCAAAATACATGATACAACACATATCTTTTTAATTTATTAAAATGTATAAAAAATTATTGATTTTACAACTAATTAAACCTATGGAGTCAATTTGACGTATCTTTAACGTACAACTAAATATGATTATCTTTCTAGGGTTAAAATAGTTTTTTTCAAACGGTTCACAAGCACCTATAGGTATGGCAGTAGGGTGTTAGTTTTTTTTAAAAGCTTCATAAACACCTATTTGGCGGTCTTAGGTTGTTAGTTTTTTTTAATATCACAGAGTTAGCTAAACTGCATAAATTCCCCTGCCTGCCCTACATATGCAGTTTCGGGTTGTTTGTATGAAATAAGAGGCTAGTTATAACGTGTAATGTCCGCTTTACACGTTGGCCAATGCTTTGGGCCACTGCCTATGTCTCTAACTCTTTCCCGTGTATTTTTCACAAGTCACAGTGGGCCGACTCGCTTCCACCTTAGCGATGCGGCCAAGCATTGGTCAACGTGTGGAGCTGGCACAATGTACAACATAACCTCAATTTGAAATAAAAACGTACCATCGCGTTTCAGAATCGAACGGCGAACAGAGGACATTCTTGATTGTCACTAAAGGTTTTTTTCGGTTTGATAACGCCTTCTTTTGCTGTTTCGGAGTCATTTTTGGGGTCTCCATGCTTTTTGCAGTTTCGGATTAGACCGTAGATGGTGCGTAGATGTCAAAAAGAACAGGGACTCATTACAGACCCAGGGAACTAAACGTCGTCGGCGACATTAGCTGTCAACCTGCAAATAGTTAGGGATCACCGCTCGCAAACGTCAATAATCGTACGCTGTGTTTATAGTTTATTCAATTGTCCAGTTTTTCGGAAGCTTTATGATAATGACAAGTAAACAGTAAATATTAGAAAAATAGTAGAATAACGGACTATTGGCATATCGTCCAACAAGAATTACCACCCTAAAAGATAAGTTTATTTGTGAGCATAAAATAATAAAACTTAAAATGTTCTTTTCCGACTCAAAAACCACGAGTATCTATTTATATTTTATCAATATCTATTGTACAACATTTCTTGTTATACTAACAGCTTACAAATAATAAAAAAATACTTTGCAGGATTTTCATGCCGAATTCTGGACCGCATAGAGCCCTAAGGAAACGCCCCTCTAGTACACTCCTCCTCGCCACAGTATACCAGACATAGCTTCTCTTAGAACACCATTTAAATCGAAGCGAATACGTCACGAGTCTTAAGGGCTCGGATATGGCCGCCAGATGTCCCGCTACTCGGCCCACGCAGATATCCAAACGTTCAAAATTCGCCAGCCTTTACCTGCGCGTAATGCTAACAAAAGGCGTTCGTCAGGACATACCCCTCTGCCCACATTCTTCGCACCCTCTTCCTGCATTGCCCTGTAGCTCGAGAGTAAAGCTACTGATTGGTATACTGCGTAATCGCGTTGTAAATGCCAGCAAGTTGCCAATGATTTGACCACTGTCTCTCGCTGTCCCATACATTTTTTCACGTCACAGTAGTGCCGACTCCCTTTCACCTTTGCGATGTGGTCAAGCATTGGCCAAAGTGTAGAGGAGGCTTTGATTATTTATTTGGTTAGTGGGAATTGCAATTGGAGAATGTTAGCCAGACAGCAGGAATGTGTGATAATATTTTCTACCTAAAATAATATTGATCAAGAAGGTTTATTTGTCTTTTTCTGCAAACTTTGTACAGATCTCTACTGGTAGGTGTCTTTACTGCCACGTCTCTCGCTAGAGGGCGCAGCAGGCCATTCATCCATGGTGTGAAGTAAGCACGCATCGTGCGGAGGAGCATTCGTATAAAGCTCGAGTAGTAGGACTCAATACCATTGACATATACGTACTAGACCTCATAACCAGCCTGAGAATGAGTCAGCCGAATAGAAAGAGACAGCAGCGTATAGTACTCCCTACATCCTTGTTTAGTCGCGCATGCACGGGCACACGTACATATATCACTATGGCAACGCTTATATATCACCAAGGCAACGCTTCGACGCCATAAGTCTGTTATGCTATGGATAAACGCACATGCGCAACTAGACAAGGATAGACGAGGGCCCCACATGCAACTATCTTTTTCTATTCGGTGAACGCATTCACTCACAGCCCGCCTTCGCACTCCGCTATCTTCTATACCTCTGTGCACAATATTAAAATAAATTGACAGCGTTACCATATCTCAATTTTACACTCCAAATTGCCTGGTTTTTGTATTTTGGTAACGGTCTATGAGTTTTTATGTTTCAAAACGTAGGAATTTGAAGGATTCCTGGGATTTATAGGAAATTTTCGTTTTTAACAGTATTTTGAATGGAAATTGTGCCGTCAGCTGCGGCGGTCAACTGCACGAACTTCGTGCGGATACTCTCGATGCTCGCTCACGGGGTGCATCGCTCATTTTACTTCTCAATGGGCGAGGACGTATTCAGGGGGGGGGGGGGGGGCGCAGGAGACGCCTCCCCTACAATTTTTTTAGAGTAAAAAATAAAGTCGAGAAAAAATGATAATCAGGGAGAGTCCGCGACTTATAAACCTACTGTTGTTGTTGTTAAGTCCTGGGTGGAGGGGGCGAAAGTTGGGGCTTAACCCCCGGAAATCTGACGTATTTCCGTTTCATTGTACGGGCAAATTCAAGTTTGGTGGGTGCCGCGAGCGTTGTTTCAAAGAATCCCCCCCCCCCCCCCCCCCATCCTCCCCTGAACCTCAAGTCTGGATACGTGCCTGTCCATGGGTAAATTGCCGCTAGCACAACAAAGGCACATACAAAAGGATTTACGCCCATTAACGGACCTACGATTATATACGACCAACAAGATCACTATTTCATTGTCACTAATTTTTTTTATCGTCAGGCGAGGGCTGTCAAAAAAATTGTTTATAATCTGTGGTTTGTAAACTTGAAAAAATGGCGGCAATGGCCGTTGTTTTTAGTTTCGTGTAAGAGACTTTTTAAAAACTAAATATTGATTTTATTCTGTCAAAGCTCGGAAACGCCGACTACACAAACAAACCAGCCACGGGCATGCCCAGTTAAACGAAGCGGACGTCAATATTAACGCAATTATTCATTTCCCTCTTCATGCGTTTACATTTGATTGCCTCCGACGAACCGATGATCGCGCGAACATGTTATTGAGATGCAAAATATGGAAAACATTCTAAATGAGAGAAACAACAATGTAAGCTTTCGTATATATTTGTGTAATTTCGTGTTTTTGGTTATGTGATTTATGTTAAATGTTTTTTGTTGTTGTTGTGCAAACAGACGATGTCTGGAGAAGCAGCGTTGGTGGTGGCGGCGAGAGGGGGACAACTCACTGCACTCAAACAACTGTTTAGTCCGCAGAATTTGCCATCGCCTTCGCAATCTAGCGCAGCACTGTATGCGGCAGCAAGGTATACATTTAGGCTACGTTAGGTTCCATACAGATATTGTATGTTGTGCATAGATAAAAGCCTCGTTCATAGATAAAAGCCATCGGTTTGAACCAACAAGGGTCTGACAGTACCACCAATACCCTCCAAACCCCCAATACAGTTTGTGAGGGATGGCTCTAAAGGCAAACAACATTCCACTACAAAACCTATCTCAATAATCGAGAAGCTTGAGATTGGAGTCTGGAGGTCGATTCGGCCTCTAAGCATAATTAATTCCCTAAAAGTGCAAAATGCACAGCCCTCCATCCAGATATAACCCTTTACTCCCGACCTTAAAAGCTAGCCCTTATTATATAATTAACTGTTCCATGGGAATTAAATATCTTAAAAGACCACAAATTAAATAAATACCATGATCATGCAAATGCCGTCACCCGGAATGGGTTCACTGATCACCTTCACCCAGTTGAAGTTTGCGCTCTTGGCCTACCAGCCAAATCTCTGTTTCACATCTGAAGACTTTGGTCTCTCCAGGAAAATAACCAACTCTTTCATAGAAAAAATATGTAAATCTTTAATTTCCTCTTCACAAATTCTATGGCTTTGAAGTGGGAGGGGGGGGGGTGAAGTGGCAAAACAGCTGTCTTAAGCCTACCACAGCCGGTCGTTAGTCCGGAGTTTACCGCTCACCCCCCCAGAAATGTAATAATAATATTATGATTGGCCCGTTTCCGGTCCAGCAGCTACATTTGTATCTATTATATCTACATTTTTGTGCGTAGATAAAATCATTGTGAACAAGTCGACTGACCAACACGACAAAAATAAGTCGACAAAAATCAGACTTAGCTGAGCTTGCGACACCTAATAAATCTGCTTGATTTATTATTGTCGTGTTGGTTGCTTAACTTGTTTACAACGATTTTAGGGCAGGGTGTGTGATTTCACCGTGGCAAAAATGAACAAAAAAAATCGAAAGCCCCCAAAACCCTGTAAAAAGATGTATTTTCCGATCCGATTACCGGGAAAATCAAGAAAATGTCAAAGTCAACATTAAGTCACGTATCAAATAAAGCCCTTGTTTCAATTTCACTAAAATTATAATTTCCGAGTTAACTTAACCATGGGATGGTAACATAAACGTTGCACCTTTCAATGGTAATTATGGAAAGATTCACTGCTTTTCTTAGCATACTTTGAAAGCTTATTTAAAAAGCTTAAAAAAAGATTTTAACCAAATTATTAGGTGTCCAATGATATTTGAATATATGAAGTGATTTATAATACCGGTCAAGTGTTTGAAGTACCTACCTCCAAGCCCGATTCTCATTCTACTTTCCCGGCCCACCAACCGAGAAGTAGGGAAAGTATTGTGAATGCATCAGGCCTTGACCGGTAAAGTCTCGGGGTGACAACCGATTTTTTTCCCTATGATCATATAGAAAATTGGTTAGCAAGTTCTTTTTGTAATTTAGTAATATAATTAAAAAAATAAATATAATAATAGGTTGGCTAGGCCTAAGTGCGAGTAGCTATTTGGTCAGCTGTCCCCCATACTCGCAACATCATACACAATGTCTTTTTTCAGAGCTGGTCAATATGAAGCAGTGAAATACTTGTTGAAGGCTGGAGTCAATGTTGATAGCGGTTATCCTGAACCTCCGATTTTAGGAGCCCTGGCTGGTGGTCACGAGGATATTGCCATGCTTCTTCTTCAGCATGGAGCAGACTGCGATGTGAAGGATGCGGTAAGAACATAATCGGTGATGTATTCTAACACTTAATAATAATAACAATTAAACGCTTTATTTGATGAAACTAATCGGCGAGCTTATTGCATTGAAGCAATATCTTACAGCTAACCTTAATCTAATGGTAAAACATGTTTTGCGGTAAAACTAAGATAAAACTGTTAATAAAATCAAATGTATATAATATTAAAATCCAACAGAAAAATAAAACATATTTTTTTTAAAAATGCCATTCGAGACCGCACATATTTTTGGAGACCATCCCCAGAATCCATTTTTTTTACTTGTATTGTAATGACCATTTCTGATAAAAAACATGTTTGCAATAGAAATCAGTCGCTTTGTACAAATATAAGATTGCACACTTTGGCTGCAGGTAGCTCCTCTGAATGTTTTTATTACGTGGGATGGTTTGAACTTTGGGGGGGGGGGGGGGGGGGGGGGAAGGGGGGGGGGTGCAAGTAAAATAAAATAAAAACATTATTAAATTGAATAACATTTATTCCAAAAATAGTCATATATTATGAAATCATTATTTTAGGTTCAGTAATAAAGAAATGAATATAATCCATTTACCTAAATAAAAATACATTTTTAAGAAGCAGTACAAGGAAAGAAATTTTCCTATTCGAATTGATAATTTCCCCGCATTTGCCTGCGAGGGGACTGGGGGGACAATATCATTAACCCGTTGAGTATGAGTCAACCAAATCTGGTCGCAAAACAATTATCCGTTGAGTACGAGTCGACCAAATCTGGTCGCGCGTTTTTTTCACTTCTTTGACGTTCTCATATTTATTCATAATTATCTAATTGTTTTACAAAATGATATTTAAATATTCTATATTCGAAATTTCAATGCAATCATTGTGCAGTTGTTCTTTTTATGATTGGTGTAGTAGTTTCGTAGTTATAGTACTTTAAGGTCGATGTCGCCGAAAATCCTGCAAAAGAGACAGATGCATCCATGAAAATACCCATTTACTCCAAGGGTTAAGAAGCAGTACAAGGAAAGAAATTTTCCTAGAAGTTCGACCCTTATTTCTGCATAATAACAAAGCATGAAAAAAATCTTCTATAAACCCTGGATTATAAAATCCAGGGTTACCGACACAAGTAGGACAAGAGTAATTAGTGCGTCTATATTTACCGTCTTTGGAGCATTGTCGACAAATCTTTCTTTGCACCTTTCTATTCTTACCATATGGTCCTGGCTTTAGGTCAGTCATTTTAGGGGCTTAATTAAAAAAAAACATCAAGGAGATGCTGATCGGCCACTCTTTCTATAATCTGGCCGAATTTAAGGGCCATGATTTTTCAAATATTGTGCCCATTTAAATTACTTAAAAAAGTAGAGCCTTATTGTCTGATTATTTTATATGGTCTTATATCTGTACTTTTAGTTTAAAATACATACATAACGTAGATTTAATTTGAGTATTTAACATTTTACTGACAATTTGAATATTACGATGAATAATTTTACTACATATCTTTTCGAATTACTAACTACTTCAAATATTAGGCTTCTATTTTGATTATTTATATTTATAGTTGCCAATCTAGTAGTTAATTCTTGACTACCTATGTATGTTCAGTAAAGAGTAGTAACAAAACTTACTACCTAACCCAATTATTTTGACACGTCCAAGAGCGGTCTTTAGCCGTCAATTGGACACGACGAAAATGAAATGAAATGAAAATGAAATTGAAATCAACATAAAATTTTATTTTTACACACTTCAAACATAATTTTTGTTTTAAACCAGTGTTGTCCTGACGGCTGCTTTTTCCATACTGACTGATAATTGCAATTCAATATCATTGCACACACAGTGCTACCGGTCTTTTTGGCTCGGAAATGCATTGCACACAGTGTGCAGTCACTCTCGAATGGGATAAAAAGCAAACACGCATGACAAATCGCAGACACCAACACTGAATTTGAATCAACAATGAAAAATATTAAGAACCACCACAGTTCAGCAGAAATAGTCCCCGTTGGAAATTTTATTATGCATATTTTTAACTGGATTTAATTTCCTTTACAGCATGGCAATACCTGCTTCTATCTTGCTTGTTGTTTCGGTTTGGTTGATGTTGTGAAAGCGCTGTGTTGTGCTGCCTGCCCGCAGTATCCAAACAACTTGGGACAATACCCTCTGCATGTCGCTGCGAGGAATGGTCACATCGATGTCATCAGGTATTATCACTTCATATTATTAAAAAAAATGTTTTTTGTCACAATTTTTTTATTGAAAGTTGTTTATTTGCTTGTACTGATTTACTCACTTCATGAATGCTAGGTAATTTAAATCCACCCTGTATAAACGCTTGCATTTCATTAGTATGCTACTCGCGCTGTAAAGCCCTATACACATGCGCTGATCAATAGGCACTGCTTATGCAGCGAGGGGGTTTTGTTTCTTTGCTGTATCACTGCTGCATTCTTTAACAGTGAAACGGTATATGGCAGTACCATTTCTTTTTCAAAAGGCTTTTTCTTTTTCGGTCGTTTCACCGTTCTATTATGATGTAAAATTTTAAACAACGGTGTTTTTATTTATTTTAGTCTTTATTAATTTGTAGTGCATTTTAAACGAACATTGAAAATCTATATATGTGAACAAATCCTGTTGACAGTGTTATAGCATACTAATAAAATGTGTGTATGAGTATATACAAAAAAGAATGATCTAAATATATGCGTGACATGATTAGGCACCCGTGGTAAATGCCTCTACAGCAGCCAGTGTAGCGAGCACGGGTGCCCGAAGCGAGTCCTGGCACCTCGGGCACCCGTACCCTATATCTTCTATTATGTCCGGAATCTTTTCTTATGTCTTTTATTATCCCGGGCCATCTCACAGGCTCCCGGCATGACAGTATAAGACCACAAGTAGGTGAGTGCGTGAATTAAGTGTAATTATAATTTAAAAAATATATGTAGCAAGGTTTAGCAACTTTATGCCTTACTTTTGTTAATAGCACGTCTCATATCGTCAATACTATTTAACAATTTCTCAAATTTGAAGTCGAACGGGGCTATCTAGCTTGGGCCTGATGGCCAGCATATTTTGTTGGTGGGCCCAACTCGTAGTTCAACTCGGATCCGGTAGCTCCTCAGAGAGGTAGGTCCCTCGGGCGATCCTGAGCGGTTTTGCAATCTATGCAAATGGTGGAAGAGTGTAGAAATGAATGTTTCCTATGGTAGCGGGGGTAGTCTGGTAGGCAGGATGCGAGGGGCTCCACTGGCTTTCATTTCTAGTGTCTTGCAGTCTGATGTCGGGCTGTGCCGAGCTTGTGACGGAACGGCACGGTAGTTTGTCTTCTTTGCGACTCATTCCAGGGTGTCAAGATGGCAACATCCATTATAACATCCTGGGATGGCGGACACTCCCGCAGCTATCGACAATCTACAAGTACTGTTTACCAATATTATTTATATAATATATTTTCAGGATTCTTTGTTTCTATGGCTGCAAAATAGATCAGAAGAATGGGGATGGAATCAGAGCAGATATTACTGCTCTTAAACATGGCCACAATCGCATTGCAGAGTTACTGGATAAGTTGAGGTATTTACCTACATTAATATACATACACAATATTTTACATGAATATTATACTTATCATATAATTTATTCAATAGTTTGGTAGAAAGCCCCAATATAGGATATTGCAATTTTGATAATGTGTAATCCTAATTTTGTAGGCGGAATCCTCGCATTTCTTCTCAGATTATATTATTTCTGTGTTGATATTTTATGGCCTCCAGTAACAGATTATCCAGACAAAACTCAGAAACTTCTTCCTCTATTTTAGTTTCTATTAATCGCACAAATTATTCGCCTTAAGCATCACTGTAGTCATTAATACATTTATATGTTGTACCTCGCCAACCTACTCCGGTTATTGAATTAGGGTTCAGTTGCTTTGTCGTTAATACGAAATTCTTTGCAAATCGAGGTCAACTTCTGAAAAATCTAGATAGGATCAGCGTATGGACCAAGAAATGGTGGACCAAATATTGGTACTACCAACCCTAAAACTCCATACTTGCTGAACGGCATACAGTTGACAATACTTTAATAAGCAATACTTCAATAAGCAAATGAATCTAAGGGTAGCAATATCCTTTGATCTTAAATGGGAGCCGAATATATCTCAATTGGTCAAAAAAAGCAATCTTGCATATGTGGTTAGAAATTATTTATAAACATGTCACGTGAATTAGCACTTTAAACATACAAGACTTACGTGCCTCTATTAGAATATAGATTACAGATCTAGAATCATATTTCAAAAACAATGAGGAAGTTCAGAAAAAGTTTAGGTACTAAGATACCTCGAGAACTAAAGATACTAGAATATGAGGAAAGGCTGTATTTCTTAAAGCGGACTGATGTAAACATGGAGATTTAATAGAAACATATAAAATACTACATAATTTCGGTATTGATAGTCGTAGACAAAGTCTTCACGGACAGCAAAAACACAACGTTATGGAAATTGTTTTTAAACTTACCAAAAGTCACTTTTCTGGGGAAGTACTTTATATTCAATTGCATGGGCGACCAGTGGAATATAACCTTTCAGAGAAGACAGTGTGTGCCGACAGTATCAATAACTTTAAAAACTTTTTTGATAAATGTATAAGTGAAATATAACACAGACTAAAAATATGGGCAAAACAACAATGTACTGCTCGCCCATAATGAAATATTAATAATATTTTTTTTCCAAATACTATATTTTTTAGAAACTAATCACATATTTCTTTAAAATAATACACTAATGAGTTTAGGTCCTTCTACTACTATTCTTATATTTTGTGCTATTATGCTACATCCAATGGCGATGTGTGCGTACAACTTTTTGTAGGTGGCGCTAGCAGCAATCGCCAGGCCATTCGGCTCAAGGAGGTGTAAGTGAGCGATACACCATGCAGTGCGCCGCTCACTTCACACCTCCTTGGGCCACTGAACTCTGCACCCTCCAGCGGGAGAAAAACGGGCGGAAAAGATCTCCATTATGTTAATTATACTTTAGAGTTCCCGGTGCGAGAGACAACTGGAGACGACAGCTGCTGCACAATAGTTTCAGGCCGCTGAATCGGTTGAGGTGCGTTTTGCTAGGAGCAAGGGGAAGCGGCAAATCAGCGCTTATTGAAAGCATGGAGGCCGGTCCTATCAAAGCTTTACTATTATCAGGCAAGAGAAGGGCTACGCCCATCGGATCCACACGTTGTGAGTATATTAATTAGACCTCAGAGGTCATCATCCAGTAGAATTACGTAATATTAGAGTTTCTTCCATGATCTCGCAAATTCTGTCACCCGGAACGGCTTCACTGTTCACCTTCACGCGGTTTAAGTTGGCGCTCGTGGTCTGCCAGCCAAATTTGTGTTTCACCTCTAAAGATTTTGGTCTTTCCAGAAAATTATCTAAAATGGCGATTTACGCATCTCAAATTCTATGGCTTCGAAGGGGCAGTAAATGGGTGGTAAGGGGAACGCTTACATGTGGCAAGTCAGCTGTCCTAACCTACTATAGCCGGTCGTTAGTCCGGAATCCACCGTTCGGCCCCCAGAAGTGTAATAATAGTATTATAATGGGCCCGACTCCGGTCAGTGAATTCCTTGGCAGCTCCGTTTGTATTTTATTTATTTATTTATTTATGGCCATAAAGATTCTGGTTTTTACATAAACGTCAACATTTTAACTCAGAGCCGTTCGCAAATCCCTCTGCCAGCGGCAGTATAGGCTCAGGTTCGAATGTGTTTCCCACTGTACCCTGTCTCACCAGTCTGTCTGCTCCCACATTTCCCTGAATTCAATTATGTCCTCTTACTAATATTAGGCCAACTCTATTCATTTGTGAGATACGTTCTAGTATTGTGTGGCATTCCCTGGCCAGTTATAGCATTTGATTTTTAAGTGCCTGGAGTGCTAATCGGCTATCTGACAATAAATAAATACAAACGGAGCTGCCATGGAATTCACCGACCGGAGTCGGGCCCATCATAATACTATTTTTTTTACACTTCTGGGGGGTGAGCAGTGGATTCCGGACTTACGAACCGGCTGTGGTAGGTTTAGGACAGCTGTCTTGCCACATGTGAGCGTTCACCTTGCCACCCATTCACTCCCCCTTCGAAGCCATAGAATTTGAGATGCGCAAATCGCAGTTTTAGATAATTTTTCTAAGAAAGAGTTGATTATTTTTCTGGAAAGGCCAAGATCTTTAAAGAGGTGAAATAGAGATTTAGCTGGCAGGCCACGAGCGCCAACTTCCACCGCGTGAAGGTGAACAGTGAAGCCGTTCCGGGTTACGGCATTTGCAAGATCATGGTATTTATTTAATTTGTACTCGTGGTCTTTTGGGATATTTGATTCCCATGGAACAGTTAATTCTACAATAAGAGCCACCTTCCGAGATAGAGAGTAAAGAGTTATATCTGGACGGAGGGCTGTGCATCCGAGACTTTCAGGGAATTTATACTGCTTAGAGACCGAATCAACCTCCAGAATCCAATCTGTAGCTTTCTCGATTATTAAGAAAGGTTTTGTAGTTAAATGTTTTTTGCCTTTAGAGCCATCCCGCACAAACTGTATTGGGGGTTTGGAGGATACTGTCAAACCCTTGTTGGCACGAGCCACTGAGAGACTAATTACCTCGCGAATAACAGCGAGAACTTTGTCATGGCGGTAAGTGTACCGTCCTTGATCTAAGGCCACCTTGCAGCCAGCTAGAATGTGTCTAGCTGTGCAAGGGCTATTGCTACAGAGGGGACAAGAACTATCCTCGGCAAAGCTCCAACGAGCGAGGTTACTGGGGTCTGGAAGTGTATGCTGAAAGGCATTCAAATAAAATTTCAGCATCTCTGGCGTCCAGTCATAGAGCATTACCTTCCAGTGCATTGGAGGCGGAATGCAAAAGTCACCAATTGTTGTCCAATCATTCTGGCATTGAAGGCCAATAGCATGAGCCATACTCTTGCTGTCGTAATCTCCCCGCAAAAGAGACTTCTTCAAGTCCACGTCGCTCGTGGTTGTACTGCCATACCCCAGACCAGTGCCATTCTGGCTGATTCCAGTAAGGAACCTTTTGTGGAAGTCTACGCGGGCTTGTAGTTCATTTGAATCACTACAGCCACTTATTACGTGCTTCGATATTGCCGGATAATAATTTGCCTACCTCGTATCTGTACTTTGTATTACTCGGTTATTTATTCTGTCCTACCAATTTCACCAATTTCAGAGATTTCTGTAAATACACCCTTATCGCATCTTGATTTGTATCATCTAATCATTTTCTTTGTCCGACTAATTATTTACAGCGAGACCTTCATCTCCGAGCTTAGGGGCTCAAATTGAGATGAACGAAACAACAAGACACACCTCTTGGAGCTTTGATTCATATTCGAATGTCAATTATGAGCCTACGAAGGGTATACACGTACATCAGGTAAGTGAAATAATAACAAATTTCGATTAAACCTTCAGACCTCGGCCCCTCAGCCGATTGACAAGTTGATGTCCCAAGAAATTTTAGTAAAAATTTGTAAAAAAATTGAATTATGACACTGTTCTACCAAAACATTAATTACTGCCAAACCACTGTACCCACAATTGAAATAAAACATATTAACATAATAAAACATAAAAAATAAAACAAATTAAAATAAAATTAAAATGGGGCCGTCCCGCTGAATGGTGTTGTGGCCGATATCGGCCAATTGGGGCTCTAGGGGTTAAAAAAAAGTTGCCAAGGGCCAGTGGCGGTCTCTTCATATAAGCCGAAAAGCCCGGCTTGACTGTTCATCGTAATTAACAATTAAATAAATGAATAACCCAATTCGTAAAAAAACAAGTAAATTAATTTGCTAGCGCAAACGAGTGCTATCTAGCGGACGCCGCTCGCTCCACGCGGCGAAATTCGCGGCACGCCGCGCCGTCGATAAAGCAGCGAGCGATTGCTGCAATGTACCGACGTGTCTTCGCTCGCTCGCACATATGGGCTTTCAAT
The DNA here is from genome assembly GCA_944548615.1 of Micropterix aruncella. Lineage (NCBI taxonomy): Eukaryota > Metazoa > Arthropoda > Insecta > Lepidoptera > Micropterigidae > Micropterix > Micropterix aruncella. The sequence continues at coordinate 23,641,308 of OX155963.1, forward strand.
ACGGCTTTCAAAATCAGTGTACCTCTCACTCTAACCAGTGGCAAATTACGCAAAACAATTATAAGTATATAGATGACTTTACTATGCAAGCCAAAGCCAGGCATGCCAATGACGTTGAAAGCGAACGTGTCAAATTATCGCAACGTGAGAGCAACTTCACTTCACTGTAGTTAGTTGGTTGGTATTATTGCAGTATAGGAACCTCTTCTAGATTGTTGATTTTTTAACGTCACCAGACTATATTGATCACGCTGATTCCGAATCTGCAATAATATTTATTCGGTCTCAATAAATAAGCGAGATATAGGCATTCACAAAAGCGCCAAACCCATGCATTTGGTAGGTTAGGTTTTTTTTTATTTTAAATAATACATAAACACCTATTTGGCGGTGGGTTAGATTAGTTTTTTTTAAAACAACCTTAAAAACTGTGTTAAAAAAAACTTTTTTTTAAAAATGTAAATTTGGTCTTGAAATTTTGCGCGTCGGAAGCTTTTTTCTTTCACATTTATAATTACAATGATCTAATCTAGTAGTATTTCTTTATTTTTTCGATTTCTGAGAAAGGTTCTGCAATAATTCCTAATAGTTTTGAGATAAAGAAGTTACTAATTTTTGGACCGAAACCTACACCCGATCTGTGCATTTCTCAGACAAGTAAATCGCATAAAAGACAATTTAATAGATCAGTGTACAAAACTCACTGGGTTGGATGCTCCCATTTCAATAAATTGTTTTGTTACTGCTGTATTTTTTTTTCAAACGACTTAAATGTTTCGAATTCCTCCGGTTATGATGATCTAAATAATTTAGCCGGCGCTATAAAACGCAGTAAATTTCAAATTGAAGATTGAAGAGGAAAGAGGTATCACTTTTTTTTACTATAAAAAAACATAAAAAACACAAAAAGGTATGTCGGGCTTGCCCCATTCACCAACCCCGGGCACGCCACTGCCAAGGGCACGGCTCAGGGCAACGTAGAATATTATTTAAATTGATACTTATCTTGAGAAATAAAGGGTATTGTCACAGTATTATTAGGATACTGTATTATATGAGACAGGGCAATCATGCAGCACGGTATAAGGCTAAGCAGAAGGTACTTTGTACCCGTTTGCCATACAAATTTCAGTATGCAAACGACTACGGTTGGAACATCTGGATATTTTCTACGTTGGATTTGATAATTTATTAGGAATCTGCATTATTCACCTGTGCGGTATCCATATACAATTCATAATATTACAAATTGGTTATTTTAAAAAATGTGTAAGTGCTGATTTATTACCTATTTTTATGATACAATGTAAAACTTTATGTCAAATGTGAGAAAAATAAAATTGCTATATTGTCATTATTATATTTTAGATCTATCTCCTTTCCAGGTGGACTTAGCGGGGATCCGTGATATAGCCATGTGGGAATTTTGCGGCCAGGAAACCTATTTCCAAATCTATCACTATTTCCTGAGCGAGCTCTACGTGCCACCTGTTCCTCTCTCGTACTTCTCGGCATCGAGCAACGTCTGTCGTACGAACAATCCACTGTTCAACAACCAGGCAAAGTACACAGCCGCCAATGACAATGTTGTGACGAATATCGGCGGCTTCTGCAACGATCTGCTCTATGAGGATAGCTACTTTGAGTCGGATAGCAATCAAAGCCCGAATGTGCTGACGCAGCTGTCGGTGTTTGTCATACTATTTAGTTTGGAGCTATCTTACAGCGTGCAGGTGCAGCAGTGCAAGTTTTGGATCAACTTTCTGATGACTCGGTCCGCCCCTTGTAATCGATCAGGTAATATGTTTTTTTGAAATTGTCCTACTTGATACTAATGTAGGGAAATTCTACAGATATATATATGTCGTATTTTGGCAATGTAGAAAAGAGCTGTTAAAGCAGTCTATGGGCTGAGCTATTTCTAGCTGCGGTTTCCCGCAACGTGATCTGCTTTTCACAAAATAAAAATACCCGCAGTATCGTTTGAACCCGTAGAAGCATTTTAACCACACAAAAAAGGTAGTTTTTTTTAAAACATGTAAATTGCATTTCCGCATCTAACAATATGTGTGTGAAAAGAGTCCCTGTATACAGACAATTGGATAATCCCAATCTTTTAGAGAAAGTGAATCTGTATGTCCCGGATCACTGTTCCTGGGCACAGACTCAACTCATTGTCGCACCCTCATTCACGCACAATTCTTCATCAAGTGCGAATGCTGTCACAATCATTAGCCATCTTAAATGGACTAAATTTAAAGCATCACAGAATGTAGATATTTTTAACTATGTTTTAGGGAATTAAAATTACATAATTACGAAAACTTTACAATAGATAAACCTAATTATTATTATATTAGGTATCATTGCAAAGCCAATATTTTTTATAGAACGATTTTGTATGTATAGATTTGGCATTATTTATAGTTAAGACCATTGTGTCTAGTTTGAAATCACATTAGCTTTAAGGCTGCAAAGTCGGTTCTGTGATTTTGTCTGCGATTTTTTGTGCGGATGTACTTTTTCATATACGTTTTTAATTTCTCTTAAATGTAGGAACAATAAAACTAATATCATAGTATTTTAAAATCAATAGAATAAGCCCTTTTAATTGATATCCGACTTCGACCGGCTAAACCGACCAAAGAAAAAAACACACTCCCTTTTTCCGCCCTAGAGGAATCAAGGGCTTGTGAAAGGAACGGGCAAGCACATTCTATTGCTATGCTTTAATGTAACGGTGATAGGTATAAAACTGTCTGAGATAATAAACGGGAACATAAATACAGACAGGTAGACAGATGAGGGAGCTAATGGGCCCTGTTGGAGTTGGCCACCAAGACCCATTCGTTCAGGGTTGGTCATACTCACGGGTCAACACCCATCCGGCGGCCTCCACGCAGAAGGAAGAGCCAAGGTAGGACGCTGGCCTGTGGGCCAATCTCCCCTAGGAGTCAGCCTTCGGGCGCTCCTGGACGGTTTGTCAAACTTCGGGTGCTCCTGGACGGTTTGGAACCTTCGGGCGCTCCTGGACGCACCGTGCGGCGTCAGCCAATCGATTGTGCACTCCGACTAACAGCCTTGGAAGTCTGAAAACAGTAACGTTCCCTATAGAGCGGGGGTGGTTGTTAACCTTATGGCAACTGCTCTTGAAACAACCATTCGGCTACCCGATCCCGGGTGAATAAGCCGGGCAAAGGATGCCGTGGTCCGCGATAGATTCGGTTGACACAGTATCACCGCTTCATATGCGAGAGGACTGCGCAAGCGACCTCAATCCTGTAACCAGTCAGGAGGTAGGAGGTATCCTGAAGGTTAATTCCAGATGGAGACATTCTTCCAAACTGGTAGTCAGGGGGCGAGGCTGCCCGCTGGTTACCTGTCCCAGTGCCTCGCCGTGAGGTGTTGGCCTCTGACGGACAGGTGGCATAGCTAGACGGCGGATTGTTTTCGTCCCAAGTCTCACCTTCGGGAGACAGAACGAACAATATCGTTAAAACTTCCTGAGGTGACGGGTTCGCCCGTTGTAGTTTACAGCTCTAAATATAAAAAGGTAGACAGATGGATGGACAACGTCTCACCAATAGGGTTCCATTTGTAAGCTTTGATTGAAACCCTAGAATAGGAATCAATAGAGGTCAGTATAATTATGGAGGAAGAAGCGGGGGTGGAGAAGCAGCTAGTCCAACCTTCTCAATTATGAAATTGAAGACATTATAGCTACATATTTTCTTTTAGGAGGTTTAGGTAATGTGGTCCTTGTTGGCAGCCATGCCGACTCAAGCCGAATGCACTGTACTGTGCAAGGAGATTTCATCTACCCTCTGGCGGACAAGTTACTTAATGAAATAAAAAGTACTTTCGAACCCGCTTTTAATGTCTACGACCAGGTATGCTTTAAAAATTATTATATAATAACAATTATGTACCTACCACAGAAAAGTTAGTCAGCATTTTATTTATAGTTCAATAGTGCTGTAGAATAGTGGTAGAACCTTCATAAAAATAAATTGTTGATTATTAAAAAGTCTAATTGCGATTCAGTTTTCTCATTTTTTCACGATTTAATTTCTTAATTTTTATGATTCCGGTATTTGTGAAAATTAAAATATGAAAAAAGTGTGGCACTTTCCAGTAAGCACCGTATCGAATACAGCTCCACTTGTTAGTTTTCGCGATGACACAGATAGAGATTCGGTATTTGATTGCACAACTTATTATAAATTATTCGTTCGTCCTAATGAAAGGTGCAGATTGTGCAGTCGAGATTGGGAATCAATATTTTCAAAGATGCAAGTGAAATTTGACGCAGAGAATTTCGTGGAGAACCTGAAATCAAGCTAAATAAGAGCTATTTTATTTAATTCACAATGGCTTCTACTTTTGAATGTGTTATATCGTTTCAACATTTTGATTTTAACTATAAAGAAAATAAACTATTATGATAGCTGCACGTAATAAAAATAATTATCATGAAAATAATGTCCGAATTTTAAAATAAGTAACATGTAGTTATGAAATTTAAAAAAGTAAATAATAGCTAAGTACATAAATAAAGAAACAATAATATGAAAATATTAAATTGGTCAAAAATGAAGTAAGTATCAAAATAAAAATATATCAGAATTAATTATGAATAGTCTTTGAATCAAGTTAAAAATATAAAAATTATCAATTTTTCTTGAAAATTTAACCCTTTGGGTATAATTTCATGGCAGACCGCGGCAATTTATTGGAATTTCTTGCAATATCGCCGCGCTCGACAAAAAATACTATAACTATGGAACTACTATAGAAATCATAAAAAGAATAACTGTGCAAGGATTGCATTAAAATTTCGTATATAGAATATTAAAATATAATTTTGTAAAACAATTAGATAATTATGAATAAATATGAGAAAGTCGAAAAAGTGAAAAAACCTCGGCATTTTTAACTTGTACTTGTCTTACGGAAAAATACGTAACCCTATTTAGAAATTGTAAATACTATCGTGATCTTTATTAGATTCTCTATCAAAGTTAATACTTCGTTTTACTTATTTACGTACAAAAATATTTAGATATTAACTCATAAAAACCAATAAAAATTTTGATGATTTCTCGAAAAAAAATTATGTCTTTTGACAATGGAATTTTACCAGAAATATCCGCGAAATGACGCCCGAAATTATTCTAGCGGCCCTCTATGTATCTTTGGTAATAATGAGTTATTTGGTATGGATTTTAGGATGCGTTCGAATTAGAAAATAATATTACTGTGCGTTCCGGGAGCAAGCCGCCAATATTGCTCGTTACAAAGTCAACGGTGTTCTGATATGCAACCAAATTTTGGTTGTTACGTAGCTAAAGGGTTAAAAAATCATAATAATTGTTATTTTACATTTTTAATAACTGGTAAAAAATACTATAGTGTAATCTAGTATACCTTGTACGATACTTTGATTTAACGCTATGCTAAGAGTTCATAGCAATGCGATCCTTCATTGGAGAGTAATCTGTATTGGAGTTTTATATGAAGAACTTCCCCATAACCATTGACCGGCGACTTATTAAAAACAAGACAAAATATGTGATCATACAAGACGAAATTCAGTATCGACAAAAGGCAGCAACCGGCGTCTTACCACTGAATAATGCTACATAATTACGATTACAAAAACTGCACATAAGCCCCCCTAGAAAGGAAAAATATAATAAAATATTCGCAATTCGCCATCCATCCTGTAGCTGAGTTTGCATCACCGGCCTCAGCGGGAAAACTATGATTGTATGTAAGTAGTATGTTATAGAATATCTTATAGAGGTTTTACCAATAGAGTTAAATACCTCTAACATTCTTAACTAGATACAATTTAGCATATTTCTTACTTCTTTAGTCAGTAGCATTTTTATTTTCCTATATTGGTATTTCTTATAAATCATCTACAGGTTTTCATATTGGATTGCAACGCTCCGATGTCGGCTGGAATCAGAGCATTCAAAGCCTACCTCACAATGGTTAAACAGAATGTGTCACGAGTAAGTTCCTTTGATAAAAACGAGGGAAGGTCGAAAAGTACTGTGATATTTTTTTTTTGTTTAAAGTATTCAATGATTGAGCTCTTCAAAAAATGATTGAGCTCTTCAAAGAATTATTTTTTTGAATTCTTCAAAAAATTAATTCTTTAAATTCTTCAATTGCACAGCTGGTCGCTGCGTGCGGCCATTCCGGCGACGCGGGCTTTAAGGCTTTCCATGACTTGTTCGTCTGAGTAGGTACTAGCAAGCTTCCCTCTCCAATGTGAGCTTTGGGGCTCTTCAGACGAGGTCATTTTCGGCGCGGTTCCCACGCCTAATGGCATTCTCAGTATTGACCCGCACAGGTCTTTAATCGTGTGGTTCTCACGCAGCCGGAACCGCATAGTTCGACCGCCCACGACATCCCTCGAGTGACAATGCTGGTTTGTTTTGTTTGCTCGCTATTAACCTTCTTGCCTTTCACGGCGTTCAACTTTAATGGGATGACTGGGATGAATGTAGAGACTTTGGGATGAAGACAATCCATCTAGCTATGCCAACTGGCCCGTGATAGCAATGCCTTGCCGTGTGGCACTGGGTAGTTGATCCAGCGGGCAGCCTTGCGTCCTCACTACTAAATTTGGCAGGATTTCTCCATCCACCCGTTTAGTTCTGGGTCCGAAGTTGCTTGCGCGGCCTCTACCTGTTTGCTCAGCGGTAATTCGGTTTGAATTTATTGCAAACCATGGTGTCCTTTGCCCATCATACCACTCGGGATCGGGAGGCCAATCGGTCATTTCAAGAGTGGCTGACCTTCAGGTCAGCATCCACCCCCGTGCTTAGGAAACCGTATGTCGTTTCCAGACTCCTCCAGTTATTCGCGTCGATTGGCTGACGCCGCGCGGTGCGCAAACCGCCCACTAGCGCCTTAAGGCCATCGTTCAGAGGAAACTGATCCACCAGCCGTAGCCTGGGATACAGAGTCCACACTGGGGTAGACCCTCATTCGAGGAGGCTACTGGATAGGAGCTGAACCATGAGTTGAGCCGACCCCAAAGAACGAGATGGGTCTTAGTGACCCAACTGCTAGAGAACCATTAGCTACCTAATGATTCCCGTACCTATTACAGTGTACCTATTCACGTACCTATTACTCTATAATATATGTCCGACTGAATACTTTTCGACCTTCCCTTGTGTCTAAAGAGTGAAAAGTAAAATGTAATGTTTCCCTGAAGAAATTCCTCTTGGCTAGAGGACACTTAATAGTCATAGACAACCTATAGAATTTTCTCACTGAGGAAATATTATTTCAACTAAGCCATGATCTAACCGGGAATACCAAACTCTTAGACAGGAACACCTAATCTTCGAATATGTAATCCTCGAAACATTATTATAGGTACTGGAGTTTTTTATTTAAATTTTAGGTTAGTAGTTTAGATTAGTGTTGCGCCAAATGGAGATTTGGCTGAATACCGAATATTCGGACAAAAATCTGGCTGAATGGTCAAATATTCGGCTAAACTATTCGGTTTTGTTTTATACTCCAAAAACCACTCCATTAACTTATCTGTGCTCCAAGTAGCTACTTCATAATTTCATAAGTACAAATAGTGTCATTTTGGTAATTTTCAGTGTAATTTTGTAAGAAAAAGGCATCATTTGTCCTTAAAAAAGGTAGGTATTCAGCCTGCCGATTATTCGGCAAAAAAATGAACTATTCGTTATTCGGCCAAATAGTAATAAATACACTGGAGACCGAATACAGAATAGTTACTGAATATACGGCACAACACTAGTTTAGATATCTATTATCATTCATTGTTATGGAATAACTAATTATTATTAGAAGCATAGTTTCAATATTAATAGTGTCTTAGTGAAAATTTATAGCATTTAGCTTAGTAGCCTACGATTATGTATACCCATGTATAGTGTCATAAATTGTTACATTTTGTAGGTTGTTTTACTTTTGCCCATATAAATTTACATAAATTCTCTGCTTGTAGACACCTCTCGGTTGTTGGACTGGTTTCTTAGAGAATACTTTGGGCTGGGTGATAAATATGAGGAAGTCCATGGATTCATTTCCCGTCATGAACATAGACACGTTTGTGAATGCGATCAGTAGTAAAGTAAACCCGCTGGCGAGCAGAGAGCACATTGATGAAGTGATTTTCCAGCTGCATATTATGGGCGAGGTGAGTAGATTATTATTATTATTATTATTATTATTGATAATAGGCTAGCAGCTTTAGCTGATGCGCCTATATCACAACACTTATTTTTTAGTAACAGTTTTTGTTATTGTTTTTGTTTTATGTTTTATATGATCGTCCAGTTTGTTCTTGAAAGCATTTACGGAGACAGCATTTACAACTTCACTGGGTAGATTGTTCCAAGATTCTACCACTCTATTGGTGAGAAAGTGCCGGCGAGGGTTCTGCTTGAACTTATTGTGGTACAGCTTTTTAGAGTGTCCTCTCAGGTTTGTAGTATTAGCAAGGGATAACATATCTTGCATCTTGCGGTGTCAACTACAACGGGCGAGCCCGTCACCACAGGACGTTTTAACGATTAGTCGTTCTATCGCCCTGCAGTGAACGTAGAGACTTTGGACAGTACATTCTACGTCCAGCTACGTCAACAACCCGTGAGAGTCCAACGCCTTACCGCGAGTTAGCCAGGAGTAAACCCGGCGGGCTCGAGATACTCGCGCCCTCACTTCCAATTGTGACCAGATTTCTCCGGTCTCTCGATTGGTACCGAGTTCGAGGTCGCTTGCGCGGTCCTCTCCCTTATGAAGCGGTGAAACGGAGAGCACAACCGATTGGAGCAAACCCCGCACGGTGCGCAGACCGTACAATCTTCGCGGACCAAGGCGTCCTTTGCCCGCCTCTTACCCGGGATCGGATGGCCAATGGTCAATTCCAGAGCAGTCGCCATAAGGTACGCAACCACCCCCGCTCTATAGGAAACAGTACAGTTCCCAGACTCCCCCGACTGTTAGTCGGAGAGCACAACCGATTGGAGCAAACCCCGCACGGTGCGCAGACCGTCCAGGGGCGCCAGAGGTTTGATTCCCAGGGGAGACCGGTTGACCCAGTGTCCTACCCAGGACTCGCTCCCCATGCGAGGAGGCCGTCGGATGGGTGTTGACCCGTGAGTGTGACCGACCCTGGACACATGGGTCATCGTGGCCAACTCATCATGGGCCCGTTAGCCCCCAACATATCTTGCAGCCTGGGAACGCTGTAGAAGGCGTTCAGAATCTTAAAAGTCTCAATGAGATCTCCCCGTTCCCTTCGCTCTTGTAGAGTGCTCAGGCCAAGCTCATCCAGCCGGGTTTCGTAGCTTTTATTTCTCAGCGCATTTGGCATTTTTGTAGCTCTACGTTGTACTCGTTCCAGCAGGTCAATATCCTTCTTGAAGTAGGGATTCCAGATCTGGTATGCATACTCCAGCATAGGTCGGACATATGTTTTATAAATCTTTAGGAAAAGCTCAGGGGTTATATGTGAGAAAGCTTTATTTATTGTATACAGCAATGAGTTCGCTCTCTTCACCATAGTTATGATGTGTGCCTCCCATTTTAAATCTTCTGCGATTATGACACCCAAATCCCTGTGTGTCTTCACACTGATTAAAGCATTTCCCTGAATAGTGTATGTTTTCCTTGGGTTTTCTTTTCCTATATGAAGGACGGTGCACTTATCCACGTTGAGTGACATTAACCAGTCTTGCGTCCATGCGGTAATGCGGTCAAGATCATCCTGTAGGTCAGGGTGCTGCGTGAGTGGGTTCCCAATAATTTTAGCGTCGTCGGCAAACAGGGAGTACATCATCTGTAGGATTGCTCGAAAGTCCGTTAGGTAGATACCGAAGACAATCGGGCCGATGACCGACCCTTGGGGGACTCCGCTGTGGACAGGTCTATTTTCGGAAAGGTCATCACCTACTATCACTCTAAGTTTTCTATTGATAAGGAAGTCAGAGAGCCAGGTGTGGAGTTTTCCTCTTATTCCAAAATGTCCCAACTTCAGCAAGAGTCTTCTTATGGGCACCCGGTCGAAGGCTTTTTCGTAGTCTAGGTAGACAACATCGGTAGGCTGTCGTTGATCCCATTCTGTGGTCCAATGATTAACACAGGTGAGTAGATTAGTAACGACGGACCTCCCAGGCACAAAACCGTGTTGTTCATCCAAAATTATTTGCTCGTTTTTGAGGAAGTTCTTTAGAGAGTTAGCAATAATTTTCTCCATAGTCTTGCAAACAATGCTGGTTAGGCTTATCGGTCGGTAGTTAATAGCTGAGAACTTGCTGCCCTTTTTGTACACTGGTGTAACTATGGCTTGTTTCCAGTCGCTCGGCAGCTGTCCGTCTTCGAAAGATTTGTTCATTATTCGTGCTAAGAGACTGCTGATAGACGGGGAGCATTTCTTCAAAAGAACAGCTGGGATTTCATCAAACCCCATTGCAGTTTCATCTTTAAACGAATTTAAAGCTTCCGCTACAGATGCTGGCGTGAATACTATATCTGTCAGGGAGTTCTCAACTCTAGGTACACTTACAGTTGGGAGAGGTCCATCTGGTTCTCGGACATAGGTATTCTCAAATTGGTCGACAAAGACATCAGCCACAGCTTTGCTGCCTGTTACAAGATTGCCATTATGCTTTAGTGCTAGTGGGACTCCAACCTTTGTAGATATTTGTTTGCGTATGTAGCTGTAGAAAGATTTGGGCCCAGAGTCTATAATACCCGACTCGTAGTTACATCTTGCCTGTCTTGTCATATTTACAATTTTATTGTTAACATTTCTATATATTGCGTAGTTATTTTTATTTTTGTTTAATTGATAAATTTTCCACACTTTTTTCTTTTCATTAATTAAAGCCAGAATATCCTTGTTTATCCAGGGTTTATTTTTAAAGCCAGGTCTGTGTTGCTTGAAAGGTATGTGTAGTTTCACAGCATAGTCTATTCTATATTTAAAATCTTGCCACAAATATTCAACATTATTATGTTGGTTTGCACTCACGTACTGGTTGAGTGCGTGTTCAACGGCGGTGTAGTCTGCTCTGAAGTAGTCTCGTTTCCTTGCCTGCGGCTTCCTCCCATGAGACTCTACGCTGAGCTGGGTTTTGGCCAACAACACAAAGTGGTCACTCTTACCGATATTGGGAAGTATCTCTACCTCTGTGACGAAGCACTCATCATTGCAGAGGACTAGATCAAGTAGTGATTCCTGATTGTTGCGTTTTCTAGTTATTCCAGTTACAAGTTGATTTAGGTTACTGTTCGAGTACATGTCGACGAATTTTTCGTGTAACATGTTGCACCCGCCCAATCGTTGTAATGGCCAAGTGATGCCGGGCAGGTTAAAGTCACCCATTATTAACGTAGTGTGCTTTTCCGAGGCCTGCTGTATTGTATCGAATAGTATCTCATCCGTCTCCTCAAAGGTATATGTGGTCGGGCGGTAAACGCAGGCAAGTAAGAATTTCAAATTGTATATTTGGATATCCAACCATAGAGCTTCAATATTATCAATAGTATAGGTGAAGTTTACTTGTGCTAGTAGTGGTGATCCTTTGTGGGAGTGTGCGATGTACACGGCTATACCTCCTCCGTTTCTGCCGGGTCGGTCTTTTCTGAACAACGAATAATGTGGGATGTTTATAATGCTATCAGCAATTCCAGGTTTTAAATGAGTTTCAGAAATTAATATACATAATGGTTTCAATTTATTAACCTCAATCATAAGCAAATCAAATTTAGCCGTTAAGGAAGCCAGGTTCGTGTACATAAAAGTTAGTTCCGTGATGGCGTCGGTCGCTAGTTTTTTTCAGCTTTAACTATGCGGGGAACACTTTTTATATACTTTATAGTGAGGTCCTTTTCGCCGCTGTCTGTTCGTTCGGCGAGCTCTTCTCGCAGCTTCCTCAACTGGTCGCGCTGGTATGGGGTCTTGTCGGAGGATGCTGAGATGTTCTGGGGCAAAAAATTTTTATTCTTCAGAACATTTAACGCCTGGTGCTTATTTTGCAAGATAACCTTGACCGGGCGCGGTTTAGCACTGTTGTCAACTGGCTTCCCGAGGCGCACAACAATGGATCTCTCCATGTTGACATCTGGAACTTTCTCGAGCGCTTTTTGGACTTGCAATTTATCATGTTTCTTGCGATCCTCAGTGCTGTTCGATGCAGACTCATTAATCCCAAATATTATGACATTCTTACTGCGATGTTGCCTCTCATCCATTTCTTGCAGCACTGCATCCATATTTAGTCCCATGGTGCACTGTGTTTTGATGTTAGCCAGCTCATTTTCGAGTGCACTGATTCTGTTTCTGAGCACTGGCACTGATAGCAGACCCTCCTCACAATCGGCACAGTAGTACTTGATTTTGGACGATTGCAGGCCCAACACTCTCATTTCAGTGGTAGATAACTCACTGCACTTGACACAGATCTCTCGAGAACAGCTGTTGCACTTTATTTTAGAATTTTTTTCGTCTTTTTTTATTGCACTGGAGCATTTCATGCATTTTACTACATCAGACATTTTAGCACTCGTTTTCGTTATATTTCACTTTATTTAGTTGTTAATTTGTATTTTAGCACTGGTTTACAGTATTTTTCAAGTTATTTACTGGTTAATTTTAATTAAAACAATAAAACAAGCGAGGAGCAAATGAATGTTGTTGTTATTCATTTGAGGGTAGATCTGTCAATCTGTCAATCAAGATCTTTTATTGCAATAAATTCGTCTTTGTCTCGTGGCTATGTAAGACTATCGAAGAATCATGAAGATTCATAATGATATATTTATCACAAAATGGTCCGACTCAAAAGCTAGCTCCGTTCGTGGACCGGTACTCTAATCTACAATTTTCTCAGACTTTTCTGGCATGGCGTTCCGCAGAGCGATCTTCACTGTATTCACACAGGGATTGAAGATTGGGCCATCAAATTGTATAAAGAAAAAATCATGTACAGTAATGCGTATTAGACAAAACAACAATGTGGCCCTCTTGCCAGCCAACTCCCCATTATACATCACAAATATTGACATAACTAAAAAGCAACTAACGTTCTATGACAATTTTATCATTCTAGCTACGACTACTTAAATCTGCTAAAACTGGAGATCTCATTAAGATATTTACTTAAAATTAATAAGCCATTACAGCTCAAAACCTTTGCAATCTACAATTTCTCCTCAATCAGAATTACAGTCTGCGTAGACAGACACTGCTTCTAACTGGACAAGAAGAGATTTGTCTGAACCCCCAAGAAACTCATTTGGAGAAGCAGAATAGTGGTTTTGTGGAATAAACTACGAGTGATTGTGTTTATAAATCAACTAGATAATTTCACAAACACTTACGGACAAAAATGAACTAAGATACTTGCATAATATAAACTAATAAAAAACATCGAGTGTGTGAGGTTAATATTTGGAATATTGAACTGGATAGTATTTTTTAAGGAATTTTAGGTGTTTCATTTTATATGGAGGAATACCTTTTACGACATTTGCTTAAAGCAACCTACTAGCGCTTAGTGTCATTAATATCATCAACAAACTTGGCAATAGCATTAATATAATGACTATGATGTTCTCTTAGCCGGTTTCGGCTACAGTATCCACGACATTTCTTGGTTTAGTTAGGTGCATCTCACTGCTGTGTCCTTTCGTGCGCCCGTTTGTGACTGACGTAACCAATCTGCCGCGGCAATACTCTTCCAGTTCCACTTTCCTTTTGTCCTTCAAAGCTGCTAACGACTATCATGCAATTAGGCCACTAACACCCACTCACTCGTCGGGTTCGCTCAACTCACGGTTCAACCCTTACCCGGTAGCCTCCACATAGAAGGTCGTTCCTGGTAAGGACTCTGTTTTCCCCTGCCTCTCAACGCATTCATGGTGATGTCCTTCGGGCGTAGATGGGCGGTTTGCGCATCATGCGTCGTCAGCCAATCGACTGCACTCCGGCGATTAACCGGAGGGGTCGGGAAACGACATACGGTTTCCTATGAAGCAGGGGTGGTTGTTGACCTAATGTCAGCCGCTCTTGAATAGACTCGTTGGCCATCTGATCCTGACTCCACGGTCCGCGATAAATTTGAACCGAATTACCGCTTACATTAAGTAGAGGCCCTGCAAGCGACTTTAGACCCGTAACCAGTCAGGAGGACGAAGAAATTCCGCCAAAATTGATGAGGTTGGCCCGCTAGGTTCTTTTTCCAATGCGTCGCGGTAAGGCGTTGACCTCTGTCGGGCATGTTGGCAAAGCCAGACAATGGACTATATTCGTCCTTAAGTCTCTAAACTCACTCCAGGCTGAAAGAACGATTACATATCGTTATACCTGCCTGGAATGACGGGGTCGTCCGTTGTAAATGATATCACCCCACTGTCCTCCAAAGTGTCCGTGTTCTGCCTGACAACCTGTCTCCACCAGGGGCTTATAAGGTACTACCACATGAGACAAGCTTTCTATTCAAACAAGTTTCTTTCTAAACAAGTTTCTATTCAGAGGGCTTGAGGTTATTATTATTATTATTATTACATTTACAGACAGGCAGCATAATTGCTGATATGTCTGAATATGAAACTGAGTACAACTACAATTTCTGTTTAAGGTGTCCGTTTAGTCTATTTTTGAACATGTTGACACTACTCGCTTCAACCACTTCAGCAGGTAAACTGTTCCACTGGTCCACAATCCGGTTGGTCAGGAAATGTTTCCTGGGATTCATGCGGAAACGTGTTTTCTCCAGCTTAAAATTGTGTCCTCGCAGATGATGCTTGTAGTTTCTCTTGAAGATAGAAGACAATTCGGGGCAATTGTACATTCGTTGAGGATCTTATATGTTTCAATGAGGTCACCCCTGGTCCGACGATCCTTGAGTGTAGGCAGTTGCAATCTGCGGAGTCGTTCAACATAATATGAAGAGGTTACACCTCTTCATATTATGTTGCTTTTGCGCAGCCGCCATAGTATGCCTCCATACCATGGATTTTACATTTTGCATGACGTAGGGTTACTGTGCTGCCCGACCAATGGATGTTCATATTCATTTCTCGGAGGCGCTGCAATTGGAATTGTACCTGATATAAGCACCATGCTTCTGAGGAATGTAGGAGATTCGGCGGTATAACCACCATATATACAGAAATTTTCATTGCTATACCCAATATCATGCCAGCGGAAAACCAATTAATTAATTTATTTATTTTATTTATTTTAGTAACACATCTAGTAAACAATTAATGTCATATTTGTAAGTAAGATGTTAGCAAGAAATTGATGCGACATTATTTTTAATGTTTGACACAGTCGCCTAACTAGGCCTAGGCCTGTTCTAAGGCAGACTCTTAATGATTAGATATTAACTGGGCACTGTCAACTTAAACTATATGTTAGTACTTATTTTTAATCGACAAATATGAAACTGTAAATATTTACACATATACAAATATACATACTCATATACATCTATAGATAAAATATATATCCATATATGCACACATACACATGCATATATGTATACGAAAATAATAATAAAACCAAAATAAATAAAAAATAAAAACTAAAATAATATACATATATAAATCAATTACATATTGATATAACCTTTACATACCTATAATAGTCATTATAGTCATTTATATATAACGTTTACATACCTATAATACAATAATAATATTAATATAATTCATATCAATTGCAGATTGTTTTAATTGGCGACAAGTATATAGTGCTTTCTGCGCATTGGTTGACAGCTGATATTTTGGGTACTCTATTGTCTACGAGCTTTATCAAGAGCGGGCGAGCCACTGGTGTGTATGGTGCGCACGATATGCAAGCAAGATTTGGAGTGTGCGATGCCGCCGAACTACTGAAGTTGCTGGCTGAAATGAAGATGTGTTATAAAGTGAGTAGAAATAAACACCTTTTTAGAACTCATTCTTTATTAAATTTAGAACTCATTCTTCATTCTTTATTACATTTAAATTATAAAGTTGGTTATTACAAATTGAAAAAAAAAATAAACCCTAAAGAAAATCTAAAATCCCAGAACGAAACATTCAGAAAATTATAGGATGCCACCACATGTGCAAAAAAACCTGGAAAAATTTTGTATAAATTTTAAGCCCACGAAAGTTTAGGCAACTCTTGCTTTCAGTTTGACACAGATGACGACGTTGAATACGAATTTCCCTGCTACAATCTTACGGAGACATTAGAAGGGCTCTGGGATCCGTACGATGTCAGATTCCGTCCGATAGAGACCGCATATGCCGGTGTTAAGCTGCAGCATGCAGATGGTTTGCCTTACTTTATAACGTCCATATTTCCACATGTACAGGTCAGTTTCAAATCATGCATTTTTTTCTTCGAAAGCTATAAACTTATCTTTTGATATGAATTTTTAGGTGGAGCTTCGGAAAAAAACTGAAGAGTGGCTATCGTTTCAAAACAACGAGAATTCCTCCTCTTACAATGACTTTGATCTTTATCAGTGGTGGCAAGGCTCCAAGATTAGTGTCACACAAGCCGAATGCATCGTACAGATGAAATATCACAACGGCTGCGAATGTATCGAAGTAAGGACATTCTTCCACAAGCTTTGAGTTTATGACATGTATGGATACTTTTTTGGAAATGATTGTGAATATTTTTTATTTCAGATTCGAGTTCGTGGTCCCGCTTTAACATGTTTCTTGTTAATGGAACATGTCTTTGATTGTATTAATAGGGTAAAATTACTTTTGTTTTAATTTTTAAAATATGACAAAACGGTTTGAATATCTGAGAAATAAAGCACTACTTTCATATACCTCCAGGATGCGCAACGACTGACAACTTTCAGAGATCTTGTTAACATACAACTTTTCAATTCAATAAAAATTCAGTTTTAATACAGATTGTAGAATAAATTTTTTGATATATACCTAACTGATGCAACTTTCACATGGTGGAAGCTGGCGCTCGTGGCCTGCCAACCAAATCTGTTAAATCTATTTACCGATCTTGGTCTCTCCAAGAAAATAATCAACTCCTTCCTAGAAAAAATATCTAAAACTGCAATATCCGCATCTCAGATTCTACAGATTCGAAGGGGGCGGTGAATAGTCGTCAGTCTGGAGTCCACTGCTTGCCCCTCTAGAAGTATAATAATAATAATAATATCATTGATTTTTTTGAGAAGAGTTGAGCGCGCTTCGCCATGTAGCAATAGGTAAAATATCGCAAATAAATGGCCCCAAAATGAGTACTAAGTATGGGTAGCTGTGTGATCGGCTATCCCCCATCATCAGCCTACCCACTGTTTTTGTCCAATTTCGAGATCCAATCTTAGACCTTCCCATTTTTGGTTCGTTCTTGGCCCCCACACCTTACTCGGCAAAAAAGGAAGTTCAAATCTACTCTTTTTTCAAAACATTCAGGTTATGGAGAGAGTATCTCCAGGTCTTCTCCTGCTAAGATTAACCCTCTCCAGCGACCAGATCAGAGTGCACACTGAAGAACCTTACGCCTGGTCCAACTCTCAAATTATTGAGGAAATGCTCAATGGATCCGAAGGCGATAGTGGGAGCTGGCCTTTTATCACCTTGCTCAATCCGATCACTGGAAAGAATGAGACTCTGCTCAATCTACTATGCTATGGTAAGATGTTTTATTTTATTTTGTATTATATACATTATTTTATGTCAAAATAAGAAAAATAATCGTAGAAGTTTGTAGAGTTTTATTTATTGTTGTTTTTTATTCATTGTACCTTCCTAACAGCATTATTACAGAACTGATCTTTGTCTGTCCTTCTAATCTAATAGGCATACTTTAGCAGCACGTTTTATTTAAGGTTCTGAGGAAGTGGCAAATAGAAAAGAAAGTGGCATAGCTGTGGACGCATCGGCGATATGTCAATGCCTTCTGATGACAATCTCCCGCTTATTAGATCCTCCGCATCCATTAGGAGCCGACTGGTGTATGCTGGCAATGCGCTTAGGTAACATATTTCACTATAATCACATATTTCACTATACTTCACTATAATTCTTATGTCGGTTCTGAATTTCGTAATAAAATATTTGGAAGAATACTGCTTACCACTCCAAATGTGGTGATGCATAGTCCTCATTATCGTCATTAGCGATACTTTCATCGTGAGTCATGGCTTCATCGACAGCCTTCCTCCAATCTGTCTCATTCTGGGCTTTTGTTTTCCAATCGTACACTCCAAGTGCATTTAGGTCTTAAAGTACAGAATCAAGCCATCACAGTTTTAGTCGTCCCACTCTATGATGCCTTTTGGATTTTCAACAAAAAATATGCTTTAACCGATGGGGCACCAAAAAGGCAGGTCGGACTTTTGAAGTGGATTATATCTGCACGTAGCTGTTTTGGCTGGCCTCCATATATATTATATAAATATAGAATTTTCATGACTAACAAGATTAATTATTAGGTAACAAGAGAGAATTCATAAAAAAACAATATTATTAATATTTATATTCAAAATCGACTAAAAAAGTTGCGTCATTTTTGCACCTGAAGGCTGGCTTCCAAAAGGTTAACGGTTGTTCATTTTCCATCTTTTCCGCTTGCCCTAACCACTTGAACCTTTTAATCTTCAGGAATCTCGGTAACATATACGAGCTATAGACCTTTAGACCTTTTTATAAAATAAGATGCATTGAGAACAGACATTCGTCTTCAGCAAATAAAACGCTTACATTATGTTGTATCTAAACCGCGCACTACTCGACCGCTACCAGCTGGTCTCGGAGACCACAATTGACGGGCGCGACCCGCACGCGTCCACGACCATCGCATTACACGTCATTACACCGGCGTCCGCAGTTGGTCGCGAGACCAACTGACATACAATCTCATTCGCGCGAGTTGTTCTGTCATATTAGGTCGTATCCTTTCCAATAATTCGTCGAAGGAATTTATTGTCATTCTAGTGTATTTATAAAACTTATCATATTGCTGTCTGAGTTCATTGTAAAAGGTATTCAATGTTTCTTTCAACGTCTATCAATATATGGATGTACCCAAAATCGTTTGTTCTGTCTCTTTTTCTTTTTTCGGCAATACAAAAAATAGTACTCTGACACAGCCAACTCGGCGTCGTCCTTGTTTTATGACGTTAGTCTTTTCTTGGTCTCACAGAAGCGACCACGACCATGGTCGCGGTCGCCTTGTCCACGGACGTTTTTTTCGCCGTGCGGCTCGTTAGCCGCGTTGTAGAGAAAATTGTGAGCTCTTGTCCACTGCACGGTTTTTTCACTGTATAACGCGTTAGCCGCGCTCCATTTTGTAAACAATATCAACAATGTCGGTGGCGTGGAAAAACTCTCATACTCCGCCATACAATTGATACAAATTTCGCCTTAAATAAACACGGCTCGCCGAGGGGGAAATACAATGCATACGGCGGCGGCGCCGTGCCGTTTTTTCGAAGTGCCCGTGGACAAGCTCCCATAGTGATTCATACCCCACTGACGTAACCTAGACATGGCGAATTAACTGTGGATTTACACTGCGAAAAAAACGTGTGTAGAGAAGAGGCCTAAGGGGAAAACAACAAAGCACAGGAAGCACATTCTTCAGCTAGTTTGGGAAGACTTCCCACCACTGAAGATGGACATAATAAAAATGATACCTGAGTACACTCACATATGCAATAAATCTTGAAAGTGAGGACCTTGTTAATACAGAGGTATTAGATAAAATAACTATTTACACCAATAATTCTAAGGTAAATGGTACGCTTCTATTTCTTTGGGTTTGCTAAAAAGCCTCAGGATGGTTTGGGACAATAGCAATAATTTTTAAATTTTTCCTGTGGCGCTTTTTTAAACAAATTTTTCATGGCACAAACATTTCTAATGGGGGAACAACTTCTTCAAAATGGTTTGAGGAATAGTGATACTTTTTCATATGAAATGCAATTACCGCAGCCAAATGTTTTTTTCCAAAATTAACCATTTTTTAGACGAATTCGGCAAAGCTCCACTTCTTCGGGATCATTTGAGGAAATATGAGCAGTAATCATGCAAAGAGAACTGACAGGCAAATTTTAAAAAAATAGGTTTCTTTAGACACATTTGGCAGGGGGTGACCGTGTGGCACGCGGGGTCTGCGCATAACTAGTTAAGTAACTGTCAACAACAAATGGTGAAATTATGTTTTCTGTTTCAAGTTCTTTACTTGGTTTTTTACTCATTTTATATTTACGTGAAAGGCTTTAAAATCTCTCCAAAATCTATAAACAGGTGTTGGGCTGGTTGTATCGAGGATTGATGAAATGCATAGTATACATTCTGATAGGTGCTAATTGTTTGCTCGGTGTAAGGCTGCAGACTATCACAGAGCTGGCTAGATGTAATCTGCATTCATGCAATTATTTGATTATTTCAGGAGTCAACCAGGATGTGATTGCTTCTCTGCATTCCCAGAATGATACATGGTGCACTTCGCTCCTTTTGAAATCGGCTCATTGTAGTATTGGTAAGTGATATTGAAATAACTACATATTGTGAGCCTTCTAAATGCGTAAGGTATAGGTCAACCTTCTCTGTCTGTCTCCTGGTGTAGACCAGGAAAAATCCAGAAGACACACATGTCATGGGTTATAAATATGACAAAGTGGCATAGAAGGAATATTAAGATTTTAAATAAAATATCTTAATCACGATTCTATCCTAAAGCCTAAAAAAGCCCCAGTTGCTATGCAATCGTATTAAGTCGAAAGTGCAATCTCGATTCAATCTGCTTCTGAAAGGGGATATACATAATTTATAAATATGTTATTCTCAGTGCAAGGGTTTGACAGTACCCTTCAAGCACACAACACTATTTGTGCTCCATGTGTTTATATGCAATATTATTTCCGGAAGCTAAAAATCCAAAAAAAAACATTCCACCCCCTAAAGGGTTTCACAGTACCCTCCAAACACCCAACACTATTTGTGCTCTATGTGTTTGTGTGCAATATTATTGCATATAAAGGCGAAAAAAACATTCCACCCCTAAACCTTCTTCAATAATTGAGAAAACTTCAGACCGGAAAGTACAGCCTCTGCCCAGATATAACTCTTTACTGCCTATCTCGGAAGATCGTCCTTATTGTAGAATGAACCGTTCCATGGAAAGCATATATCCCCAAAAATGAGTATAAACTAAATAAATACCACGATCTTACATATGCCATCACCCGAAATGGCTTCACTTGTTTTCCTTTAGAAGTGGAAGTGGCGCTTGCGGCCTGCCAAGCAAATCCTTTGAAGGGGGGTGTGAACGGGTGCTAAGATGTACTTTAGCATGCTTCAAGACAGTTCTTCTAAGCCTACCACAGTCAGTAGTCAGCCGCGAATCCACCGTTCATTCCACAGAAGTATAATAATATGATGGGCCTATTCCAGTGAGTTCCACGGGAGCTTCGTTTATAATTATTATTGTTTTAGGTACGCTGATCTCAAATCTGAAAGAGTTGGACCGGACGGACGTAGCAACGCTTATAACGAGATTTACTCCACCGTATGAAGTCAGTCGACGGGTATCCACAGAGGATGTATTTCTTTGGGAAGTCACTCACGATCGCGGCGATGAGGAGTTCGCGAGGACTAGCGGAAATGCCAAGCCAGCCTATTTTGATGGTGTCCCTAGCATTCATACTGAAGTGTGAGAGCGTATTTCGGCACGAACGGCTAATGACAATGGCTGGGTGACTACAAACCCTTAAGTGCGGAAACGTCGCAAGCAAAGCAGCTAGGGTAACGTATACCCGAAGTATTTGTATCATGGGTTAATGGTATTATTCGCCGGCTATGATCGATTGAGAAGGTGAGATTGTTTAAAAGTGCTGTGATATTTTAACAACGTCCAAAGTATCCGCCATGATATATTTTATTTGTACAGAAATAAATTTCTCTTTTGTCTTTCATCTAAATATTTTTCGTAAAAAATCAAATTGTAGCCTGGAGTCTCGTAGAACTCTCTCTCTCTCTCTCTTTCCCTAAATTGTACCTAGTCATAGACTTTTAAAAATATCACACCGTTTTGATGGTTATTACTCGGAGGCCAGAGCTTAAATGTTTTAAAGTTTTTTTTACGAATGATGACATAAAATGTATGCACAAATCTATAAGATTTGTAGGTTTTTTTGAATTTTATTTTTGCATTTCGGGAATTTCATTTTTGTGCGATTGATCGAGCCAATATCTAATCGCATTCCTGTATCAAGATCAAAGTCATAATCTTTTACAAATCGATACCTTTTATAAAAATCCTTACAAATCCAGTTCTAACTTCGATTTTCCCATCTAAGAGAGGTTTCCACGCTTATATAATAATATGATCAATGAAGAGGCGTTTATTTTTCATGAAATATTTTTGTTTGGTTGTCGCATCCTTCGATCATAATCCGCTTGGTTATCGTGCCTTGGTGTGCATATATGGTGTGAAAGGGAAGGCACTAATATCAGTCCATTGGAGTGAGCGAGACACACGTACGGTGAAGCTCCTAGGAGCAGCTTGTGTAAACTTTGCAGGGTTGAAGATTCATTTGAGTGAACTAGTTTGCACAAGTGGACAAAACACAAGCCGAATACACAAACGTAGATCAATTTAATTAAATTTATTTTATTGTGGTGTAGTATGTAACATGGAGTTTTGCAATTATTCGGTGCTGCTTAATCTGCCTTTTAGGCATACAGTATTTTTTTTACAACATGATTGCATAGAGATAATGATAAAAAAACACATTGTAATAATAGTACAAAATCAGTCTTGATGAATCTTCACTAGAGTACGTTTCTTGAGATTTTGATAAGCTTTTCCAAACACAATTTGGTTGTAAATGCATTTGCGTAAACCTCCTTCGGTGTGGATACAGTATGTTGTTGATTTTGTAATTTAATATTTTTTTTAAAATGAGGACAGCTTTTATTGACATCAACCACGTAATTATGATCGAAGGTCTTGACACCACAACACCGCATTATATTAACATTCTTTTATGGTACAAATTTCATTTGTGATATTAGATAAGCGTATTCAAATTTCATTGAATTAAATACAATTTAAAATATTAAGAATAAATATTATATTTTAATTCATGTTAATGGGCTCGATTGTGTTCATGAACTAACATCGGAAATTGTTCATGTCAACGAATCAGAATGTGAAATGAACGGTTGTCACTTTTCCCCATTAAAACTATCCTCTAAAAATAAAGCGGCTGAATCTAAGACGGCACGACATGTGTTCAAACTTATTGGAATGACAATAAGTTCGAAAGGTAGTTTGGGGGCGGGAAAATCGTTGATCGTTCAATTCATATTCTGCTCTAACGCATTGAGTGCTCGGTCATGTTCCCAGGAACTAATTTTCAATTTTAGTTCACTAAAAACGCAAACGGCGCCAATGTTGTTCTGCACAAATTAGACATTAAAATAATATTTATTTGATTGGTAGTCTGTTGTGTTGATCTTGTCAATTGGCTCTTTTGTTATAACATAATAATAAATATTTTTAAGTGAGAAGTTTAATTAAAAACAATTTTTCATTATTTTTGCCTCTTATTTGAAGATATTGAGAGAAACCTGTACAGACAGGATGTTCAGGACCTAAAATATATATTTTTAATACTTAAGGACTCGCTGATGGGTCCAACGGACCCAATCCGTCGTCTTTTGTTTAATAACGTTTTAAGTTCGACGTTTGCGACGTTGCTGCTCTTAGTACGATTCAACGATTGTGTAGCACAGCAAATGATGACCTTGGTTGTCAGTTAGCGCTCCGCTTGTGAGTGCTGCAGACGTAAAAGGTGTGTATGGATACAATTTTGGCCTACATGTTGTCATAAAACTATGGAGAAATTTCGTATATTTTTGTAATGGCTTTAGGTAAGTAAAAACAATAAAAAATACTATTTGATTCAATAATGTCTTTCGTTGTACATATTTAATCCTTATTAGAAAGTAAATATATGTTTTTATTAAGCAGTTTTGTAAAACACTTTTGATATTATAAGGGGCCAGTGGAACCGGTAGCGAGGCTTAGTACTTATGCTACAAATTAGGGTGCAACTCCCTAAGTGTTAAGGGGTGATTCTGTGCGTTAAACTGAAGGAGCAAAATAATAAAGGCAGTGTTTAATACAAAAATGGTTTTTCCTTGGTGGCCAGAGCCTAAATCAAAATAAAAACTTTTTTTTCAAAACATTTTTTTCCGAAAATCCTATTTTTTTTTTGTGGAAAAAATCATTTTAGGTGCCGAGCACTCTTCGTATTCAAAGTTTTACGTTGTAATAAATCGTTTTACATTATTAAATAAATCTGCTTCTGCAGTTATTGTCACTATATGGCGGTTATTTGGAACCGTTGAAATTTGTAAAAAAATAGTTTTAAAAAAAATGCCTGTAACAAATAATATTCTTAAAAAACGTGTTTTAATTGGTATGGCCGGCCATATAAGCCCCATAAAAAGAAAGGCATTTCTCTAGGGCAGATTTATTATTTATCGACAACCGAAAAATACTAAAATCTGTGTAAGAAATCGTTTGAAACACATAATTTTTCCGACAAGTTTAATTAATTACCCTGCGATTACGCCCCGAAGACCAAGCGCTATGACCATTTTTTTCTGTTCTTAATTACCTAATTTGACCCCTGAACGGTTGCCATACTTGTAACAAATGATTTGAAATTTTCCATCACTATCTTCCGGTCAATTACTTAAAAAGATGTAGGCACTGGGCCCGATTGCGTTTCTTCGTCAACTATAATAGGAACTTAGTTCAACCGAACGAGACAAAGCGATACGTTAAAACGGAATATAAAATGAACTATCGTCTATTTTCCCGCACCAATACTACCTGTCGAACTTATAGACGCCCGAATAAGTTTGAACACATTTCGTGCGGTGTTCGATTTAGCTGATTTGTCTTGGGTGGGTAGTTTTAATGCGGAAAAGTGACAACTGTTCATTTCACATTCCGCTCTGACGTACTGTTCTGTCTCGTTCACATGAACTAATATCCGATTTTAGTTCAAGAGAAACGCAATCGAGCCCACTGTCTACTTAATAAAATTATAAATATATATATTTTTTAAAATACAATGAAACTCAACAAAAAACAAACTGATTCATTTATTGTCAAATATACCTACATGTCTATACAGTCATATATAAACAAATCTCAAATAACAACAATATGAATTTGTAGAATATACATTACAAAATATACCCTATTATTTCGAGTAAATCTCAGTCAGATGACGATGTAACATTTTTTGATTAAGTGTAAAATAATAAAATGCTTAAATATGTATAAAATCTTGTAAAAATAATAACAGTAATAGAAATGAATCGCTAAATGCAGAAATGATTGCCTTTTTTAAAATTTAGAGTTGACACAAAAAACAGTATTGATAAAAAAAAACTTAGGTAATCTTATTAGTAAAAAAGCTTACTAATAAATATTACATCGTTCTTTTATACACCGCAGTTAAAAAACGAATAATGCTGATAGATAGGAATTAGCAAATCATTATTTTTTTTAATGTTTTTAAATAAATAAAAATAAAAGTTTTAAAAATAAATAATAAAAGTTTTTACATTAAACACAAAAATGATACTTTTTACTGTAAATATAATTAATGCTTTATGATGCAGCCGCCGATTGAAAGGCAGGAGGTACTTTCATACGTCACAATTTTATGAAATTGTTACATTTCTGGAGTAAAGTGTTTCTTGCAGCTGTGATTGTCTTGATAATGATCCCAAAACAACCTCTTTTTACAGTAATTTAGTGTTATATGAAAATAAAAAAAACATCATGTCGGCAACCTTTTCTACAGTTAGCGATTCAAATACTAACCGAACAATAACCCCAAACATTTTCCGTAATGTGTTAATTTATTATATCCTTAGTATATGAAGCTCGACCCAAAACGAAACAAACATTCCGGTGTTTTCAGATAAGTCCCTAGCTAGGTTTGTCGATTACCTTAGCACTTTAGTATTGTTGTTGCAACGGTTGAGCCATGTTTTCGAGAATCGGGTTTAAGTTTATGTGATGACGGTGGGCTTGTCGCGTCCAGTGTATTTCTGCAGCTCTGATATCTCCAATGCGATGTCGACAAGTGGTTTCAACATTACTTGCGCATCGGCCAGCACATTTTCGCTCTCATACGAATCCACGTACAGCCTGTGATTAATTAAAAATAATGTAGCGTTCCAATAAATCAGTCAAAAATGGTATTTTGCTATTTTGGTTATTTTACAAAATGGTCTTTTGCTATTATCGCTATTTGGCTTTCAGCTATTTTGAGTCAATGTTAATGTACGGAATAAAAGTTGGGGAAGTTATTATGATTGCCATAAACTACAATTTTTTGCTTTACAGAAACAGGCCATTATGACAATTACTAAGGCAAATGTCTCATTTATTTAGTTATTTTAACGCCTCAAACTTACGACATTAGCTTCTTTGTATTTACACAAATTGTTGAGAAATTTCTTATTCCAATAAAGATCACATGAAACGAAGAAAAATGTGTATGACTAACATTAAAAATAAAAATTTATCTTAACTTAGAAACTATCGGAAAACTCCGATATTTCTTCAAAACAAATCAATGCGCTTTGAAAGGGGAGTGAATGGGTAGTAAGATGGCTGATCTCACACGGCAAGACAGTTGTTCTAAACCTACCACAGCCGGTTGTTAGTCTGGGATCCACCCTTCCTCCCCCAGAAGTATAATAATAATATAGCTCTGCATTTATTTATTTATTATCCCGTAACCCCCCTCCCCCATTACTTTGACACAAACATCAAAAACTCAGGTGCCTCTGCTTTCCTCACCCCCTATTCTACCAAATAAATTATATGTGTAAGTATAATCTCCTCCTAATTATATATGTAATTATATTTATATGTGTAAGTATAATATGTGCAAGAATATACACCCCCTCTCTCAGGATTTCTGAATCTGTCACTGCAATGGAAATTATTCATAATTCCCAATTTGATGATAATATATATAAATAAATACAAACGGAGCTGCCATGGAATTCACCGACCGGAGTCGGGCCCATCATAATACTATTTTTTTTACACTTCTGGGGGGTGAGCAGTGGATTCCGGACTTACGAACCGGCTGTGGTAGGTTTAGGACAGCTGTCTTGCCACATGTGAGCGTTCACCTTGCCACCCATTCACTCCCCCTTCGAAGCCATAGAATTTGAGATGCGCAAATCGCAGTTTTAGATAATTTTTCTAAGAAAGAGTTGATTATTTTTCTGGAAAGGCCAAGATCTTTAAAGAGGTGAAATAGAGATTTAGCTGGCAGGCCACGAGCGCCAACTTCCACCGCGTGAAGGTGAACAGTGAAGCCGTTCCGGGTGTGATTGATAATGATTATTACGAATTTGATGTTAATCGTAACATATAAATATACGTTAAAAGTAAGATTTACCTGACGGTGGCTCCAGAACTTCCGGTACCGCTGAGCCGTAGAATAATTCGAGAACCATCTTCGAAGACAATACGAATACCCTGAAATTTCAAGATGAGATTATTACCAGGGTATAGATCATGACTCTTCAACCCGCAGCCTGCGGTGGCGTTCTTGGCAGCCCGTCCGCAGTTTTACTACTATGACGGGTTGCAACGGACACACTCTCGTTTCGTTCGCTCGCTCAGTGCGTTAACCCTTCAGGCCTCGGCCCCTCAGCCGATTGACAAGTTGCTGTCCCAAAAATTTTTAGTAAAAATTAGTAAAAAAATTGAATTACGACACTGTCTCACCAAAACATTAATTACTGCCAAACCACTGTACCCATAATTAAAATGAAACATATTAACATAATGAAACATAATAAAATAAAACAAATTAAATTAAAAATAAATTAAAACGGGGCCGTCACGCTGAATCGTGTTGTGGCCGATATCGGCCAATCGGGGCCTGAAGGGTTAATGAGAGTTGAATAGAAAACACATTGCAACTTGCAACCTTAAGACCAGTTTGAGAACTACTAAAAATAGGAGTAAACAATGTCAAACATCTCATTGATTGAATTTTATTAAAATAATTTTTTGTTTGTAAAATTTTATAATAATTTCAACGAATATTGTTTCTTAATTGCTTAAGTTTATATTGGAATATTTTATTTGTGTTGTTGCTAATCAAAGTATCGTCGGCCCTTGACTTCAAAAAGGTTGAAGACCCCTGGTATAGATGAAGGCTGATAAAGAGCTCATTGACCTATCAGAAGATACTTTATAAATTAATTTTGGCCCCAACCTTCTCGAGAAGTTTTTGATTTCAGTTTCAAGCCAATTTTATAGTATAAATGAAATCCTTGTTTTAAGTATACTATCTTTAAAATGAAACATTAAAATCTTATATCTTAACAACTGATATTAAAAGGTCCCAGGTGATGGATGGTCGGGTGAGCGACAAATAGGAGAACAGAACATGAAATATCGTACTTTTCGTCTCTTTCCAGTTGACAGTATAGCACTCTATAAACAAATGAACAAACAACGAACATTTCGTTGTGCTGTGGTTTTACTTTTCTAAATATATATAATGTATTTATAAACACTTTTTTGCCACTTTGATATCAAATTCGAGTTTAGTCTTCAATACTCAACTAAGATGGTTTTATTTTGTCTGTTTTGCGGATTCGCTTATTGGGTCAGTAACGATGAAAACGGTTCCGCGTGAAAAATATAAAAAAAACACTCATATAATTTGTGTAAGTACCTGATTCATAGCGACGGACTTATCAATCGGATCCATGTAAGAGAAATTATCCGCTAATTTTACGTTGTAGCTTTTGTTTCCGGAGGTGAAATTTCTGCCAACGAACGATTTGTCTGTCACCTTGGCTTCGGTACTGCGCATCATTTCATTGCTCACATCACTGGCACACTCCTCATAATCGTATCTAAAATTGAATTGAAGAAGATCATCAACTGAATTGTAGAATTGTAGACTGACCACATTAATAGGGTGACACATTAGATTAACCGCAGTAGTAAGGTTAAATTTAGACTGTCCACTCATAAAGTAGTTAGGTCAAGAAGGTACTAATACAGGGCTTGTTGCACCTGATATAGCTTAAGTGTACCTTGTTGGTTAATTGTGAGGAAGGCCAGCGGAACCAGTGGCCTATCTTTTGGCTCCCGGTGACGTAAAGTAGTACAAAATAGAAAAATAAATTAACAAGAAATTAAATATTGGAGGATTATAATATCGCCAGTGAATAAATATAATATAATCATGACCTATGACAAAAGGGTTTTCCAGATAAGTAAATTTTGTGACATTAGGAGTTCATATTGTGAGAGTAGGTCGTCGCGGACGAGAGAGCCCTCATTCGAATCACGCGAGAGACAAAGTTATTCAGTATGAAAGAGATGGCAGTGTTCCAAATTTGAATATGAAGTTGAGTGTAAAATGACATTCTGATACTTCAAATCGAGTTTAAAGTCGGATTTAATAAAAAAACCCAATGGAACTGTTTACTGCCATTTTTCTCCTGCTAGAGGGTGCAGCGACGACTTAGTTCCTAAAAGGTGTGAAGTGAGTGATGCACCGCACGAGTGAGAATTGGCATCCGCACGAATCTTGATCAATTGATTGCTGCAGTGCTATGATTGACACCTTTTTCAGCCAAAATACTGCTAAGAAACGAAAAAAATACAATTTCTTAGAAATCCCACCAAACTCACCAAATTCATACATTTCAAAATAGAAATAAAATGCCCAAGACTCTCGCTAAACTATGAAAAACAGCTGATTTGGTGGAAAAAATTGCTAATCGGTCAATCGCCGCTAGCGCCACCTACAGAAAGTTTTGAGCATGCATCCCCCCCATTGCCATTTTTCCATTTTTAGCAGTATTAATACAGTTTAGTGTGTCAACCATTTGGCAACTTTGTCCATCCACCAAACTGCCATAATTTCTTTCTTCTTCTTCAAGTATATTATACCAATTTATCTATGCTCCTTCTCACTCCTCATACATCGAGCTTCATAAGGATGCTCGCTAATGCGGTGTGTAGTTCACTTTAGACCTTTCGTTAACTAAGACACCTCTGGCGCCACCTGTGATAAGTTTTACGGACACATTTCCATGGAATGCACAGTTAGTCGAGTCATAGTCAGAAGAGGATAAATCGGTTCTAGGTTGAATCAGTCAATTTTGTGATATTAGGAGCTTATATATTGAGAGGAGATCACCGCAGGTCAAGTTACGCAGTATGAAAGAGACGTTGATGTTCCAAATTTGAAAAGACAATCTCGCTCACTGCATTTTTGGGACAGCATAAGAGAATGGGACATCAGATTAATGCCTGTAACATGAATTCCTGATACTTCAAATCGGGTTTGAAGTAGATTTGACGGATAATTAAATAAATAGGTTTCACAAATTTTAAGAGGGTGTTTTCATATGCCATATTAGATTTCTCCAGTGTCTTAATCACCCTGGAGAGTGATTAAGAGATATCATCCATGTGCCAAGAGGAAAGATGGTAATTACATGGGAGCGCTATAACAGGAGCGATATAAGAAGGCTGTACTGTAATAATTACCTCGTGAAATAGTTCCTTCCATATTTTTTCCAGTGAGCCACGGAGATGTCTTCGACGGATTTGCCGGTATTAGCTATGATAGAAAGCCAAGCGAGAGCAGCCCATATGCCGTCCTTCTCTCTGATGTGATCCGATCCAGTGCCAAAGCTCTCTTCACCGCAGAGCGAGAGGCGACCCGCATCCATCAAGTTTCCGAAATACTTCCATCCTGCAAAGCACATATGTTTTACATTCTTCTTTATGACGGTGACGACTACAATTCTCACCTCCCTGACTTAGGAGGCCATGACTGTTCTGGCTTTGTCTGCCATTAGATTAGACGAGGGTCGAACAAGTCAATGGCTCGGCTCCAATCCGATAGCCTTTGCGAAGTGGGAACTATCCTGAAAGGCCTCAGAGAATCGAGCACGTGTGGCAGAGCTGGATCAGTAGATCGTCTTCGTCAAAGTCTTTGCGACTCATTTCAGGTTGACAAGACTGCAATAGCCGGTATAACATCCCAAAAAAAAACCTTTGATTTGTGCCTCAGTTTGATTACAGTTTGTTCCCCAGTCCTGTGCTTTCTACAAACTCCAATATCTTTCAGGGAACGATCTCACTTAACTCGTCTTTTCAGGTGTTAGTTCCTTGATTGTATTAGTGGTCCACATTCACTCAGAAAGTGGGGCGATGTCTCTATTTCTTCCAGTGAAAATCTGCATAGGCCCACAGCCTCAGATACCCACATCCAAAACAAATCCGCCATCTACATTTAGTGCAAACTTCGCTTGTGAATCGAGCACACGATCTATGCGGTGCTGAGCATTTTCCGCAGTAGATGGAACATGTCAATGATGCCCTTAGGAAAATTTGTTCCGGAAAACATCGCGAGACACGCGCACAACCCAACACAGATGAAACTCAGCAACCGAGCAGATCACAAGCATTCTTACCATATGACAAGGGCGTGACAGATCGAATAAGTAAGATGCTAAACAAATTTGAAATAAAAACAATCTACAAACCGACCCAAAATATAGACCGATCTCTGAGGCCTGTTAAGGATGTAATACCACTGCAAACCCCGGGTGTGTATAAAATTGAGTGCAGCTGTGGTTTAGCCATGTTGGACAAACAAAGTGACCAATAGTCACTTGACTGATGGAACACATCAAAGCTGTTAAAAGCGTTCGGCGAGAAAAATCGGCGATCTACAAACACATATTGGACAGCGGAATTAACCACTGGGTGCAGTTTCAAAATCCCATTGTGCTATCCAAAGAACAATTTTATTTTCCCCGCATGATCCGGAAAGTCATTGAAATAAGAAGTACCCCGAACTTCAATAAAGATGACGGTTTTAAACTCTCTACTACTTAGAACTCTGTTCTTAAAATGTTCTCAATGCCTAACGCCGAACGCAGGGACTAACACAGGATACGGTGAGTGTTGTATGCATGGCGGATTTTAAAAATTCGCGCGCTTCGAAACCGCCGCCTCACCACCACCATTATAATCTGTGCAGTGGCAACGGTTTGCCGCCTACCTGCGTAACAACGGTTTGACCGCGCTTCAGTCTACCCTGGATAACGGCGGTTGCAACATCGCCGAAACGTCGGGTGCTACAAAATTCACATGGTAAATTCGTTTTTAAACCTTTTATAATGTCAAACAACCGCAATAGTCTTCGATTTCATATATGTGCTTACCCGTGGGCACTTCGAAGAGCTCTTTCTTCAGCTTCTCGGCGACCCGGTCGACGGCTGATGCTGTAGGCATACTCCTCGCGAATCCAAGTATGCTGGTCTTTGCAAAGTAAGGTATCAGAGCTAAATGGTCAGCTATGATAGCCAACGAATCGGACGGCGTCACGAAGAAGGCGTCTTTACCTAGAAATTTAATAAGCACACCTTATAATTATAAATCCACAAAGTGTGAAGCCGTAACGGACTGTAATAGTTAAAATTTGTAATAAAACTAAGATTCTTTACCGATAATCATGTTTCTGTCGCCGTCACCATCGAACGCTGCTCCAAAGTCGTTACCGCCAGCTTTGACAGCGTTGACCAGGTCCGCAGCATAGGTCAAGTTGGGATCTGGGTGGATACCGCCAAAGTCTTCGAGTGGAGAAGTGCGAGTAATATTCTTCTCTGAAGCACCCAGCTCTTCTACAAATATGCGTTTAACGTATGGACCGGTAACTGAAAAATTTACTTATTACTCAACCTTCAAGCTGTAGTCTAATCGACCTAATTAAATAATTGTTAAAAATATAAATAAAATTTAATAAAGCAATGAAATTTGCTAAGTAACATATTTATATACATCATAATCCATGTTGAACGTATACATTCGACAAGAACCCACATCCTCAAGGGAACGATTTAAAAGTATCGCGGACAAGTTTCTCAATGAGTCAACGGAAACATTTTCTTTCTAACATAATTGTGGACGATTTAAACAAACTTTCAAACAGTATCACCAAATGTGAAAAAAGTGACTGAAAACAAAATACTCAATCAGATATGGCCACATCAGCTTGGGCTGCTTGGCTATTTATTATTATCAATTTATATTATTTATACACTAGCTAAACCCGGCCACGCTTCGCTGTGGTTCAATCTGATATGAAATGAATGGGAAACGCACTGATGTCGAAGGACACCGAAGATTTCACCGGTTCAGGCAGACCCGGTGGCGTAGTGGTTAGGTCGCCTGATCTTACATTGGAAGATCCCGGGTTCGATTCCCGGCTGGGTCACCATTTTCCGTTGGGATTAAATTTACAGAATTGCATTTTCAACTCTGTCGATGAAATGCAATAACAAGACACACACTCACACACATGTTACATGCACACATATGTACATTTAAACATTTCATAGTAGGGTTGGTTGTAAGAGATTTTCATATGACAATAAACCCGCCCATTGTGAAATTTCACAATAAAGAGTAGAAAACAAAAACTTTTGTCGTGCATATTGTGTGAAAAAAATATTACTATAAAATTGCGCATATTCGAACGCAACATTGTCAAAATTTCAGGTCAATTAACCGACTACTTTTCAAGTTTTGCGAGCACTAACATACGCAGGCTGAATTTTTATATATAAAGATATAACAAAACATGCAAAATTGTTGTCTTATAACTTAAAATCTTTTTAATAAATTTCGGTGCGACTCCTGATATCATGCAATATCTTGCGGGTAATAATAATAATGCGGGTAATAATAATGGTAAAACATTCTACAAGTATTAAAAAAAAAACTAGTATGGAAATCAAATAAACTGCTGACTTGGTGCGCTTTGGCAAATCTTGGTTGTTGGAAAGGACTCCATGAGGGCTGCAAAACAGAGTGCTAGCGAGGGACTAAAAGTCAATCTAAAAGTGTAGAAAAATCAAGCCAATAGCGATGAATAAATTATGTAGGTTAGTAGAGGGTTTTGCATCCTCTGGGTCTTGCATCATGAACACAAGAAAAACTGCTAAATTCAATATACCTACCCATTCTGCAAATGTTGAAGTTTACTCAACATTATCAGAGTTAATCTACTTCTGGATTAGACGAACGCCCAAAACTCTACTATTATAGTATTCTTACCTCCATTCATAGAATCGATGAGCACATTAAATGGTTTTCCAGTTTCCGATCCGGTTAGCAATGAGCGTATCTTGGGAAAGTCAAAAATTCTCTTCATTAAATTGACATAGTCTTCCACAGAGTCAACGACGTCCACTATAAATTTTCCATTTCCATCCACCTAAAAGAAATAATGTTGTTATAATTTAAACAGTTGACTACCTCTGCTTAAATAAATCAATGCTTTATAGCAAAATCCTTAATCGTTAAAAAATATCTTTGGTAGATTTCATTTTCGCAAGGCACATTTTATTATACATATAGCTAAATTAATATATTAGTTGCCCTGGCCAATCCAGCTGACCTCTCCACTCTCTTCATTCAGGTCCAAAAACAACTTCGGGCTAGCTCTAAAACTGACCTCTCTTCTCTATGCCAACTCCAGAATAGCCAAAATCTTGATTCTGTCCAATTCTAAGGATCTGACATTATCGAAGCATGCAGTAAGTGGCTATTGTGACTCAAGTGATTTATAAGTCCGCAAGACTTTTGCGCAGTATGCTGCTTTCCATAACTTACTCTATAATAATAATAATAACAATACTTAAAACGTCAAACCATTCTCCGACATTAATGTGCTCTTCACTCTTTATAACGCCTACGTTCGCAGTATAGTGGAGTTTGAGTCACCTATATGGTCACCGCAGTACAATGTACACATTGACCGTATAGAGCGTATTCAGAAAACCTTCGTAAGGCACTTGTGTCATCGAACACTCGCTGAATATACCTCATATTCTGACGGCTTGGCAAGGTTCGAAATGCTGAGTCTTCAGCAGCGACGTAAAGTGACTGATATGACGTTCATCCACAATATACTTTCGCATCATATCGACAGCCCACAAATTCTAAGCAGAATAGCCTTAAATGTCCCATCGTGCCGAACTCGTCATCCAAGGGTATTCAATGTACCCAGACTCCATACAAATCAAGCAAGGAATTCAACTCTGCATCGAATTATGGAAGCCTACGATGAATCGTCTCAGGAACTAGACATATTCTCAATGAGCAAAAACGAGTTTATCAGAGCGGTAATAGACCAGACCTTAAAAGATTGAACAGATACATACCTGTGCAGAATCACACACTCTCATATATACACAACTATGACACATACATGTAGATGTACTTACACACACCCATTAAACACACATCACAATCACACACATAAACACACTCATCCTACTCTATCATACACACTCAGAAATCGAGAGAACATGATAATATAACATAATATATAAATATTATTACACAACATCACGCACATTAACTGTATATTAGCAGGAGACTATTTTGGCCGTAATATTGTTATTATTATTTATTAACTTAAGACCCGAGCGCTGTTTTTCTCTTTTGTTGGAATAAAAATTAAAATAAAATAAAATAAAAATGAAACCAAACTAAAAATAGAAAATTCACAATCGCAAATCATATATTGTATTAAGGGAAGGTTACTAAGCCCCATGCCTGTTCTATCGCCTAAGGTACCTAACTAGAGGCGAATCTTACCTAAAACTAAAGTTTACAACACTAAACTATTCAAGGTCTTACTTCCAAGTGAGTAACCCCATCGTACTAGGGATACATAACCTGGATTCTGCAATGGCGACCTTGGCCATATCACCCACTATGAGTTGGCACTTATTTCCTAGCTTTTAACTTAAGCTTTATCGTGCATGCAAAGGGATGCAATGGAATAGAATAGAATAACTTTATTGTGCTATAAAAACATTGATGAATAAATGAATAAACTGGTTTTATAAAAAGAGACAATTTATGCACAAATGGCGGACTTATAGCTATACAGTCAACCAGTTGTAGTCTGAACTAACAGGGATTTTTATTCTGTGAGACTTTGGAGACATTGTTTTCCCGGGTACTCGGTTACAAACGGGAAAACGTCTGGTCATCTAGGATCTGCTTCAACCAGGTTGGACCGAACCCGTTACAAGTGTAATAATGATTGTGTAAAATAGTGTAATATTATGATTAGCTTGACCCCAGTTGGTGAATTCCATAGCAACTCCGTTTGTATCTATCATGTGATTCATTCATTAAAATCACGTCATTCATAAATTATCATCCATATTTAATTTTATCATATAAAATAACCTTTAAAAAATTAACAAAGAAGTAAACATTGTTATCGAACAATAACTATTATTTAGAGAAAAAATAATATGAATACAACATCCATTGGAACAGGTTATCTACTTACGTCGAAAACATGTTGAGATACTTTGTCGATTGGACAGACAAGGTCTGGTATAATTTTGTATTCGCTAATTTTAGTTGATAACAAATAAATTTCATTGGTCATTCCGTCGGGAGCAGGGCCTCCATTTTGACAGTTAAATTTTATGCCAAAATCGTTGTCGATGCCGCCAGGGTTATGCGAAGCTGTTAGAACTATGCCTCCTGTAATGAATACCAAAACCTGATTTAATTTTTTACCGTGTAAACAAATGAAGCAATGGAAGTGTCCATAATGAACATAAATAATAATAAACAAAATGCCATAATATATACGCTAATGCTGAAAACAATTGAATAATATGGCCTTAAAGCAGTAGATTCACTTCTTGTATGTAAAAGACTTTTAAGGACCATGCAATGAGACCCAGTTTAGTCCGTATTTATTTTTTGCTGTTATGGTCTTCGCTGAGCATGATAAATGTATTCTCTATAGAAATATTGAATCATTGTTGTTTTTATATAGGCGAGTTTTAATTAATGGGCATTCTTGAAGGGGGTAAATTAGTACGAGCAGATAAGCAACTTTTGATAAAAAATCTTCAGCGCTTTTTATACTATTTCAGAAAAATAGTATAAAAAAGTGCTTAGCTGCCTCCGTAGCGGAATATGTCGCTCCAGTGTGGAATGGATCAAAACACGCAAAAATAGTCAACACTGCTGTGACTGATACTGCGAAAATTGTCTCCGGCTGCTTCAAACATACTCCAGTTGAAAAGCTTTATCCGTTCATCGGCATCGCTTCCCCTGCAATATGTCGAGATGTCATGGCTGATTCTCAACGTCTAAAGGTGATAGACGGCCGAAGACACCCACTGCAGAGGGCAAGGACCACACACCACAATCGCCTGAAATCGCAAAAGTCATTCTTGAGCCACACACAACTGCACCAAAGCAGTCAATCTTTGAACCGAATCACTCAATGGAGGGCTTCAATTGCCGAGGATGCTAAGGAGCAGATAGCACCGAGTCCCATCTCCCATATACCACCTGGAGTAGTCTCAACAGACTGAGGGTGGGTGTGACAAGATGCCGAGCCAATCTCGTCCGCTGAGGCTACACAGAAAATCCAATATGCGACTGTGAAACGCTGCAGGATGAAGAGCACCTCCAAATCCTGCCCGCAGTAGTCAATCCCCATCACACACCAGGACTTACAAGAGCCGAACGATAGGGCCATCCAGGCCGCATACTCTTTTGGAGAGATATGTTCTGACCTGGTCCAGACTTGTCAACGAACAAACAAACCTATTATTTATATTAGCTATTGGGCAAGCAGCTTAAGCTGATGAGTCCAAATCTGTATTTTGCCGACTGTACTTATGTTTATTAAGTCTGTGTTTAAATTAATTCACACTGGTTGATTCACAGTGTTTGTTTAAATTGATTCATATTGACACATTTAAATTGATTCATTTCAATTGTCAAACTCTTCCACATCTTTACTACAAGGAATATCCTCTGAAGTGAGTGTTGGCGTTCATCCTGTATATCGACTGTAGATTGGCTAGTTAGGATCTTGAACATTTCGATCAGGTTACCTTTGTCCCGTCTCGCTTTTGAGTGAGGGCAGTCTGAGGATTTTTAGCCTTTCCTTGTAGCTCAGTCGTTCTATTTGGATCGGCATACGGTCACTCTTTTTGATACCTTCTCAAGGATATCTATACCTTTGCAGAAAGAGGGGACCCAAATTGGTGACCATATTCGAGCAGCTGTCTCACATACTTTTTATATATTTTCAAGAACAATTTGGGACCTAAGCAGAGAAATTCTTTGTGGATGATGTACAACTGCGAGTTTGCTCTTTTTGCTAATGCCGCGATGTGATGCTCCCATTTGAGGTCTCCTGGTATTGTTATGTACAGGTCCTTTGTGAGTTTAACAGAATCTACTAAATGGTACGTCAACTTTAGATATCTTCTTGCGACGTGGAGAACTACACATTTATCTTTATTCAAAGTAATATAAAATCATTTCGACTTACCTAAAGTTTTATTATTACGAATTAAACTTGACACAGCAGGAGTTGAAATTATACCATTTTGTCCTACGATTAGTCTTTGCACCTAAAAATAAAAGAAATAAAATATAATTTAACAAATAATAAAATAGCTGCACATTTAAACAGATCGGACCGCGTGGGACACAATGAAATAATTGGGGATAGATAAACGAAACAAAAAATAGGAAAAAGCTGAAAAATACTTATTTTTTTGGAATTACCTTCCAATAAAATGTGTGCACTTGTACATTCTACTACCTACTGTTGAAACAGTAATTCTAATCCGAAGTTGAGGTTGTTAAAATCACCACTTTGACACCTTCTTCAGGGTCTTGTAACTGCTGACTACGCAACTTATCTGTGATTCTCGGGCATATAAAATAATTATTGACACTCAGGTCAAGACTGGTTAGAGGACGGTCTATCAACTTGATGTTTTCCTACTCCAACGTTTTTCAAGCAATGAGAGATTGAAGGATAAAAATTATGCGACGTTTCAGGTTAACTCTATGGAGTTCGGTTATCGCTTTTGGCAAACACACAACTGTGTATCAATCTGCGGTAACTGTTCTCTGTTCTTGTAAGGGAATTGTAACAATATAGATTCTATATGGCAATATGGATTTCGAGACAAAGTGACCATTTTTTTTGATATGCAGCAAAAACAGACACATTTTGGAGGTTTAACCCCCCTACCTTTGGGCTATTATTCAAAAAGTAGGTAAAACATTCTTGGGTATTTTTCATTAGATTTCTCATATATCAATCAACCTAATTTTGATACTTTCTACAAATCAACTGCTAAGTAAATATGAAGAGGCTCGTGAATTAAGACTTTTTATCAACTTCTTCCTCACACAAACCAATCTCAAAAAAGTTCTCTCAAAAAGTTTTTTTTAAATTGAACGTACGGCGTTCGAACGGCAAACGTGATGTTGCGTTCGGGCGATAATATAGCGGCCGTATCACCTACTTTCGTATGGGTGGGGCGGTTAAGCTCAGTTTCGAAGACCCAAACAGCTGATCGACACTGTTTTGGGCTCATAATATGACATTAGTCAATATAACATAAGACAATATAATATTAGTCATATTATGACTAATGTTGGGATTCTAAATACCAATGATATATGGTTGTTCCATTTCACCTAACCATACCATGTTCTTATTTTTCTTTTCTGTAAACGGCTTTAGATCAATAATAAAGATCAGTGTTTACAGACCAGCACGACTTGTGGTACTAACTTCTTCCGAAGTATTTAATTCCCGATCATTTAAGTCCCCTAGCTGTTTAGCCAAATAGGAATTTTAACACTTTTTTATTTAAATCCCTATTCTTCTCCTTCCTATTCTGCCAGTGGCATTTTTATACCAAATTGATTCTGTACCATCATGTGGTGCCCATTTGCAACTAAAAAAAAAATAAAAAATATTTTATGGCCAACTAATCGTGAGTGAACCGTTAAAAATATTTTTAAATTGTACATTTATTTGTGTGTAAACTGTTGGTGGCTGAGGTTTCACAACTCGCTAATAAAATCATATTTGCGGAGCTCTGCAGGCAAGCGCGGAAGCAACATGATGAAGCTTCGTTTATCTGGTATCCTTTTGCATCCTGTCCTATATCTCCAGATCTTCCTTCACTCTCAGTATTTATGAATAGGTAGCATAAAGGAAACAGTTCAAATTTAAGATATTATAATCATTCTAATAAAAAATGCAATCTTTGAATTTATAATATAATAATCGTCACCTTCACCATTTGGGCCTGCGGCCTATACTGCCACGGATAAAAACAGTCTTCTGCCATGGCTAAAATCATACTGTGTTAAAGTTCTTTCTTTTAGTTAGTTAAAAAATATGATAGTTTAAAAAAAACTAACAGCCTATCGCCATATACTTAGGTGTTTATGAATGAATGAATGTCTATGAATTTAAAAAAATATATAACCTAACTTATCGAAATGAAGGTGTTTGATGCTTCTTTAAATGCCTATATCTTGCTTATTTATTAAGGACGAATAAATAATATTGCAGTTTCAGAATCAGAGTGGTGAATATAATCAGGTGATGTTAAAATACAAACAATGAAGAATAGGTACCAATACTAGAATAATACCATCAGACAATCAAAACTGCGATGACTCGTTTCTATAGGTAAATAACAAATGTAAAACAAAAGCCTATAATAGGGTGGAATGGAAAAGGATTCTTGACGAAACAGACTCACAGTAAATTGTAGTGTCAATGATGAAGATGTTATTTGCGTTCTAGATATGTATATTTGAATTTGAATATTTTCATGAGAATGGAATATGATGATAAAGGGGAGTGCTGAATTGAATCAATTGCCTAGAATACAGGAAACTAGGTTGCCACTGGTTTTAGTGCAAATTTACATTGAGTCAGTTACAGGTGACAGTGCTGGCGCCGAGAACTGACTCTCACTGTTTAAATACATAAAGTCAATCAGCCGTAGTTATTTCTTCAGAGTATGCACATGTTATTAAAGTCAGTATGGAAAATGCATCATTTTCGCTAGTTAAAATTTTCCCTACAATACGGTGCCAGCGACTGATTAACTACTTCAGCGTTTAGACAAGGTCAGTACAGCTGCCGCGTGCGGTGAGGGGAGCGGACTGTCTCCAAAATATATAATGGGAATATTGAAGTCAGCACTGATACGACAGCACTGTAGGGGAGAGGGCGGAGAGTTGATCCCTAGGGAGACTTGATCCTTATTCAAAATTGGCGCTTCTGTTTAATTTTTATTTGCTATGTTGGCATCCCTGTAAAGTATGATGCGACAACTGGCAACCATAGTGTTATCTGACGTTTAAACGCATGGACGTCACTGCTAGGAAGTGTTTGTTATTTTACCGACTGACAGCGTCTTTTTTGGTATGTATTACGACTCATAAATATCTTTAATCATTCGGTTAATCTCTGCATTGCATACAATGCTCATATTCTCGATACTTTTGTTAATAATGGTTAAAAAGAAAAAACGGAAACGACCCTCTGTATCCACACAATCTACTTCTTTTGCTCGACACGTCATGAAGGGAGATTTGATCCCTAAAAGCGTAGTGAGACTTGATCCCGGGATCAAGTCTCCCTCTTTAATAGTCTAATGCGGGTATTATATAATTTTTAGATGCCTCGAAAGTACATTCCAAAGGAAGGAGTGAAGAGAAGGGTTCCACCAGATGAGAACCGACTCAGAGCGGCAGTAAAAGCAGTACGGGATGGAGGGAACTACAAGACGACTGCCAAATGGTTTGAAATTAATGTAATGACTTTAAAGAGTTATTCTTATAACACTATGGTTGCCAGTTGTC
Source organism: Micropterix aruncella (assembly GCA_944548615.1). NCBI lineage: Eukaryota > Metazoa > Arthropoda > Insecta > Lepidoptera > Micropterigidae > Micropterix > Micropterix aruncella. The sequence goes on from OX155963.1 coordinate 23,683,162, forward strand.
GCATCATACTTTACAGGGATGCCAACATAGCAAATAAAAATTAAACAGAAGCGCCAATTTTGAATAAGGATCAAGTCTCCCTAGGGATCAACTCTCCGCCCTCTCCCCTACAGTGCTGTCGTATCAGTGCTGACTTCAATATTCCCATTATATATTTTGGAGACAGTCCGCTCCCCTCACCGCACGCGGCAGCTGTACTGACCTTGTCTAAACGCTGAAGTAGTTAATCAGTCGCTGGCACCGTATTGTAGGGAAAATTTTAACTAGCGAAAATGATGCATTTTCCATACTGACTTTAATAACATGTGCATACTCTGAAGAAATAACTACTAATTCGTTTTCTATCCTATTTATAATGTCAAACAACCGCGATAGTCTTCGATTTTATATAGACTTTAAAGAGGTTGTGTAAAAAGGGCATTGAAACTGCCCCAGGTTATAAGAAATCCCAGGTATTCAGCGTAATTGAGGAACATGAATTAGGGTTATTCCTCCAAAGCATGGCTAACATGTATTATGGTTTAACTGTCGGCCAACTAACAAAACTAGCGTACTCATACGCAAAAGCCAACCACAAGAAATACCCTAAATCCTGGAATGAAAAGGAAGAAGCTGGCCGTGATTGGTTCCGTGGTTTTCTGGAAAGAAACCCAAGGCTGTCCATCCGAACTCCCGAAGCTACTAGCTTGGCACGCAGCACTGCCTTCAATAGACACACCGTAGGCGAATTTTTTGGGAAGCTTACAGATGTCTATGCGAGGTTTACTTTTCCTCCTGAACGCATATGGAACGTTGACGAGACTGGTGTAACCACAGTGCATAAACCCTCGAAAATAATTGCGGTTAAGGGCGTGAAGCAGGTGGGCAAAATGACCTCAGCAGATCGTGGAGAACTGGTAACCGTATGTGCTGCAATAAGTCTTCCGGGAGTCACACCCCACCATTTACAATCTTCCCCCGAGTAAATTGGCAACCACGAATGTTAAACGGCACGCCTCCAGGCAGTGATGGGATAGCACACCCGAGCGGCTGGATGACAGGACCAAATTTTTTGAAATTTCTCCATCACTTCACTCGATTTGCGCAGCCTTCTGTTGAACGAAAACACTTAATAATCATGGATAACCATGACAGTCATATTCAACTAGAAACTCTAAACTATGCCAGAGAACACGGTATTGTAATACTGACCATACCCCCCCACACATCTCACAAGCTGCAGCCACTCGACCGGACGGTGTTTGGACCCCTGAAAACTTATTACTCCCAAGTGGCAGCTAATTGGATGCTGCAACATCCGGGTCGCACCCTCACAATTTATGAAATCGGCGAGCTGTTGGGAGAGGCGTATCCTCGTGCTATGGCTCCATTAAATATTACGAACGGCTTCAGAGTTAGTGGCATTTGGCCGTTGAATGGAAATATATTCCGTGACGACGAATTTCTGACTAGTGCGGTCACCGATCGCCCCAAACCAACAGAGGAAACTGAATGTACACCGTTAGTCATAAGCGATTTTCCCAATGCAGCGGGTGACGATATGTCAACGGTTAGCATTGCCACAGACGCGTGAAGTTGTTCCTAGTACTTCAAGCTCTTCGTGTGTGCTGGAACCCACTAGCCAGACATCAAGCAGAAACGGTGTACACCATTATTCGCCGCATGACATCATGCCCTACCCAAAGGCTGCACCTCGGAAAATCCCAACTAAGGGTAGACAAAGAGGACGGTGTCGTATACTCACTGACACCCCTGAAAAAATTGAAATAGAAGAGTTGTGTCTAAAAAAGGCTACTAAGGGGGCCAAGATTAGCCAAAAAAAGCAGAAAAAAGTAACCAAGTTGATTACTTTTAGTTCCTCTGATGAAGAAGATGAGCTTCTCAGTTTACCACCTGATAGCAGCGGTGGATCAAACTTCTTGAGCGAAGAAGATGAAGATGAGGATAATATTGCTATAGATGGCAAACTGGAGCCTGACGATTTTGTTTTAGTCAAGTTTGCGATGAAAAAGTCCTTAAAATGCTATGTCGGCAAAGTCATCAGTGTCAACGAAGATAATATCTTAAAAGTCAACTTCCTGCGTCGGAGGGGAGGAAAATTCTGTTTTCCTGTGATCCCGGACATCAGTGAAGTTGACCAGCGGGACGCAAAAAGGCTGCCGAAGCCTACAAGCAAAGGAACGGCTCGAACAGAAGGCATTTATTCATTTAAGTACAAATTTGATAGCTCTGTCTTTTAAATATCAATAAAATGAGTTCTTTTTTTCACTTATTTGTGTGTTCCTTTCAAGGGATTCCTTCCTAATGAAATAAGAAACTAATATGCACGGGGTGTAATTTTACCAAAAGCTTAAGCAGGTTAGTGGTCTTCTAAGGGAGACTTGATCCCGGGAATCAAGTCTCCCACGCTCAGGGATCAAGCCTACTAAGCTAAGGGAGACTTGATCCCTGTAAGGTCTTACAAGAATCGTTCTGCTGAAATTTTCTGTATCATTGGAAGGAGTTAGAAGGTGCCAAGAGATCAATAAAGGATCACACTATACAGTACAAGTTTGAGATCTTTAAATTTGAGGCTAATCTTGGAGCTAAGGGAGGAAAACTAAAAGTGGGATCAACTCTCCCACCTCTCCCCTACTGACTTGAAGTTAATTTGTACGATGGCAGTACCGGGTCAGCACTGACTTGATTTGAGTTTGAAGTCAATAACTGACTCAATGCCTTCTACTCGCAGTGCCAGTAAGTTGAGTATAATGTCCTTACCCCGTTACCGGCGCAAATCTTGATGATTTTATCCACAACTTCTCTCACTAAATATCTGCCATCGCCCCCGACGACGAGGGTGGATCCCCCGATGTTATCCTTATTCGCATCTAAAATGCACTGTATGAAGTTTTCCGTGTAATTCTCTTGCGTGAACACCTTCACCTTCTTCCGCAAACCGCTGGTTCCAGGTTTTTGGCCCTCGAACGGCGTAGTCGTCACGGTTTTCACTTTTAACGCCATTTCACACTGGGATATAAAAAAAGCCAGTCGCCCAGGGGCTATTTCACCTCGTTGCCGATAAGGCAGTTACCGATTTATTTTTAAAATGTGATAAGAAAATTGAATAACACCGCGCAAAGCGATGGGACCCAAGCGCGAACGTGCGAATGTCAGAAAAGTCGGAAAAACGAGTTTCGGAAATGTCATTTCAAAGTCGTTTGATAAGGCTGGATGACGTTTAAATAGGTAGGGAATACTAATAAACAGTGATCGTTGGTACGATAATAAATAAATCATTTTAGTAAACCTTTCATTACGGCGCGTAGTAGCTCTCCTAGACCGCAGGTAGATATTTACTTAAATATTTCCAAACAAAACAATATACTTGAGAGCAATAAAATCGCACCCCCACAACGTTTTTACTTACAGCAAATTAATATCATAAGAAATTAAAATGTCACATGAAATAATATACCTACTATAATATTACATGAAATTAAAGTGTATAATGTTAAATCAATGAAAAATTTAATGGAAGCTGTCATTCGGCCTAAGTAAGCAACACTGCTTTTTAATAAAAATGTTTTTTTCTAACTTTCGTTGTAATTCTATTTTTGTCGCCAATTCTAAAGCTGCCAAATTCACGAAAACGTGCACTTTAGATGGTGACCCCCAAAAAGCACTTTGTTGGGACAAATCAAGCACAAAAGGGTGCCATTGGATATGGATAGGCGTTGGAATAGACTTTGAATCTGCATTAAAAAAAATACCAAACTTTGATTTCCTTGAGATTTTTTATTTTTTGTTGAAAATTCATGCATGTGCGATTTTTTGCTCTCACGTGTACGATCTTTCCGAGGCCTATACCTCAGGTCATAGACTAATTACATACGTAGGCAGCATGATAAGTATATTGCCGACACTACAAAGATCGGATATTTAAAAAAAAATACGAAATTTCAAAAGAGGCTTCTATGAGGCTCTCTAGACGATCAAGCATGCTTGTCAAGCATCACGTCGCGGGCTGGGAGGGGATTGTAAACCGCAGGAAACAGGCATTTTTTTATTAGTTACCAAAAATGCCTAATTTTGTAGTTTAAACCAGGGAATCACGTCATTCATCAATCAGTTACGTCTATTTAACCTGACTCCTTGGTATAAAACTACAAAATTAGGCATTTTTAATCAATATTAAAAATATATTTGCATATTTCCTGTGGTTCACGATCCCCTCCCCGCCCGCGACGCGATGCTTGGCAAGCATGCTTGATCGTCTAGAGAGCCCTTAACTATCAATTTCTAGCCTAAGCAATATGCTACTCGCGGTGCGTTGAATTTCACACCTCTTTAGGCAACTGCCATTTAGGCCGTCCCTCTAGCAATATAGATCCCTATTGATTTCAACGTCTGGCCTGCCGGGCAACGTAAAACCATAAAATCAATGGTAAAACATAACCTATCGTACATGTTACCTCGCAACACTACCTCGCTACATACCCCGCACGGGGGGCGCCAGTTTTGCATGCGGCAATTTTGCACAAATGTCACTTTTGACAGTTCCAAATTTGTTGAGGGCAGATTTGTAGGAGGCAACCTTGCAGGCGGCAACCTTGCAGGCGGCAACCTTCAGTAGTTTTTAAGTTTTTCTGTTAGGTTAGGTTTTTCTTTCCCTAAAATCGAAGTGACATTAATTACCGGCATCCTTGTAGTGGATGACTTTTATACATCAAACTAAACATTAAAAAACATGTTTTAAGTTTTTCTGTTAGGTTAGGTTAGGTCATTTTGACATTTGCAAAACTGCCTTCTGCAAGATTGCCTTCTGCAAAACTGCCGCCTGCAAGAATGCCGTCTGCAAGATTGCCGTCTGCAAATTTGCCTTCTGCAAGTTTGATGGGACCCCAAGAGGACAACAGCGACTTCTTAGATAAAAATATGGCAACACCGGTCGGTTTAACTGTCAAATCCCAAATTCGAACTTTGAATCTGACATGATCAGTGAATGTGACTTTTGCCATTTTTGCGTAGGGTACGCGTGGGGTATGCCGAGTAAGGGTAAGCATTCATAATTTGAGTGGGTGATATTTTATCATCTAACAAAGAAACACGACATTATCTTTTTAAAAAAATGTATTCACTTACCAAATTAAAAAAACAGCTTACACAAGTGGAAAAAAAATGTGTTTCATATATACATCGCATAAATTTAAAAAAGCGGACTTTCAAAGCCGCACTATTAAAACGAAAGAAATTATACACAACATTATCATAATTATAAAAAAAGAGAAAATCCAAAGGAAATGGTAATTTCAATCAAAAACAGAGGATATGGTCTAAAATCAAGTGAATGCGGGATCACGAATCATTTTTTAAAAAAGAAATTGGATGCTCTAGATTTCCTACCACATTGCGATTATCAATATAACTTTCTTTTATCTCAATATTCGTGGTAAATTTCCAAACCGGCACGTCATTGGGTTTTAAAAAACGTTTATACGAGTTTTATACGCCGATAAGCTGTGTTAGTTACATTCGAAAAGTATTACAAAGAAAACATTAGTCACGCAAACATTATCTCATACGTTAAAAAAACCAGACAAAATTCGGTGCGACATAAGTCATATAAAATAATTCAAAAATAGGGGTGTATATAACGCATGAAATTTAAAAGCGCTCAATTGGTAATAAAGAATCATCTCAATTTGTCATTTTTAAAAATATACTAAGTCAGTTACGATTTAATAAATGCGACTTTTAAATTTCAGTTGTTATTTTTTCTAAAATTGTCACAATAACAGGGTTTCAATACGATACGGAAAAAAAGAATAATTGAACAAACTTACAATCTATTTTTTTTTTGTTTTCTTTTTTAATATGCTTTTTTGTTAAAATATCGTTATTTAATGGATAATAAATGTGTGGCTTAAAATTAATTGAATAAATATAGTACATTAAAAGAGGGCTACGATTGTGGATCTATTTAGATCACTGACCATTGTCTTTCATCACCATTTGTGGGGACGACATATTGTTGTGGATTTTGTTGACCGATTGTAGAATGCTGCCGTTGGGGTCCGTCTGTCGCTTTTGCAGTTCTATAGATAAATAACCAGTTCAATTACTTCGGAACATTAAAAAAACATCACAAAAATAGAAATGCTTGGGAACGAGCGACCATTCCATGCTTCACAAATTTTCACATTCTTGGATTAACATATATTTTTACAACCCATATATGACATACAGTAAAACCTTGATTTCCTGGCAACCTCAAAACCTTTTATTTGTCCCCTTCTGTTAACCGTCAGTCTTCATAATGGCTTCGAAGCATTGCGATTAGCGCGTATGACTCGAAAATTATTTACCTACTGAAATTGTGTCAATACATATCAAACTTGCTTTGCGATTGTAGTATTTATTTGTTTACTAGATTCTGTACACTATATTGGTTGTCTTAGTGTCAGTCAATTGAGCCTACAGTACCTTGCGAATTAATTGGAACGAAGAGCATTTTTCTTCGAAAAGTGCTTTATTGGACATAAATATACAAAAACAGTACAAGTAGTTATAGATTGTTAAGTTTTAATATAGAATGTGTCCTTTTGCATTGATAACACCTTTAACTCTTGTAGGCATATAATTTACCAGGTTTTGACAGCTTTCTTTCAGTTCATCGTGAAACCAGACTTGAATTACTGCACTGATCATCTTGGTTTTCGTTGTATAATCCATCTTGGAGAGCCATGTTTTGCAAATGGCCCAGAGGTTTACGATCGGGTTGAGATGGGGGAGTTTCAGGGCCATTCAAGTACAGTAATTAATTCTATGTGGAAAACTGTTTTACTTTTTTCAAAGAATGGCATAGGGCAAGATGCTGTTAATTCCTCGTCTGAAGGATAGACCTTTGGAGTTGCTTCTCCTATCATAGCACTGGATCACTCTTACCAGTCACTGGGATGATAAGTTATGACCAATATATTGACATCTTATCAAACCATAGGATACGGGAGCTCCACAAGGTCTATCCTTCCAAAGAGGAATTTTTCAACAGAATCCGCATGCCATTCTTTGAAAAAAGTGAAACAGTTTTTCACACAGAACCAAATTACTGTACTTAAATGGCCTGGAAACTCCCCCATCTCAACTCGATCGAAAACCTCTGGGCCTTTGCAAAAAAACGGCTCTCCAAGACGGATTGTACAACGAAGACCAAGATGTTCAGCGCAGTAATTCAAGTCTGGTTTCACAATGATGAACTGAAAGGCAGATGTCAAAAAAACCTGGTAAATTATATGCCTACAAGAGTGAAAGGTGTTATCAACGCAAACGGAGAACACATTCTATGTTAAAACTAACAATCTATAACTACCAGTACTGTTTTTGTATGTTTATGTCCAATAAAACAGTTTTTGAAGAAAAATATTCTCCGTTTCATGTACTGCAGTAGCAGTATCGTCTGTAATTTATCATTAAAATAAGGACTGTATTTTTGTCATAATCACCTAAGTCACAGTATCAGTGGAAATCAAACTCACCAGTCTAATTAAACAAACTCATCGAAATCAAACTCACAAATCGGAAATCTAACTCGCCAAAGTATTCCTATCTATTAGTTGAAAATATAACTATAAAGCTAGTGCATTTGCTTTGTACAGCCGCGTTAAGTTCATGCTCCAACAGATGGTGTAGTATTTAAATTTTAATTATTACAATACATGCTGAATATGTACTTTGGTTGTTCCAGGAAAACTGGTTTTTTAAACCGTATATACTCATATATGGGTCGTTTGTCGGAGTAGCGTCAGACTGTTTATTTTTACCTATAATTGTAGACAACATCTTCTTCCTGGGTCCCAAAGCTGTGATTCCAATCTCAATCAGATCGCTATCAGTGAGGGAAGCAAAAGTTCCCACGTCGATTTCGTGGGTCTGGAATATTTCTGTAAAAAATAAAACAAATATCTTTGCAGGTACTAGATATGCGTCTATACCTGAATATATGTATAACTCAAAGTTGTATCGTATGTCTATGATATTAGTAGAATGAGGTATCATACGCCATAGTCAAGGGGAAACAATTGCAATCATTATGGTAGCAAATGATGTTGAAAGAAGCAGGTGCGGATCTAAGGGAGAGAGGTGGGAGGCAATGGAGAATTTAGCTCCCTCACCCACTGCCCTTGTCCACATTTACCATCATCACCCGGGTAAAAACCCAATATGGGCTGAAAATGTTGCTGAAAACCTCCATACCACATAGAAAATGCGCCAGAAAACCTTAAAACATGTCTGCAGGAAAATCACAATGTAATTAAAGTCTGTCCTTGCTGCTTCGTAAAACTTGTCTTAAATTCATTAGGTCTGTAGCTGCCTTCCTCCTTAGATAATTTGTCTAAGTTATCATCCATAGTCCAGAAAAGACTGCTGTATGTGCTTGTTTATATGGTGAAATGGAATGGATAGTCCAGACGGTACATACTTACAGGGAGCGAATGGGCTCAGTGCAGTTGGGCCATTATGATCTATGTGTTAGGGTCACCCCAACTTACGGGTTAGCATACATCCGGTGGCCTCCAAGAAGAAGTGCGAGCCCGGGTAGGACTCTGTGCCCGTGGGCCGGTTTGCCTTGGGAATCGTACTTCGGGCGCTCCTCGACGGTTTGCACACTGTGCGGCGTCAGGGGGAGTCTAGAAACGGCTTTGTTTTCTATAGAGCGGGGGCTTGATGCCTTGTAGTAGCCGGGCAATTGATGCCGTGGTCCGCGATAGATTTGGTTAATACCAAATCACCGCTAGCATAAGAGAGAGGACCGCGCAAGCGACCTCGAACCCGTAACCAGTCGGGAGGACGGAGAAATCCGGCCGAAACTAATATTAAGGGAGCGAGGGCGGCCCGCTAGGTGCACGTTCCCGGTGTCTCTTTGATAAGGCATTGGCTTCTTACGGGCGAGTTGGCATAGCTAGACAGTGGACTGTTTCGTCCGAAGTCTTCTATTTTCACCACACTGGAGACAAAACGATCACCATCGTTTAAACTTCCTGGGGCGACAGGTTCACTCTTTGTAGTCGATACCTCTAAGGTACATACTTATGAAATAGTCGATAATGACATCTCATACAATCGATTAGGACACAGCTACAGATGGGCATTTTGGCAGTCAAACATGCAGTCTGTATATGACTGTCGGAAATGCAAAATTCGGTAACGATATTTGGCATGCCGGCTATGGTCCTACACCATTATGCTTCATACATCGTCTTTATCAAACGGTTTCCCTATTTGACCATTATTGTAGTCAGGGAGATCATTATTCAAGGAGCCGACATACTTCTGTGGGCAAAAACTAAGGTGAATTTTGTTATAAAATGATTTTTAAAAATTAAATGATCCAAATCTATTTCATCCCCTTCAAAGTAATCCCCTCTCAATATAATGCACTTATGCCAACGTTTTTTCCAATCGCGATTCACGTTGAATCTCTTCAATCGTGTCAAAACGGTGTCGTCTTATGACTTTGGAGAATAGCCAGAAGTCACCCGGAGCCAAATCAGGCGAATACGGTGGTTTTGGAACGATATGCGTTGAGTTTTTGGCAAAATGGTCACGAAGAATGGGTGCAGTTTGAGACGGCGCATTATCGTGGTGCAAAAACCAAGAGTTGAGCCTATTTTTGCAAATATCTTCACGCAATTGACGCATAAAACTCAAATAATATGCCTTGTTGACAGTTTGGCCGGGCGGAAGGAATTCATAATGCACCACGCCACGATAATTGAAGAAAACTGTCAACATGACCTTGATTTTTGATTGACTTTAGCGTGATCTTTTTGGTCTTGCCTCACCTTTGGCACAATTTTCGCTTGATTGATCGGTTATTTCCGGGTCGTAAACATAAATCCAAGTCTCATCTCCCTTAATCATGCATTTCATCTTGTCCTGATAGTCAGAAAGAATCATTTTACACACTTCAACGCGACGCTGTTTTTCCAAAAAAATTAGTGTTTTTGAAACCAATCGAGATTTGACGTGTCTGAGGGCCAAAACATCTTTCAAAATGGTTTTCAGTGATCCTTCTGATATTCCAACCATATTAGTAAGGTCTCTAACAGTTAATCTGCGATTTTTGAGCACTAATTCTTTGATTTGATTGACGTGTTGCTCGTCAGTTGATAGTCGTTCGGGGCATTCCAAGTTATCAAACAGGGCGTTCAGTCTGCCTTCTTTGAAGTCTTTGTACCACTTATAAACATTTTTTCTGCGACCAAATCAGGCCTTCTGCTACAAGGCCAAGGCCTGCAATCAAGGCCTTCTGCAACATTCTGAACGTTTCCGTTGCCGAAATTTCATTCCGCAAACAAAATTTAATGGCACTTCTTTGCTCATCAAATTCAGACATTGTGAAAATTGCCAAAATCACTTTTAGTCGTTTAGAAAACACAAGCGTAACTATGTAACAAATGATCACATTGACATGAAATTTTGCAGATGTCAGTAACAGTAGTACCAACATAAAAATACAAGAGTTTGCCCGAATAGGTTAGCTTGCGAAGTTTAAATTAAAAATCACCTTAGTTTTTGCCCACATTAGTACATATTTCATGATGAATTCATCCTCCTGATTGAAAAAAACAGTGACAAAACCTTGCAGACCTGCCAGCAAGCACAAGGATCACTTTTGATACAGTTTGTCGGAGGTACCAGTGAGATTCCCATTTAAATAAAGAATATCTACTAAGTTACAGCACAAGGTCACGGTGCGCTCACACCGGTGACATGTCGGTGCACCGTGACCTTGTGCGGTAATGAAACATCACAGACAGGTCGAAACATCACCAACGATCAAACAATCGCAGTCAGATGGGAATAACACATTTTAAGGAACTACCCTCTTTGTCTGCACACTGTACAGGTTATTTTTTTATTTTTTTATTTGTTGAGTGGGGCTTTTCTAAGGTCTTTATGAGCCTTGTAACACTGCGACCATTGCTGATCTATTGTGCTCGCCACCTACTATAGTTCTGCGCTAAGCCTCGTGTCATTTAAGAACCGCAGCAGGCTTTTGGCGCCAGATTGTTTTACCTCCTTAGGTTGGAGGTAGTGACCACCCAAGTGGGTGTATCTTTTACGCATCAGCGGGCCACACTCGCACATGAGGTGCTGGGGAGTTTCCTCTGCCCCTTGGCAGAACCTGCACATTTTTGTGTCTTTGAGCTTGAGGTTGAACATGTGTTTGTTCAGGCCACAATGCCCTTACCAGTATGCGTAGATTGTTCCTATTTAGCGATAGGGCCTCACGGGCCGTCTTACGGTCGTAAGGCTTAATAAACGCTTTGGAATGATTCAACCCTGGCGTGTTGTTCCAGTTCCACTGTACAGGTTAATAGCTAATACTATTTTAGGACTCACCAGTATACTTGGCCAGGCCGATGTCCTTGAGCAGAAAGTCAAGCTGCTCGAATTTGCAAGGTTTTTGCTGGGGCGTCGTGCGCAAGATGGGAGAAATGGGCGATCCGTTCTGGGAAGGCACTTTCGTGGCCTTTGGAGTCTCCGCATCGTCGGCGTTGTCATCGTTCAGGTTGGCAGCGGAAGGCGATTGTTGAACCTGGACCATGTTTGAAAATATTATGTAAGTAACAAACGTTGATAAAGAAGGTTTTTTGTGATTATTTTATTATAAGCATGTGAAAGCGTTTTCGGGCAGCACGAGAGAAACATTTTGACCTAAAAATATTTTTTTGCACTGATAAAACCCGGTATCACAATTCAACGGAGGCGGTTAATCTATTCCTTTACTACTGGAAATGCTTGTTGTATCTTTATCGTTTTTTAATGTATTCGAATCGACTCCTTTCTCCATATAAAGGTATAAGAACAGGAGTCCTCTATCAGAGCAGAGGCTACAAACGCTCGCAATCCTATCGCTTTTGGACAGTGAAAACCGAGAATCGTTTTAAACAAAATTATAAACACTAACTATTGCTATTGATATGTAATGAAATATAATGGCCATTCACTCACATTCCTTTCTCTAAGCAACTAACTGCTAGATTACTGATTAGATTACAAATCTAATGATTAATATACCTACCCTTTTCCAATCGTCAAGCCCCAAGCTGGATTTAAAAATAGTTTCCCCTTCGATCCGGCAAACCGATTTTTAACGCCAGACACCCGAACACAGGTCCCCTACCTACGGGACCTGTGTTCGGTTCGGCTCGGCTTATAACCATATGATCTTTGGTACAGAACACCAAAATTAGACTTTCAGCATTTTAACAATAAAAAAATTTACTATTTTATTTTTCATATTATCTATAAAAGAACAACCCTTCATTTCAAAGCAGCTAGAAATATGTAGATTTATCTGTGAAAATCAAGATTATTAGTTTCAGTTTCAATTTATTATATTTATAAAAACCTGGTCACATGTAGAATTTACACATTTTTGAAACATTTTTTTGTTGCTATTAAAATTAAAAAATCCAATGTATGCAATTACAAATTAAAATAACTTGCAAAAAAATCCAATCATATAAGGTAAAAAAAAGTTAAAGTAGTACTTTTAAATAATTTCAATAAAATCAATGCAATAATCAAAATTAGTTGGAAGACTCATAAAACACAGTTAAAAACAAAACAAATTTGTATGGGGTGCTCTAAGAGTCCAATGTTGCATTTTTTCTTCAGGCAATTTTAGTGTGATTTTTATTTTGAATTTTATGCGTCTATATGAATAGAGGATATAAAGATATTCGATTTAATAAATGAAGGACGCGATCGGAATTGCTCTCAGCTCAAAGTACTAAACAAGCTCAGAGTCTGGTCAGAATTAAGCGTACACCGCTCACTGCTGAACGGCCGACCCCGGCCAATCAGAACTCGACATCGGGGTGGGAATCACATGGAAAGTATCGAGTTCCGAGATTAGCTGAATATAGGACAATATTGACAATATTGAATTCAATGTCCTGTCGCGTTGACGTGTCGTATCGCCACTTCAAAATCCTGGGGATGCAATCGAGGTTGCCTACACCTCATAATCTTTCAATGGGTTACTCACTGCATGATTTAGTTCATTGTGTAAGTTCCAGCCGCTGGGTGAAGTATGACTGAAGCCATATCCCGACCATTTAGTGGTGGGCACTCGGAAGCCACCAGTAATGCCATCGCGCATGACCTGTTCCAAAAAAAATGTATGCAATAATTAATATAATAATGGACAAATGTAAACTCCTCTATCATTTATCACTAGCACCGCAACCAGAGAGGGGTTTGATTATTGAATCGATACAGAAAATATCGTATTTAGAGACGATTTTCAGTTGTTTTTCAATTGACAGTATTTGAATTAACAGTAAGCAGAATCGTACAAGGGTGAGAGACAGTGGCATAACTAAGCCGGTGCAGCCGGTGCGGCGCACCGGGGCCCACGGTAGTTCGGGGGCCCAAAATGAAACTTCCATTAAGATTGACGTTCCATCCAACTACTATATATATCCTTCTAGCCGTGTTCAGCCATAGCGACGGCATTGTAGATTCTAGTGACTTCTTTAGTCTTCTCAGAGTCCATTGTTCAGAAGCAGTCAAGTGCGCAGGCTTTATTATAGTGCACAGGTGGGCGCGCGACCACGGGTGCACTCTCTCTTCCTCCCTCTTCTGAACCTGATGGAACGGAGACCGTTACGACCAGAGAAAAGTTTGGATGCAGATAAAATAAAATTAATTAATTAATCGCCAACACAGTGATGGCTGTCATTGTTAAATTTGTACTCAATATTGCAGAGCTATTTTTTCGGATTTAGTTCGTTTTTTCACACTGTCATTTATGAAATTGGTAGTTATGGCTTGTGGCGATGTTTAAGGTTTTTCTGGAGCTATTGTAGAGATGACCGGTGACTTATTGGTAGTTGTTGTAGTAGGCGATGATGTAGAAGATGCAGCATTATTGGATTTATCCTGGTTTTCTGATGATCTCGTGTTGTTGCTCATGGGGCTGTGTTGAATACAGCATACAGTCTCTTGTTCCAACATTATACAAAATTGTGATAGTTTCCCTTTTGGCAAATCCCCGTCAGTTTTTGGACAATTTTCCGGCGGTAGACATACTCCTAAAACGCCATTTATTTCACATGACTTTTCACGGCAGTGTATATGCCAGGTCCCTTGGCACTTCCGCAAGGGCTCTTTCCAATACTGGTAACGGCGATTATGTTGAAGAGGCATTGGTTGTCAGCTATCGTCACTTGCAGAGGTCCACCACTATCGCCTCCACAAGAGTCTCGTCGTCCTTCTAAGCTGCCAGCGCACAATTGATCGTCCGTTATACCTTGCGGTAACCTCTTTCTGAGAGTCTTTGCATATAGTCTTCGACAGGTCGGCTGGTCAATCAAATCCACCACCACCTTCAGTAAGTCGTTCGATGTATCTTCAGCAAAGTCGATCTGCCCCCAGCCAGTAACGACAGCTCGCTTGTTTTCGATGGTCGACTTTGTCCATAGACACGCTGGTCGAATATTTAAAGTGAACAGCTCAGACCGATAAGATAAGGCCCTTTGGGACGCGTCCCGTGTTAACCGCGAGTGAATCCAGACTGTAGAATTGCACTATATTCTTATAAATTTATTATTTAATTATTATTTAGAGGTGAGAAAAATTTTAAAATATGTTGACACTTAGAATTTAAATTTCGAAAAATAGGAAGAATAAAATAAAATAAAAAATCCAACTACTAGGAAGCTAAGAAAGCCGAAAAAAAATGGATGTCTCAAAACTGATCGATGTTTTTGCAGAGTGCAAATCAAGACAAAAAGCATTCAGAAATGAATTTGTTCATATTTTTAAAAATATATTCAGTAGTTAATTTAAATATGTAGATATGCAAAAATTGGTACATTTGTAATAATATTGTGGTTGTGTTTTAGTGTTACCAGTTTCGCACTTCTTTATCTTTTTAATTTCTCACTAACATTCTAAGGTGGAGAAATATAATTCAGTAATTGAATTAACCCTAAAGCGTCATATTAATATAGGAACAAATGTTTCGAACATTCTCCCGCGAAAATGTTTCTAGCAAAAATCCCTCGTGTCCCGCTGAAGTGCTTGAGCACTTGTTCTGCAACATGTTAGAGGCAAAGCCCCCAAAGGAATACGCCAATTTATAATGTAGCTACAATATGAATATGTAATGTAGCTAGGTTGAATATGTAGGCAGGGGCAGGAGCCTTTTGTTAAATTTTGCACCGGGGCCCATTTTTTTAGTTATGCCACTGGTGAGAGAAAATGTTTTTGTTATACCTGCTAATTGTTACAGTTTAGGGAGCACATACGCCGACTATCCGACCCCACATTTAAACTTCTTGGGTTTGTGATAAGCCAATCTGAGCACTTCGATAACATCGTTACAGATATTTTACTACTTGATTGTTAGAAGACGCTTAGAGATGAATGCAGTTATCTGGAATCCTCACGAAGATCCTTATATTCTCATGTGGTGCAAAAATTCAAAAATATTTTTAACAGGCCAAGGCCCCCTCAGCCGATTGACAAGTTGATGTCCCAAAAATTTTTATAAAAATTAGTAAAACAATTGAATTATGACACTGTCTCACCTAAACATTAATTACTGCCCCCTGTACCCATAATTAAAATAACACATATTAACATAAAAAAATAAAACAAATAAAATAAAAAAGGGGCCGTCACACTGAATCGTGTTGTGGCCGATATCAGCCAATTGAGGCTATAGGGGTTAAAAAGGTTTCTTTATTTCAAGCAGTATGAGGATTAGCCATGTTTATATTCTATTGTATTATATTCTATGTATTATATTCTAGTCATGGCATATTCTAGACATGGGGATGTTCTCACACACCAGTATTAGCAGGTGTCATCTATTGGTGCACGCACTTTGACACCTATTCGTGTTGGTTTCGGTAGACATTTTTTTGTATATTTTTTATATCTCTGCATCATTTAAAAATATATGCAATAAATAATGTGTTATCTTGATATTTTTAGGCTGTATGTATTTGCTATTATAAGTTTTAGTATGTTTCTGATAATTTTAAAAATCATTTTATACATATATTGTCGTCTTACAATTATAACTTGATAACTCGAAAATTGGCATTTTTGAGATAAGTATGTCAGAAGATGTAAAAATAATCACTCTATATTCCCTTACAACCAGATAACTGAAATTCCTCCACCCTTAGGAGTTAATGATGGTTGATAAGTTGAAAATCAGCTCCAGCTATAATACAAAAAATCCATATGTAGACTTATATAGCTGAAAGTTCGCAGCACTGTCTGCTATCGTAGCGCAAAAACTCGATATCTCCAACTTAGGTGCACTTTATTTCAGAACTACTAAATTCAAATTATCGAGTTATAATTACAAGGCAACGATATTTTTTTTTTTTTTTTTTTTTCAGCATCTTAATATTGGCAAAAAAATATCATATTTTTTTGTTTAAAACATTGCAAATGACCAACGAACTCGAATGACTAACGAATGGTGATTTCAATTAAATAAATAAAATAATTATTGCAACTTTTTCAATTTGCAATTAGTTTTCTAGATTAAGTACGTAGACTCTTATTAAGTTAATAAAATCATATTAAATATATTTTTTTTGCATCTCTTGTGAACCACACATACATACGTCTCATCAATTTATACAAAATCTATTGAACCAATCTTCACAAAACTTAAAAAACATGTTATTTACATCGCCTTTATCAGTTTTACATTTTAGAATTTCCCATAATCTACGGCAAAGCTTCTGGTCCTCAAAGGGTTAAGCGCCATATCAATGTCTTGGATATTCTGTTGATTTATGAGAAAAAGAAATAAATAAATATATAAATACCTGCTGCGCTTGGTTCTTCATTTTCTGGTAGTTGTCAGGGGAGAGCTGCTTCTGCATATTTTCAATGGTTTTCTTCTCGCATCCTGGCGCTCGTCTGTCAGTTGCAGTTAGCTCCGAAAATATTTTAGCCAATTCTGCAAAAGCACGCAATTTTATAGTTTATAAAAGCACGCAAGTTGTTTGGTCGGTCGGCCGGCCGACCAACCGCTCGACCGACCGGCGAAACGGACGGGAATCAAGTACAGTCAACCAATAGATATAATAGAAAGAATTGTCGGGTGGCATCTAAAGAGCAATTTAGTCATGATTAACTATTAACGACTAATTGATTGTCATGATTATTTCAATCGTAAATAACTTTAGACACACTAAATTAGTTATGATTAAATCAATCATGATTCATTATAGTCCAAGCATATGAGATCTAAGCGTGTCGTTTCCAGGAAAAAAATCTGGAAGTATTTTTCTTAACGGTTTTATGTGTTTTTGCACGCTGAATCCGATTTTCAACTTTTGCGACCTAGTCAGAAAACCAGACCAGACCGGTTGGGAAAACTTCAGGAATTGCAAAAAACCGAAAAAATAGCATTTAATTTAGTTTCTCGCTTATAATTCACTAATAAACCATTTTTGATAACGACTATTCAGTACAAAATTAGAGTAGACAATTATTTCCTACAATTAATATTTACAAACTTAATTCCTCCAATGTACCAAACCGCCGCTAAAGCGCGCTCAAAAATGGTCATTTTTGTCACTTAGAGAAAAACGCAGAAAATGGCATTTTGAAAGTGTGGTAGAGCCATGCTAGGTACCAAATCGGATTCAGTGTCCATATAAAACCGTTGAGAAAACTACTTCCGGAATTTTTTCTTGAGAAAACCCCCATATTTTTTTTATTATTTGATGTGTGAGGCTTTTCTAAGGTCTTTATGAGCCTTGTAACACTGCGACCATTGCCGATCTATTGTGTTCGCCACCTACTATAGTTCTGCGCTGATCTTCGTGTCATTTAAGAACCGCAACAGGCTTTTGGCGCCAGATTGTTTTACCTCCTCAGGTTGGAGGTAATGACCACCCAAATGGGTGTATCTTTTACACATTAGCGGGCCACACTCGCATATGAGGTGCAGGGGAGTTTCCTCTGCCCCTTGTCAGAACCTCCACAAATCCCCATATGCTTTTTTTTATTGATTGACCCAACTTTGTTACTAAAAGTAAACAGGTTCAATAGTGTAAACAAGTCACCTAATTTGACATGCATAACCATCTACAAGCACACTGCTTCACTGAGCTCTTACTGGGTGTGGATTCCCCCTCCCGCTCGTCGAACTTTATCTCACGATTTCCCTAAGTGGGGACTTTAGTTGGCATACTACTTACTTTCAGGGAAATTATGCTGATTAAATGGTGGATGGACCTCAAAGATGTGGTCAAGGATTTTCTAAACTACTGTCGTTATTCTTACCATTAGTAGTATTGTCAGGAGGCAATGGCGATGCGGTCGGACTTTGTCCTTTGCTGATTGGACTAACAGCAGGGCTGATACCATTGCTGCTGCCAGCTGAAAAAAAAATATGCTTTATAGCTATGCCAAATATGTGAGTGAGACGCGCAAAAAAAAATAATTTGCGTTTTTTATTGTTATTGGTGTAAAATCACTTTCTCGATTGTTATGTCCATATCCCGAGGGCTCGAATTGCTTAGTTTCTTGCAATTCTCCTTGCAGTGGCATCTTGTAGGAATGAGTTGATGATTTTATCCGGTGATACCTCTTACATGCTTAGCAGTAATTCCTCGCAAACATCTTAACTCTTGACAGTTTTAATCATTAGTACAGTAAAGTAATATTTTTGGAAAAATTTACACAACAAAAAAACATCTCGTTAACGAAGTTATTAATTTTTGTCCATGCCCTGAATGTAAGAGGTCTCACATATAGAACGACAAAGTACAAAATGCAAATGGTTTAGACCAGGGGTCTCCAAACTATCCAGCCTTAGGGCCATACTGATTACTCCAGTAAGTTCCAAGGGCCAAACCCATTTTTGAAATCTGTCTTCTAGAAATGTAGTTAATAGTCAAGAATCACCTCCTCCCCCCTTTTTCATTGACTATTACATATTTTTTTATTTCAGTATTTACTCCCACGGAGTGAAAATTAGCTGATTTAAAAAAAAAACTATATCAAAGCGATTGGCAGTATCGAATCACCAATGTTTAATGATATATTTAGGTTATGATTACTATGTTTTTTGTAAGTAATAGCCCGAAGGTGTTCTAGGACCTCTCATTAATTTCCGGTTCCATTGGAACTTTCCTTAATGAGTTGTGCGATGTTTTTTTGTACGACAGTTTTTATTTAAAAATAGCGATGCAAGATATACACATTAATCGTTACACTATCTGACATTATTTTCTTTACTTATCGTTTGAATGGAAGTGCAATGTCAGCTTCAAAAAGTATCGATGTCGATAGTTTTGTCGTGCGTAATGACTCTAGTTATTATAATTCTGTGTCTTTTTATCCAACTTGTCACAAAAACAATACCAACAATAAGCCATTAGCTGTCGCGGGCCGGATTGATGACACTGGCGGGCCGGATTTGGCCCGCGGGCCGTAGTTTGGAGACCCCTGGTTTAGATTATTCCAGCGACTGAATTTTAGGACTGGATTACTGGATTCCAACCGCTAGACTGGAATGAAGACAGTATTTACACAAGACCAGTAATGATCCAGCTCCACGATTCCAGCGCTACTGGATCCACCTAAACTTTACTTTATTGTTATATACAAAAATTAATGTTTACATACACCAATTGAAAATTATGAAAGGGTAAGAAAATTAAATATGAGAAACATGCAGCAAAACCATATATATTCTTAAATCCGTGTCATTGCGACAACTTTTTTCATGCCAATCCCAAAACTGAAGCAAGATGCAACCATTTCTTAAAAGAAACAAGCATTTCCGGGTTTCTTATTATAGCAAATACCTTCATTAACATTTTGAGTTTTTTCAAGTTGTACATTTCCCGCTCAATTGAGTTGCCTGAGTTGTCCTTGTAATACTAGAGAAAAAGCGATTAAACAAATTGTAGAATACTTTATTTTTATATATTATGTCTATTCTTATTCACTAAACTTCTACCCCCTCCCCCCCCCCCATTACAGGTGTTTTTTTTTTAATATCCTTGTTGAATCCTCCAATATTTTACCCCACCCTCCCCCCATTACAGGCATATTTTTAATTTATCCTTTATTGAATCATCATATACATAAATGGGAGAAACATTTCATTTAATGTAATTTGTCGTTGAGATTAACTTGTAAATAATGAGGAAATAAGCAATGTTCTTATTAATATTGCTTTTAAGGGTTATCAGATAAATCCTGAAGGAGATTATGGAAATTGATGTTGACTCAGATAGGCTAGCAATGATGGTTCAAAAACAGAAAAAGGGAGTGGCGCAGGTCACAACTCACAAGATCTGAGATTAAAATTGAGTAAATCATTGGGTCCTAATGCCACAATTTTTCAAGCGGAAACCTTGGTTATATTTATGGCTGCGGGTGAAATTAGAGAGAGAAACCTTAAAGACAAAGACCCACAGACTAACAGAAGTAACTTGCACAGAGTAACAGAACAAGCCTTATGTGGGTGAAGGGACATAGTAGTCAGGGGTAATGAGAGGGGGGACAGGCTTGCACAACAGGGATCGGCTAACGCCCAATGGGCCGGAATTGATATACCATTGGCAGAGAGATACCCAAGAAATGCACTGCGAGACAGAACTAAAGATAGGTGGAGGGGAACAAACCAAGACAAGTAAGGTGTGCAAGCAAGGAAACCCACTCTCAAACTAACTAGATACCGCTTGAGATTTTCCAGGAACAACTTACGGAAAACAGTGAGACTTCTAACAGGGCACTGCCGACTCAACAAACACCTTCACCCGTTGGGATAGGGAATAGGACAGAATGGAGCAAGTGGTGTCCAGCGTGGCTATCGAGAGAGAAAAAGTTATGAGCGCATATGAGGTAGCTATGACTGATGTGGGCAACTTCCAACCGTCGCAGTCTCTTAGGTAAACTGGCAACAGGAACTGTAGGGTGGAAAACTGACCTGTTTTAATTTTTTTTAATTTTATTAGTTATGGATTTGAATGCAAGAGCACAAAAAAAAAGGAATTTAGATTCAGAAAATGCCATTACATGCTTCTTAATTTAGGTATACATTTATCTGAGCCCAGGTTAAATAGTGCGTAAATTAATTGTAAATGTTTTTTTAATGTGCCCAGTAAAGTGCAACCAAGCCTGCCTTGCTAGGCACTCCTGTGATAAGGTGAACTCTAAAAAAGGTTATGTCTTGGGATATTATTATAGAAAAAAAAGGAACTCGGAGGGATCAGTATAATTTTAAAGAGAGGAGCAGATTTCTTTTGGGGTTCTGACTCCGGGTGCACCCGGAATGACCCCATCTTTAACGCACAATAATGTTGGAGATCTTATTTGAAGATGCATTACGTTGAAACCCCTCCAATTTTTGATCTGCAGCTTAAATTGTTAATACCTCCGTTGAAAGATTGAAAACTTTATCGTTTTTGCAGTTTATATGTGTTATTAATGATAAATTATACCTGATAAACTGTTATTTTCCGATGATGAGGTGCTTCCAGTGAAGTTACTCTGGTAACCACTACTCAACTGAGAACTGGTATTCAAAAAGGTGCATTGAGTGCTCTATAAACATAAAAAATATGATATATCATTACTAGTGTAATAGGCGGAAAGGAAGGCGAAGAGACTCGCAAAAAAGGAGTCGAAGCCTTGGCCAATTAGGCATATTACCGATATTACCATTGACAGATAGATATCCAAGGTAGTCCTAAGGTATGTCCCCACTCGGGCGCTTTCGTCTTCATCGTGCGCCGTCACTTCAAATTCCATCTTGCATCTAGCGCATGCATTATTGAATGCCTTAAGACACATGCAACTATACGTCTACACTTATGCGCTTTCGTCTATTCAATTGCAGTCACTGACAGTATCCTGGTGGATTATACGATAGACGAGTGTGAACTTGTAGCAATCAGTGCGGCATATTTAGTGTTAAGAAGTGCAAGGAAAACCCCAGGCTTTTTAATTTGCTTTTGACCATTTTCGCATCAAAATTGTATTTTTGCCCGAGAGAAGCCAAAGCGTCATTTATTGTTATAATCTATATGATTCTGGTTCTTTAATATAGAATAGTTTTAATGATGTTCTATAATTATTTATCCGCCATTTTGTGTCGATGAAGATCCCGATCCGGCACACTGTGAATGACGCTCGTCTATTCACAGTGTGCCGGATCGGGGTGCACTGAGGCATGGACTGTCGTTCAACTAGTTTTGACGCGTGCACCATGATATTACACGCATGCGTCAGAGAAAAGCGCAAAATGAAACATACAGCAGAATAGTGGTGACATCTTTAGGCACGATGACCTTTGAAAAAGTCAGCAAAGTGGCGGAAGTGCGGCGCATACACATGCTACTCCTCTTTTAAAAACAAAAAATAAACACGGGCATGCGTCATTGTGTATCACCGCCTATTCCTATGGGCCGCACCTCTGCCACTTTCAGTGGGCTTTGGGCCTTAGGTTATGGTCAAGTGCGAGTGGGTGTGAACCGCTAGAAAAATGATCGGATAAATATTGTTTTTTTTTTGCAGACGATTTGAAGTACTCTTCTATTTCTGGCAGTAGCGATTGTGAGAGAAAGTACAGAGTGATCACAATCGTTTAGATATTCATTGCAGAGTCAATAGTATCAAATAAATGCTTCATAGCTTACACAGATAACCTTTACTAGGAAAACGCAATAGATCGAACACTCTTACTGCGTCGGAACCGTTGACTTTGCAATACCGAAGTCAACCTGCATTCGTGATGTTACGGTGCACCTAACCTAGACAGTAAAATTCGGGGCGATAAGACGAGAAAGCCTATGACTCTCTGGCTAATATTCCAAACTTGCAAGTTGCTCACCATTCGATTTTAAGATTGAAATGATCGAGGAGGGGTTTGTAGGATATGTTGCTCATCATGAGGGAGTATTTCTCGATGCTATCCAGAAATTATCAACTATTACAACACGTCAACCCTCGAAACTCTTGCACGACACTACACAAGATAACAAGCGAAACACCCTCCGAGCGTATTCTGAGCGCCGATTGATTTCTATGCCACTTTGGAGTTTGAGATACAATTTTCGAAGGCACATGTCACAATATTTTCCTTTTAAAATGTGAAAATACATAATATTGCCCTATCTGGTCATAGCTGATAGTCTCCAAAAGCAATCTGTCAAAATCACCGGGAGTTAATGGGCCCTTGCTGAGTTGGCCACGAAGACCCATTCTGTTCAGGGTTGGTCACACTCACGGGTTAACACCTATCCGACGGCCTCCACGCATGAAGTGCGAGCCTGGGTAGGACTCTGGCCTTATGGTCAGTTTCCCCTGGGAATCAACCTTCTGGCGCTCCTGGATGGTCTGCGCACCGTGCGGCGTAAGCCAATCGACTGTGCACTCTGACTAACAGTCGGGGGAGTCTGGAAGCGGTACTGTTTCCTATAGAGCGGGGGTGGTTGACGGCAACTGCTCTTGAAACGACCATCGGCCATCCGATCCTGGGTGAACAGCCGGGCAAAGGACGCTGTGGTCCGCAAAAATTCGGTAAACACCCAAAATTCGGTTTCACCGCTTCGTAAGGGAGAGGACCGCGCAAGCGACCTCGAACTCGTAACCAATCGAGAGACTGGAGTTATCTGGTCACAATTGGAAGTAAGGGCGTGAGTGTAAGCCCGCCGGGTAACACTCCTGGCTATCTCACGGTTAAGGCGTTGGCCTCTTACGGGCTTGTGGCGTAGCTAGATGGTGGACCGTTTTGTCCTCAAGTCTTCTGCGCTCACTCCAGGGAGATAGAACGACTAATCGTTAAAACTTCCTGAGGTGTCGGGCTCGCCCGCTGTAGTCGACAACCCTAGTTGTCAAAATCACCGAGCTGGCGTCAGATCACCAATTGTACATTCTCCCTATATAGTATAATGCATATTCTTAGTTTCCAGTAGTATATCCAACCGCTATAAAACCACAACCAAGAGATCGCTCAATGAGAATATAAACATTTAAAACTTAGAGAACCCAACAAGCAATGCATGAAAGAGTCATGCCATTAAAAAGAATTGGCATTCCATGCTTGATAAATACAGAGCGCTTCTTTAGTAACTGTAGTATTTTATGAAAAATGCAAATATTACGCTGGCGAAGCTACTGCAGTTACTGTGGAAACGCCGTATACAACTAGAACTGGAAGAGATAGTGGTAATGAATAAATGACAAACTTAGAGATGACAACTTACTTGATAATATCCAGCAGGGATTTGATTGTTGGCCGCAGTCGCCTGTATCTGCGTCGTCTGCTGGCCATGGTATTGCGGTAGCATCATATGCTGCTGTGTTAATTGCTGGGCTTGAGCATTCTGCATATGAGTACCTAGGTTGGAAATAATATATTTAAATAATTAGTTTATACATTGTATTATATATATTTTCTTATATTATACATTATAGTATTAATTATATTATTAATTTTCACAATTTTGGCCTTATTTTATTTTACTGTACTAACGTAGTAACAGGGAAAAATGTTGATTCAAACTTGATTAAGAGATTTCACTGAATTTAAAAGGTGTTGAGGTCTAACCAACCCATAAAAGGTTTTTAAAATACGTATGTCTGTCTGTCTGGCCAGATATCAGTATGTTACTTGATCCTAAACTGATTTGACCTGACTTGATCCTAAACTGTTGGTCCGTGTGCTGAAATTTAGCATGCTTATTTATTTGACATAGGTATTTAGAGTATGAATTTCCTAATAGTAAAAAAAAAAATGTTTTTTTTTTCTAGAACTTTTTTGAGAGTTTGTACAAATTTGTACAAAGATAGTCCTTAAGGGTAATTATGAAATCTGTTTAGTGCCATCCACTGATCTGGTGCCATCTTGGAAAAAATCTACAATATAGGAAAATTGGATTTTATTTTTTTTATTGGTAAGTACTGTTCGGCAGTATGTGTTGGATGTCTCACGTATTAACTGCTCGAGAGCCAGCGTTCGCGCGCAAAACATTGTGTCGCACCTGTTTGGTTGATTTTGTGAATAAACCTAACCATATCGTTTTTTCATAAATTCCATCTTGTTATCTAGTAATTAATCCTAATATTCAGGATTGCCGGAACGGTTACACGTGGATCTGTCAAATGATGCAAAATGCCTATAGGCAAGCGTTCGACGGGTTTAAGGTCATGAGTTTAAATGGCTAATTGGTATGAATTGAGAGTCACCGGTTGGTGGCCATTCCTAGGTATAATTTTCCTTTTCCAAAAAGAGGCATGAGCGGTTGGCGAGCGACTGAATCCCTAGCTATCTATCGGCGAGTGATACTTTTAGTTGTTACTTGATTTACTTGCCAATTTTGGTATCGTTTAACCGCTGCTGAGTTGGCCATATCTAACCGCCATTGATGCATGTAGTTATGTTGCTATTTTCGAAATGAATGAATCTATAAAATTTAACAATGGGCGGGTTTATTATGTGACGCATGACCCGGTGGCATAGTGGTTAGGTCACCTGATCTTACTTTGGAAGGTCCCGGGTTCGATTCCCGGCTGGGTTACCATTATTTGTTGGGATAAAATTAATGGAATTGCATTTCAATTCTGTCGATCGAATGCAATAATGAGACACACTTATGTGCATATTTCACGCACACATAAACACCTCACGGTAGGGCGGTCGGTTGGAAGAGATTGTCTCATGACAATAAACCCGTTCATTGTGACATTTTACAATAAAGAGTATAAATAAACAAACAATGATCTCTCACAACCGACTTTACTATAATGTGGGCGTATAGTAGTATTCGGGTAATATGCGCTTATCGCTCGCTATTGCGTTCGATTGACAGAATTCAAATGCAGTCCTGTTGTAAAAAAAGCAAATGCAAATGTAAAAAAAAAGTGATTCGGCGGGAAAGCCAATCCGGAACATTACAGAATAACGTCGAGGGAATAACTCTCTGCGCTATCGGGCCGTGTCGCCTTTGTTAATCGGGAATTTCAGTTTTTGTCAGGTATGTCACGTCGGGCCGTTTATTTAATTTACGTTCGATCGAAAAGAAACATCCATCGGCGAGAAAGGAAAAGCGAAACTCACCGTCCCACGGGTTGACGTTTTCGGGCAGCGGCCTCGCCGGGTTGAGGAAGTGGAAGATGCCCTGGGCGGGCTGCGGCGAGGGCGGCACCACGGCCCAGGAGGGGTAGGCGGGGGGCGTGAGGGGGCTGAGGGGCAGCGGGTAGGCCGGCGCGAACAGCGGGCTGCCCAGCCCCGGGAAGCAGGCGTCGCCGATGCGCAGCGGCGCCAGCGGGAAGGGCGGGGGGGGCGGGGGGCGCGCGGCGTCCGCCCGGCCCGGCGCGAAGGGGTGGAAGAGGGCGGGGTCCACCCGCTCCAGCACGCGCTCGGGGATCTTGTACCCGTCCGGGATGTCCGCCTTCACCGCCGCCTCCTTGCAGCGCAGCAGCCGGCGACGCGCTTCGTAGATGTCGTCTGGCCCATTATATTATATTATATGCTACCTTTATCGACACTCTAAAATTAATCAATTACAACTTATCACGACGATCGATAATATACACCCTACTGAATAAATAATGCACCCGAAATAGGAACCGCACGGGAACAGCTCCATATATTTAATAAAAATATCTTTTGCAAATTTATCGCCCGAGCGCCGAACGCTGAAGATCAGCGAGACGTACGTCGGACCGTTGTTAGAATGCGGTTTCCAAATTTCACCGATAGAAAGTACAGAGACATTTCGCCAAACTCCCGTCAGAATTGAGGCATACGTAATATGAAAAGATACTATCGAAATTGAAACTGACCATGAAACTGACACTACGCTACGAGGACATTATAGCTGCAATAAAGTACTCTGCCGTAACGAAGATACTGGTCTTCGCGGACGCCGTTCCAAACTGACCGAGACAGCGTTTCGCACGACTCATAGGAAGCATTTTATTTCGAATCCAGTCGTCGACAAATTCAATCACCTAATGCAAAAAGCGAATAAATCAATGAACGTGAACAAGTTTAAAAACCAATCCAGCGAGTTTCTCAAATCCGGTGATATGTATTATTATTATATATATATATATATATATATATATATATATATATATATATATATATATATATATATATATATATATATATATATATATATATATATATATATATATATATATATATATATATATATATATATATATATATATATATATATATATTTTTAAATTATTTTCAATAATATATAAAATTAGATTCATGAAAAGTTACTTATCTGGGGTCCTGGTGGACCAGAAACATTTAAACGATAGTTAATGTCCTCTTTAAATACTTAGGGCAGCGGCACCTGTTTCCGCAATTGATAACTTACGATGTTCTTAGTTATTGCAGCCGAATTACTGTATGCCCTTGGATGTATAGGAGGATGGTTTCTGTAACAGAAATGGATGTTAGTAACTTATTTTAGAAGAAATTATATGACTGAGAATATTTCGACACTAGTCGTATTCATCTCTATGACATTTCTCAGAAATTTCTTCAGAAATGTCATAGAGATGAATACGACTAGTGTCGAAATATTCTCAGTCATATAATTTCTTCTAAAATAAGTTACTAACATCCATTTCTGTTACAGAAACCATCCTCCTATACTTATTACATCCAAGGGCATACAGTAATTCGGCTGCAATAACTAAGAACATCGTAAGTTATCAATTGCGGAAACAGGTGCCGCTGCCCTAAGTATTTAAAGAGGACATTAACTATCGTTTAAATGTTTCTGGTCCACCAGGACCCCAGATAAGTAACTTTTCATGAATCTAATTTTATATATTATTGAAAATAATTTAAAAAAATTTACACCCTTAAAATATCAAAATATATATATATATATATATATATATATATATATATATATATATATATATATATATATATATATATATATATATATATATATATATATATATATATATATATATATATATATATATATATATATATATATATATATATATATATATATATATATATATATATATATATATATATATATATATATATATAATTCCACATAGGCACACATCATCTTAAGGCGCTCGTCCATTGTACTAATAATAATAGTCAAACGGTTATTCTACTGAGCTTAATGTAGAATTAAGTCAATTTTAACTTAAATCGATAAAATCCTTTACAACATTCATTCAAAAAGTTTTGACTCGAGGCCATTTCGTTTATATCAGGTATGGGCAACCTTAAACATGTTGAGGGCCAAAGTTTAGCGTGCAAATACGTTCGCGGGCCGCGTTGGCGGCAAACATCAATGGATTTGATGTTTACCGCCTCAATGTCACTCTCGTGAGTATAAGTACCTAATATAATATTTTTTTTATTGGGTTTTCAAAATGTCTCGAGGGCCAGATCCGGCCCGCGGGCCGGTGGTTGCTCATACATGGTTTATATTGTTACGTCTGCCTGGAATAACCTTGGCAAATCTCTTTGGCCCGTTTCACAGTTGCAGTTTGTTTGAAGATACTTGGTGCTTTCAAAATTGCGTGTTCTGACACAGCGATCAACAATTAGTCGCAACAGACCCGTCGAATATATCAAAACTCACCTTTGTCTTCCCAGTAGCTTGTAAAATAAAAATTCACTTTTTAAAATAAATGTAAAATATACTTTTTCCAGGTGGCGCTCGTGGCGACTTAGTTCTCAGATAAGCGGCATGCATCAAATAGTAACAATGGGCCCGATTGTGTTTCTTCGTGAACTAAAATAGCAATTTAATTCAACCGCGTTAAAATGGAATATGAAATGAACGGGCGTCTAACCGAATAAGTTTGAACACATTTCGTGCGCTGTTAGAATTAGCTGCTTTATCTTCGGTGGGTAGGTTAAATGCGAAAAAGTGACAACCGTTCATTGCTCTATCTCGTTCACATGAACTAATATCGGAAATTAGTTCAAAAACGCAATCGAGCCCAATGTTGGCAAAACCAAGGAAGGGTAATTAATATTAGTAATTAGAAATATTATAGTTTTTTTTTGTTTGATTTATTTTTTTAATTTAAGTAATATTGACATCAAAAATTCTTAAAGCTCTTTTTTATGTATACAAAAATACATTTTTCCCAAAAAATATTCCACAAACATTTCAACAAAAATGAAACTGCTGAATGTTTCAAAAAATATTCAGAATTAGTTTTTTTATTTAAACAAATGTGTGCATTTAAAGCTAAAATTAATGAATATTTACAAGCTGTCATAGTTAATTGTCATCATGATTATGAAAAACGTACCTCACCCAAAGTGTACATTTGAGAATTTCACTATTGCATCACAAAAATGCATCTTTTCAGTAGAGCGCGAAATAGAAAATACACCACCTTATTATAATTAAAATATATGTACCTGCTTGCCGTTCGACACCTTTGATGACAACTGAGTAAAGCATGTGCTTAGGTTTGCGACGAATATTGATAGATACATTGTGGGTTTCCATCAGGCTGTGCACGATGCTGGAACTGAAGCTGTCCTCATCTTCGGGGATGTCGAATGTGATGATCAGGGGGAGGCAACCCTAGAAAAGGAATTGAGAACTTAAAACTAAAAAAAAAAGATGGATCCAATGGCTATCCGAGATCTTTATGATGGATTTAATGGCTGGGTTGCAACCAGACCCGAAAGTCTGGTCGCATCCAATATGCGCTGCTGACAGATGCGGATCCAGAACTTTTCTCAATGTAGGGCATTTTGTTGTCGTTGGCAGTATCTACTTTATAGGCTTATCTTAATTATTCGGATGAAAATGGATAAAACAGATAAAAATAAGATGAAGTGCAAGGTAGTTTGAAAAAAAAAATTTTTACTAGTGTAAACTTTGATATAACAAATTATTGGCGCGATAAAAAAGTTCTCTTTATTTATTGTGGTATAGGCTGAGCACTGAATCGTGACTTTATGGCAAGATATTTTCGGATTAAAAATAGAATTATGGCAACATTTTCGGACACTCATTGGCCGGATACGGACGGTTTAAGCCTTCTATACTTCCTTCCTTCTATACTTCTAGCCTTCCATGAATACTTCTCGGGTGTTACCCAAAATCTAACCATGTCGACCCGGTTCACAGAGAAAACGCATTTAAGGCAAAGCTCCATAGGCAAAAGCGGCTACTTCGTCGCCAGTTACGTGAAGCCAAGAAAGCCGGGGATAAAGCCCTCTGCCACAATTTCTCACGCGCGTACCGCTCTATACTAAAACTCATACAGAGCGTAGCAACACAAAACGACAAGCGCAAGGCAGCGTTTCTCAAATCCAAAGAGGAAGCCTGGTTGGACAAAAACCGTTTTAACTACAGCAAAAAGGTTTTGTCTGCCGCCAAGGGCAAAATCCAAATCCCAGAAGAAATGGCCACGGAATAGGATCCAATACTAACAGCCCTCCGCCGGGCATTACACCTCCGCCTCTGCCTACGGTAGCTTTCGCCTCTCAACCTCCATCTCTAGATGAGATTCTTAATCAAGTAAAGAGGAAGCCGTCGGGCTCTACTTCGGGTCCCGATGGTATTCCCTATTTAGTATACAAAAAGTGCCCCTGCCTTCTGCAATATTTAGCCACCGCTGAGGAATATGTTACTGCAATATTAAGCGGTCAATTTATACTTTTGCTAATTTAAGCTTGGTCTCTCTAGGAAAATATTTAACTCCTTCCTAGAAAAAATATCTAAAACTGTGATTTCTGCATCTTAAATTCTATGGCTTCGAAGGGGGGAAGGGGGTGAATGGGTAGTAAGGTGGACGCTCACATGTGGCAAGACAGCTGTCCTAAACCTACCACAGACAGTCGTTAGTCCGGGATCAACCGTTCACCCCTTAGAAGTGTAAAATAATAATATGATGGGCCTGACTCCAGTCCGCGAATTCCGAATTCCATGGCACTCCGTTTGTATTTTATTTTATTTATATGAGACATCTTACACAGTCCAAAATTGAAGGGCGGTGTGCAATCTCCAGTCATTTCTTAAGCGGCGTTTGCTAACTATCAAATATAATGGAATCGTAAATTACTCACAATTAATTGATGAGTGGCCAGATGTACATCCTTTAGGTTCCCCGTGATTGTGACGTTGCTCTTTTTGATAACGGGAACGTTAGGATCCGAAGAATCAGGGAAGATGATGTGCGTGTTTGTGCTCTTCATGATGACTTTCAACTGCATGCCGTGGTCTCCGAGGATCACGTTGTGGTGCATCGGCGATATCTCCAAGGACATATGCACCGGAGTTTGATCCTGATTGATATATTAAAGAAATCGGTAACTACTATATAGTCCATGTTTTTGTTTTATGCTTCGATCGTGATCATGTACACCACTGTCCAAAATAACGTAGACAAAATTAAAAAGTAAAAGAATCCTAAAAAATGCATTGGCGTTTGTTTTTCTTTAAGGCTCGGCGCAAACGAGCCACCGGCCACAGCCACAAGTGGCTAGCGACAAGCAGATGACACGTTTTTTCATACATTTTGTAGGGACTCGCAGCAGGCGAGTGGCCGGTGGGCGCCGCTCGCCGCAGCAGTGTCCGCGGCCCGTGGCTGACATGACACACTAAATGCAGACGCTCGCCACCGCCTCGCCGCTCCACCTCCTCTCCCTTATTTCTCTCTCACATCTCGAATTCTCATGTCTCATCTCATCTCTTGTCTCACGTCACAGCAGAGAGAGGATTATAATTCGAGTCGGCCAGCGACTACTTGTCGCGGTCAGCGGCGGCGGTGGCGAGCGACAGCCACTGTTAGGCACAAATTTACATTGTTTGCGCGAACTATTCACGACTATTTAAAATTTATTGTTTTCACTATGTCTTCCAACGAGGAGCAAAAATACCTAATATGAAGCTGCATAAAGGCAGTGTCGGATAGTACACATTCTCGGTGTCAATCGTCAGTTCGATTCTCGCGAGCTTATGATCATTGAAGACCGTTGCAGGAGAGGAATAAAAGAGCTAACGTTTTTGAAATATTAGGCCCGATTGCGTTTATTCATGAATTAAAATAGGAACTTAGTTCAACGGAATGAGACAGAGCAATACGTTAGAACGTAATATAAAATGAACTATCGTTGATTTTCGCTCACCAAAACTACCTGTTGAACTTATAGATGCCCGAATAAGTTTGAACACACTTCGTGCGGTGTTAGATTTAGCTGCTTTATCTTCGGTGGGTAGTTTAAATGCGGAAAAGTGACCTTTTATTTCACATTCCGCTCTGGCGTACTGCTCTATCTCTTTCACATGAACTAATTTCCGATTTTATTTTAAGAGAAACGCAATCGAGCCATTTGTCTATATAGTTATAATTTTTAATCTTTGTGGTTTTTTTTCTTTTCTATGTGTTTTTTGTAACAACAGCAGTAAATAAATATTTTTGTATTCAATTTTTCCTATTTGTCTCACTGGCATGTTATCAGCGCCATCTGCATTTCGTTATCTCAACAGCATTTGGGCAATCTGACAGATATTACTTAGTATAATGATGTAACGATGACAGATGATAATATTACTTTATATAACTTAGTATAACGATATGTACTTACGGCAAGAGGTCCGCACATATACTTGATGAGAAGTTGAGTTGCCTCCATAGCAGAGTTGACATCCCACTGCAAACCTTTCACTAAGACGAGTGTATTGTGTAGTTTAGGTCTTGATTTCACCATCACCTGTAGAAAGAGTTAACCCATTTAATTATTATTTTTTTAAAATATGATAAACGATCAGCCCGTGGCAGCGTACGATGAGTTTGGAGTTAAGGCATTCACGTGTGTTGTGCCAAATTTTGGGCTTGGGTTTAAGGGATGGTGGCAGGCCCGCTAAGTTTTTTTTTTAATTGGAGTCGTTAAATATAATTATTGTTGGCTTTTTTGTAGATTTTTTATTCTGAATTAGTGAAGTTTTTATAAGAAATATATAAAATAATATATTTACATAATTAAATTGTGTAATCACTATTTGACCCGTGAATTATGTCAACATCTGGCAATAGGTAGATGTTGACAGAATTTGTCCAAGTTTTTTTCTATTTTCAACATCCGTTGAAAATACACACTGAATTTCTTAAGACTGAAATAATAAAAACACCGTTGATTAAAATTTAAAATTATAACGGAATGGAGACTCTAATAGAAATCGACTCTAATAGAAAAATCCTTTTTAAAATTAAAGGGTAGCGCCATCTACCGTTTCACTTTTAAAAGATGCAGAAATATTGCATGGAAAACACAAATTACCTTTGCTTGCTCAGCGGTGGCTTTTGACCAGCGCTTAGGGCCTTAAGGCATGAGTACAACTTGGTGGATACTAATAGCGGTCTAAAATGAAATCTTATCGAGTGGAAGTGCGATGTAAGCTTTTATTGGAACACACCATCTCTAGTATTCATTATTTTGCTGTGATATATCCTTACAATTGATTATATATCCAAATATTCAGTATTTTACCTGCACTTTAAATTGCTCCTGAATGCGGACGACATACGGAGAAGTCGCGTCCGCCACGTCTTGTCCTGTTGTGACGACCGGAAGTTCAAAACTGAACAGCAGTGGGGTCAATGCCTAAAAATGAAAAAAAAGATAAAGCGTAGGAAAATATAATGCGTAGGCGGTACGACATCAAACTATTTTATATTATATTGGTAACTAGAATCCTTACTTTGTTAAGGATGTGGATTATCGCAAGGAATTCTGATCAGCGGCTGCCAATTAATAGATCGGCAATTCTGAGTTTTGATTATAATAAATAAAATACTAGAATTTAGTGGAAGATACATCTGTCACTATTTCTTCATTAAATTAGTCTGTTTCTAAAATTGCATCTGTAACATTTTATGGAAAATCTTATTGTTTTTCCCATGCTCTGAATTGAATTATATCATCCCTGTTTTGTCTGTAAACATTTTGGTCGTAAGATGAGCGGTTGAGTGAATATAAAAAAAAACTATATATAGGTAATACTGTTCCTTTAAGCCAAAAATGTCAATGTCGAAAAATTTTGTTTTTTTTTAAAAAACCGCATGGAGATTGCCAAATTTGTTTAAAAATTGCATCGAGTTTACCGTATTTAGTACAATTTTTTTAATGATATTCTGGATGGGATGCAGCTGATTCTCGGAAATGTGAGCGATTTCAACCAAACTTGGCACACATATCGTTGCCTTAAAAGCAATCTGTCATAAGTCAAAACCACATAGTTTCCAGAAATCGACAATTGAAAATTTCACCTTGCGTAATTATTTTTTTTCTCCTCGATTTTGTAAGAAATTCAAAATTTTATTAGAAAGAGTTAAAAAAACTCATTTATCCTTATGGTAGGGTTGAATATTACTGAGTTAAATATATTATTTGACCAAAAAAAATTACTTGACTCATTGAACATGAAAATTGTTCATGTTTCTTGATCAATTTTTCGAGTAAAAACATTTAGTAAATAATCGAATATGTTAAATGAGACATGAAAGTTTTTCTTTACCACTTTAATTATAGAATAATTTTATTTATAGAATAACACCACTTTAATTATAGAATAACAAATGGGAAAATTTTAATTGTTCTGTTAAAACAAATACATTGAGATAGCGTTATTGATTATTCAATTTTGGACTTAAACATTGAATTGGTAAACTTATAGAATTGTTTAAAAGTAGCTATAAAAATATATTCTTTTTAATTGACAGTTAACTTAGAATCCAAACAAACGAACTATATAAGAATAAGGGGCTCCCTTGACGATCAAGCATGCTTGACAAGCGTCGTCGCGGGCAGGGAGGGGATCGTAAACCGCAGGAAATATGCAAATATTTTTTTATAATATTTACCAAAAATGCCTAATTTTGTACTTTATACCAGTGAGTCACGTTAATTAGACGTAATTGATTGATGAATGACATAACGGACTGGTTTTTTAGGCCTTTTGTCGAAAAAAAATAGTCATTTTTCGTATATTTCAAAAAAAAATCCTGCGGTTTACGATGCCCTCCCAGCTTGCGACGCATGCTTGATCGTCTAGAGCCCTTAACAAAAAAAAACGAATGTTAAAAATATTAAATTGGTAAACTTGTAGAACTTCGAAAAAACTATAGACCTTTTCAGAACTGACTTCTTTTAGAATACCTGTGATTATTTAAAATTGAAAGTTCACTTATGACCTAAACTTGGTGTTAGAAACAACCACAAAAATCTAAGTGAAAGTCAAATTACTACTGATAACTTTAATAACTTGGAAGTTTTTCGTAGAAGTCTTTGTAGTAGGTACAGTGGGATTTGGATTATAAAAATATATGATCTTCTCCATCAGCGCTTGGGTTGTTAATCAAATGCAGGATATACCTACACCTTTTCTATGACTTGCCACTCCTCTAGCGATCCCGTTGTCCATAACTATTGATTACCCGTACGACATGTTGAGCATTATTTTTGAAGCAATTTGTCAAAATACAAAAAAAAACATAATTTCATGTTTATTAGTTGGTCATACCACATAAATGCTATTTTGCTACAAATTATTAGAATCCAAATAACTTAGCTATTTTACAGTAAAAGGACTAAGAAGTGTCGCCTTGCCAATAAAATTATTGTTTTCAACTGGCTGAAATATGACACAATTTGAAGATTGTCGTTTTGTTTATAAATTCCCATTGATTTTGTTTTAACCCTTCAGGCCTCATCCCCTCAGTCGATTGACAAGTTAATGTCCCAAAAATTTTAGTAAAAATTAGTAAAAAAAATGTATTATTACACTGTCTCACCAAGACATTAATTACTGCCAAACCACTGTATCCATAATTAAAACAAAACATATTAACATAATAAAACAGAATAAAATAAAACAAATTTAATTAAAATTAAATTAAAACGGGGCCGTCACGCTGAATCATGTTGTGGCCGATATCGGCTAATTGGGGCTTTAGGGGTTAATGGTATACTGGTATAGTAATTGTAATTTTTATTAAATTTTTAATATTATATATATATATATATATATTTATTATTATTATTATATATTTTTTAATTATTATTATTATTATTGTGTTTGGTTGGTTCATCGACCCTCGTTTTAAATGTAAAAATATAAATTGCTTGCCCTGGAACGGGTATATCCCAGTTGGGCAGCACTAGCCAGTGAATGAAAGAGGAAAGTTTTTGCCATTTAATTTATTATTATACTTATTGTAAATGGTTAATTTGATAATTCCAATAAAAATAAAATAAAATAAATAAAAATAGCTGTTTTGTGACAGATTGCTGTGAAGTTGCTTCAAGATGGAAGCCCAAATGCAAAACGTCATTTGTGCCACCATTTATATGATCAGTGGTGCCACCATGATAGTTTTTAGAAGCACAGTTGTCGATTTGCTGAATTTGAATAATGTCGATTTGAACACCCGTTTTTAAGTCAAAACTGATTTTTTTTGAGTTATGACGGTTTGCTTTTAAGCCAATGATATGACTTGTAGTTTGGGAATAAATACTGTGGGGGTAAGCCCCCCCCCCCCCCATAGGGGGTGACCCTTGAGGGTGGTAAGGAGTGACATGTAAGGATCGGAGGGGGACCAAGAAATCATGGGCACATTCCACTAGTTTAATTTAAATCAA
Source organism: Micropterix aruncella (assembly GCA_944548615.1). Taxonomy (NCBI): domain Eukaryota; kingdom Metazoa; phylum Arthropoda; class Insecta; order Lepidoptera; family Micropterigidae; genus Micropterix; species Micropterix aruncella. Next base: position 23,719,832 of record OX155963.1, read on the forward strand.
CTTACGCGAACGCGAGCTCTGGCCATTTCGACGTTCTCCATTTCGCCCGCGATAGATACTTGGTTGCTTTTTTCAGTAGCGTTTGACCGATTGGAATCGGGAAAGTGTATGTGACAGCCGGTTTCTTCCATGACGCGTTTAATAGTCAGACCGCCTTTGCCGATGATATGCGAGTGGTCTGTGTAGCTCACGTCTAGCTTCATCGTGACACGATTACTCTGAAAAATAACAAAAATGTAAATGAATGCGTAAACTACTCGCACGCGTTTTAACTGCGGAATGGAGAGTACTGTCAAAAAACATATAATTGTATATTGAATTAATAGACAAAAAATATGACAGTTTTTTGGTAATGAAATTTATGAGTCCGCCATCTTGCTCTCATCCGCCATTTTATTCTAATCACTCGTCAAATAGTAATACTCGACACTCTCGGCATGTTACCTTAAAAATAGCTGCATCTATAGTCGTCGGTTATTTACTTTACTACTAACCGACAAGGAGGTAAAGTATTGTGAACGAGTTAAAAATTGTTTTTGATATGAAGATGGATATAGACATTTTGATCCCCCCTCTCGAGTCGATTAGGACCATTTCCAGACTGAAGTCTATCTGTGTGTCTGGCTGTGTGTGTGTATTCCTGTTCCTCCCTGACAGCACCCAAACGCTTCATCCGATTGAGCTGAAACTTGGCATGCAGGCAACATTTGGTCATGGCAAGAGTTGAAAAGTTTGTGGCTGAAATCGGTCCACCAGAGGGCGCTTGTCATACTTCAATTTCGAAATATTTGGACTTAAAGACTTGAAATTTGGTACTTTATAATAATAATGTTTAAGTTTTTTGTTATTGTGCCCTCTATAATACTTGTACAATATTAAAAATAACTCACTTTTGTATCGAGTAATTGGGTGATTTTCTCTCTCGCCGCCTTCACGTTTTCGATTTTCCCGGAAACGCGCACGTGCGGGTCTGAAAACCGCATAAACAAAACATTAATCCACAACAATCGCTAATAAAAAACACAAAAACTTAAAAACAACCGTTCAGTTTCATGAGCTCCTCGAACTTCCTATCGGAAATCATCTTGAGATACGGCAGAAGAACGTCGAGGAAAAACATATTTTTACATTTTTTCTCGCTGAGATGCTTTTCGTTAAAAATATTCATGATTTAGAATGGTAAAAATGGCGAAAACGTATAAAATTGCGACGCGCCCTTCGTCGTCCAAGATCCAGGGAGAAAAGAGCGGGTTAAAAATGGAGGGAACCTGGCGATATTTGCAACTGGCGCCACTCAGGCGTCAGGGTTGGCGCCAACGGAACCATACATAACACAGACGGGACTGCGCGCTTGATTTTCAAATATTCTCCTACATAATTCCCCACATATTTCACACAACTACTCCTATATATACCTCAATATGCATTAAAAAGGTACTCTCGGATGGATCTGTCATAAAACAAAACAAGGTAAGCGAGTATTTTCATTTGGGTGGTTTGATTTTCGAGCGCGAAGCGCGTCATGCATTTCACGACCCCTCACAAAGCCCGCCAAGTCTAGACGGGGTGCAAAACGTTCGTAAAAGCTCATATCCGTACCTTTTTTCGATCTGGCGCCAATTTTTAAACGCGTAGGCCAGTTAATAACAGTTTTTGTCGAATCCATCACCTGAAATAGCAAAAAACGAAATCTCCATATTTTAGAATTCAAACAAAATTATTTAATAGAAAAGCCAAAAATTGCCCTCTATCAGACGCTGATGTTACTACTACGCACGCAATTAGGAAAGATGCACACCGCAAGAGAGATATGTTGATTTCGTACCTTTTTGAAGAAGTACGTCGCCGATTTATTCTCTTCCAGATCATCTGAAAAATAAATAAATGCATTCACATAATATAACCTAATCGTTGCAATCAGATATGCCCTCATGACCGCCAACGCATAAATATGATAACGTTATGTACAGATTCATTGAATTTTCCACTGTAATTCAAGAATAACCCCCTGTGACCTTAACATAGACAAACCGCTTGCTTAGCGACGAATTATCGCAATTATGATAAAAATAAATGCATACCCGCCATCATAGATTCCAGTCGCCTGCGATCTATCCGAAATCTTTCTTGATAAATTTCCTCCACGGATCCCAGACCCAGGATAACTGCAATCTTTTGTAGATCTTCGCTCGATCCATAAGATCCATACGAAGATACCTGAAATGGTAAGAGGCACGTGTTTTTGCAAAAGGAATATATTCTACATCCATAAGAGGGTATATTTTATGCTCCTGTACAGAAAATTAACAGTTCTCAAAAAAGAAACCGATGTAGGTACCCGCCATTTTTTTCGATCTATATTAAGTCATTCTTACCTCGCTCGTAGTATCCGATCCAGCCTTGAACTCGGCTAGTTGGGGTTTCAAAAATATAAAATTGCTAGCAGACATTTTGATTTTTTTAATAACAAAATTTCAATTTATACGACTATAACGTTTTTTATTTATACGACTATACGACGTCGCAAAATTTCACGGCGGCGGCACTACAATTTAAAATTTAAAAACCTTTTCTGAAGTTAAAACGTATTCGCGAAAAAATCTTGAAATAAAACCCGAAATTAAAAAAGACCGCACGACTCTGTCGTCCGCTAGTCTGCTCCCAACTGGATTTTAATAATTTCATTTAATTTGCGGTTAGAATTTCGTCAGAATGTCTACCCTCCATTTATACGGGATTATGCTGGGTATGATCGTTATTTTTAAAATTATACAGTGTATTTAACCCTGTAGTACAATATGTCTATTTATGATTTCCACTTACTGAAATAACTCAGAAACTATGAACTTGTAGTAAGTAACGTAAATTCAGTGAAATACATAACTAGTAAATGATTTCTGATATAACACCTATATACGTTTAACTGGGAGTTGCAAAAATACATACTTTACCGAAGACGTAGGGTCACTGAGACCCCAATTTTGATTAGCATATTTTGATAATTTAAAGTAAAATAGCATATCTTACTTTTGGGCAAACCTTAAGGAAATTATAAATAAGATGAAAACGAATTTACCGCTTGAAATTTGTAGCACCCGACGTTGCCCGACGGCGATGCCAGTTGGCACTCTACCCTGGACAACGGCGGTTGCAACATTGCCGCATAGTCGGGTGTTACAAACTTCATGCGGTATATTAGTTTTTATCTAATTTATAATGTCAAACAACCGAGATAGTCTTCAATTTCATACATTAAAGAAAGTCTTTTTAGCGTTGCTGTTATTAGATCGATCATCGTCAAGACCAAGGAAATCCAATTACCAAGTTCAAATCATGGTACAAATTGTAACATTTTATTTTTAAGCTCTGGAAAAAGATTGCACTAATGCTATCGAATTATTTTCTATTTATCCCAATACACCTTTAAGCACAGTTTTTTTAAAAAACAATGCAAACTATTTTCAAAGCAAGTAATACAAACCAAGCAGTCATTTTCTAAAGGGATTGCAAATCTTAACATGGCATGTCGAACACTCGGCTCATAAAATATTGTTATTTTTAAATAGTGTCCTTTAACTCCCGATTGATTATAAGCTATTCTAATTGTTTCCTCGTATACGGCTTTAATAAGGTTTATTATTAAGTTCCGGCAGAGAGTCAAACTTTTCGAATCTTGCAGTATGTTCGTATCCTTCATATAGTAATTACCTATATATGGAATATTGCTAAATATATCCCACGTAGCATAAAAAAATGCCTTCGGTCATCTTCATGTTGACTATAGATTGAATAAATTGAGGAATATATGCAGTTTGGCTAACTCTATCATATTTATACGTATATTTAAAACTAACTTAACCTACCGCCAAATAGTTGTTTATGATGATTTTACAACAAAATCTAATTTAACTTACCGCTATATAGTTTTTTATGAATTGTTTTTTTTAAAACTAACATAACCTGACGAAATGTAGGTATTTGGCGCTTCTTAAAACGCCTATATCCCGATTATTCACAGAGATAGAGCAAAGACTTTTACAGATTCGGAATCAGTGTAGTGAATATAGTGAGGTGATAATGTAGAAGAGTTTGATAAACGGCATGAATACCAAATTGAGCATGTTTTATCTCTAATAACGTCTCCCTTGTGGGTTGTTGAAAAATAATATTATTTCAGAGAAATAATAAGGGCTTGAAAGTTTTTATTATTTGACCGTACACATCTCCGGCCAGACATAAGTTCACTTGGACGCGGAGTCACAGTGACCGGAACTAGTAATTTTTATTTGTTTTTAAATTATTTATTTATTTATTTAACAAATCAACATTACGGTACACACCAATTCGTTGAGATGTAATATACATAAATATAAAAGGCATTAAATATGCAAGCTGAAGCATTAAACATAGTAAGAGTAACAGAATACATAAAAAAAAAGAAAAACAATCCATCTTATTCTAGCATAAACAGGTAGTGCAATGCCCATACCTTGAAGAGATGTGGGCTCGCAGTAAAAATATCCAGGTCTGACGCTGTCAAACATAGCGCATTTAGGTGTTGCAAGGCATGCGTAAGGAGACTCCATCGACTTAAGTTGGTTCGCGAGGACGGCTCCGCAAATAGAGTATGTGACCGAGCTCGAATGTAGTTATCCGGAACAAAGAGACAAATCTACGCTAGCATGCTAGGATTATCAACTTTGCCCCGGACCAGCTTAAAAACGTAGGCCATTGGTGAGCATTTCTCTACGTAATTTAAGGGAATTATAGACCACCATGCCTAGTAAAAAAATAGTAGGGTATAAGTAGGGATAATATCCGTATTTCTTGAAATATACAAAGCGTAAAAAATGTTTTTTTTTCCAGCATGGTGATATAAAGGTCCTCATGTGGATTCCATATAACTGCATTCGTTTCCAATCTACTTCTCACAATTATACAATGTGTGCATAACCCGGACTTTGTGAAAATGCTTTAGGTTCCGAATAACAAAACCTTGTAAGTAATTTAAGAGGACTTAGATAGTCATGGGCGACTTGAGCGAAAAGGTCGACATTAGTTCGACTTTTGAATTCTTTCGACTCGGGAGTCGAGCGGCTCCATGGCCCATGGGTATTACACATCTATATTTGTCAACGTAAACTCCAGAAATTATAATTCACAGGGTCATCCAGAATTTAGAAACACAAATATATTTGCACCGTCAAAAAAGGTAAAAGAATATAAATGTAAAGTTATGTAAAACGCGTACAAATGAAACTAGTACAGGTGGAACATATCTTGCCATTGCACAGTTACCCTGTTGATACGTTTGTCAAAAAATTCAAAAGAATATAAATGCTTATGCGTCATGTGTCAAACTATTGCTTATAACGGAGTCGACGATTTCGCGTTCGAACAATTTCACTGCCAATTGACTGCCAGCGCCGTCTTATAATTCACGAAGCTGTCCAAAAAAATCATGTACACTCTTCGACTCTTGAAATTGTTCGAACAAAAAGTCGCCGGCTCGTCTATAAGCAAGAGTCACCCGTCACTACCCCCAAACAAACAATACTATGAAAATCACCCTAGAGAGGTGGGGCCACGCTGACACCAAGTACCTATGCTCTTTCCATTGAACTTAAACTGTCGCAAATTAAGAGGTAACGACCGTTTACACTATGTATTTTGAAAAAGTAATCGCTCTGGGGTCATTTTGAACACACTTCTCCAGTTAAAGGTTAAAATATCTGATAAAATAATTGGAAAAAAGGATTTTGACTAACAAAGAATCCACATAGATTGTGACTAAACATCCCAAATCAAATTCAAAGAAAAATATAAGCTTGTATAAGAGATTTAAAAAATACCTTAGAGATTTTAATCTACCCTAATGCAACGCAAAAATTTGGGTTTTATTGAAATTTTTTGTTTTTCTATTTTTTCTAACTGGGTCAATGGACGTTCGCAAATGCACGGGAATAATTAGCGTTCATTATCGGGTTGCACCGGTTGCACACATCGCGAACACGATTGCGAGGGCTCGTCTCGATTTCAACCAATCAGAGGCTTGGGCGCCAACGAGCCCACCCCCCACCACTCGCCGGCGGCGCGACATTCCAAACGGGGCGTTCCGCTGCAAGCTTAAACGCGCGTGAATCTCGACCTATTTATTTTTTTCAATATTTATGAAATTTCATGCACGGTTTTATACCCCGTGGTTTTATAGGACGCAAAAATATCACCTTTTGGTCTGAGAAGCAGCTTTTTTTGTCATTTCTTTATGCATTGTCCGAATATAGCATAAAACCTCCGCAAAACAATCTGGCGGTTCTTCGTGTTGTGTTGTCGAATGCTTTAGCAATTCGAAAAATTTCCGTAGTTGCACATTTTCAACTAAGGGCTGGAAAATTGATTCATCTGTTCAATAAGGCATCAATATTGTAAATATGTACACATTTCTTCAATGTGATAAGTTACTAAAACTGCTGTGTTTTACTTTAAAATATTTAAATACGTACTTATTTTTAACCGAGACCAAAAAACTAGAATTTCAGCACACATTGTGAGAAAAACGATGTTAGATCGCTACCTAAAGAAGTTGTATCGATCGTTCATCTTGTCTTGTCTTTCATAGCAGTGAAATACCTTTGATTCTGCAATCTGTCGTTAACTGAAAACAGTTTAGTTAAAATGATATTTATTTATCGTCAAATTATCAAATTACTGTCAAATTATCACATTATTGTCAAATTGTCACATATTCACATTATTAACAAATATTATTATAATACTTAACCCTATATATGGCAGTTTAATTATTTGAACTTGCCACTAATATTTGCTTAATCTGTCTGCATAACCGACCTTTATTTTGCTTTGGAAACTTAGAATTGACACCAATGTCTATCCCACGAAAGTTAAAATCCCGCTGCTGTTAAATTTAAGCACGATTTCATATTATAAACACCAAAATAACATTTCTCAAGTACCTGACAAAAAGGCGCCGAAATTTAAATAACGAAAACATTTGACGTAATTTGACGCCGTACGGTGCGATTCAAAAGCGCCAAAGCTGGCAAAAAATTGTAAAACTAATTGAGGCCACCAGAACCAGAGTGGCCCAAATACAAAAATCATTTTTGTGGATATGGGTAACCTGGGCCACTGTGGTCTAATGATACTGCATATAAAATTACAAGGACAAAACTATTTATATAGCGCCATGTGATTTCTTGAAAAAATCAGTTTTGGGCCACTCTGGATTTGTAAATAACAATTTTTTATAAGGATTTTTGCATTAAACTTAAAATCAACAAAATGTCCTTTGGCCAATCTGGTTCTGGTGGCCTCAATTGTTGTTTACGATAATAACCTGCCGTAAAACAGTATTTAAAGACCCGTTGCACACCTCTTATTTCTCCATCGGAGCATTTAAATTAGTTGGAGCACCACGCAAAGACCCGCAAAGGCGAGCCCGTTATCTGTATTTTTGAAACTCGTTTTATAGTGTGATTTAGAAGCAGTGGTTCAAGTATTGAATTATTTTATTATATAATTTTCAAGTCCAGCTATATAGCTATATTTTAGCAGGTAAACATGAATGTAATTGTGTTTCATTAATATTTTTTAAGTACGGCTATTTTTAAAGACCTTTTATGTTTTAAATTAATAACATTCTTTTTTGTTATGTGACAAGCACGACCAAGGCTTTTATTGTTACATTTTTCAGTAGGTACCTGTTGGTTACAAGATTAAAGATGAATTATAAAATGTTGCTACTTGAGGCACTTTCTCCTCTCTACGATATTTTCGTGGCTTCCAAACAAACGACATTATTAATGACACTAATCCAAATTTTGTTTTTACTTTACAGGAACGTGTCCCCACTCCATGAATATAAAAAAAATACTTGTCAAATTATGCGAGCATTTCGAAAAACAATATATTAATTCAATGTTTCGCTCAAAGAGATAAAGAAAAATCATTTTCTTTATATATGGACTAGATATTTTATCATCGGCATTGCTACCTATATGGTCAATGGGCAAAGAAGGCACAGGAGGCATACAATAAAGAATTTAAAAGTATAAGGAAATTTCGCCATAAAATGTAGTCAAGAGAAAACGATAAGCGTTTTTTGTATATTTTTATTATAGAGCTCCGTCATAATCAGCAAATACAAAACCTAAAATAAAAAAAAAACGCAACTCCTTCCAAAATAAGCAATACTGTAAAAAAAAACTCTGGCACTATATTGTGCTACCAGTAATACAGATAGCAATGTAAATGATAATGATGTCGGGGAAGATGAAGATTGAGTAAGATGACATGAGACTATTTTTGAATTCTGAAAATTAACACTATCGTAAAGTTTTCCTTGTAAATATATGTTTTAGTAAATATATGTTTTTTCATTAATGGCAGTTTAAAATTTTATATACCTAGTAATTTTATTAGTATAACCAAAAATATTAATCTGTCTTATTCTGTTATGTAACAACATAGACTTCAATTTCAAGGGGGAAGGGGCATTCATTGAAATAAAGGACCTACCAAACTTGAAGTTGCCTGTACAATGAAACGAAAATGCGCCAGATTTATGGGGGTTAAATCCTAACTACTCTACCCCTCCCCCACCCCCACCCCAGGACACTAGGTACATAAGTCGCGGATTCCCCCTAATTCTCATTTTTTTGTCGACTTTATTTTTTACTCAAAAATAATCGGGGGGGGGGGGGGGCGTTCCCCGTGCCCCCCCCCCCGGATACGTATTTGGCTACAAGCAAGCCTTGAAATAAATAGCGAAGAGAAAAGTCTGAATAATTAGGTAGGTACTATTTGATTTGATGCCGCGGGTCTATTATTGAAAAACGTGTCATGCTATATTTGTCTATGGCCCATGTAAATCAAATAGACCATACATAAATTAGGCATGCCTAATTTTTCTACAATCACCTTTAAAGCTCTTGTACTACTGCGCGCCGCTTTCGGATAGTAGCTCCAATTTCTGCCACCGCGGGTGCTGGAAACCATAAGTCCTTACGTCCGAAACCTTAAGTCACGTGACTTCGCAAACGGCGCTTGTTGATTCTGCATCGGAAAAATAAAACATCGGAACATCCGAAAACGCGCGCGTCGAAGGTTTCGTGAGTCTGCCACCAGGAAAACTCGCGTTTTGAAAAGTGTATAAATAATGACGTCTGCATGGCGGGCTATTTTCATACATGCTCCGCAAGACGCAACCGCTGACGTGTAGGCTCGCTAGAACGTCCGCGCAAGCTACCGGCCGTTCCTTTTTCGAAAAGCAAAAAAACAGCAGTTCTGTCTGAAACGTCGCGCGGGAAGGGTGCGTTCGCTGCGGCCGCTCTTTACGACCCAGTCGTGCAGGAAAATAAATAATTTTTGTGTTTTCATCGGAGCGGTGGACTTCCGCCGTTGTCGAGCGCTGTTTCCGGGCGGATTTTCAGGTTTGTATTACGTTTTTTTTGTATTTTCGTGAGCTTTGAAGTATTTTCTGTCAAGAAACTGCTTTTGGCTCATTTGTCGTGGGATTTCGACCGTTTTTTCTCATTCGGATCGCTTGACGGGAAATGGCTTTTCCGAGTGTCAAAATTTGTCATTGTCAACGCGTGCGATTTCGTTACCATGGAAACGGGGTTCTACGTTAGCTGGAATAGCATCGATACCAAAATGTACGAAAGCCACAAAAATAAAATAAATGCCACGGCATTTTATTATGTTTTTCATTCTTTAAATTTGCCGTCATGTTTTCAAATGTGATTGTTAAAAGAACATTTAAAAAATACTGGATACAAAACATACAGTTTGTTTGAGAGGACATTAGAATTATCTTAATTGATTATATTGCATTATTTCAGTAAGGAGCCAGCGAGTCTCATCAATTATTAAGATATTAGGTATTATTGCAGTATAGGAACCTCTTCTAGATTGTTGATTTTTTAACGTCACCCGACTATATTCACCACGCTGATAATCTTTATTCGGTCTCAATAAATAAGCGAGATACCTATGGACATTCAAAAAAGCGTCAAACCCATACATTTCGGTAGGTTAGGTTAGTCTTTTTCAAATAATACATAAACACATATTCTGCGGTAGGTTAGATTAGTTATTTAAAAAACAATCTTAAAAATCGAGTTTGAAAAAACTTTTTTTTCTCTATGTAAATTTTGTCTTGAAATTTTACGCGTCCGAAGCTTTTTTATTTCAAATTTAGGACGATTATACGTTAGGACCTGTGTGGCCTGTACATATACACCAGGCACCGCCCAATTTACATTAATTTGTGCAGAAGCGACCGTTCAGAAAAAAATGCTTTTGTTCAGTTTATTCGTTACCGTAGAATCTCGGTAGGTAGGTCGAAACATGAAATTTGTTCTTGTGACGAGAGTAATGGTAGTCAATAAATTGAGATTTATCAATAAGTCTTCCTCTCTGATTTTTTTCCGCATAATGTACCCTAAAATTTCAGTTCTTGTTGTTTGGTTTCATTCCTTCATTAAATTTTTGCAACTATTATATCGAGTAAAATTGGCCCTCATTTTTATATTTTAAAAAATCGATCGGAATATCGCCCGCGGTTGGAGGGTTAAGGGAGAATGGGCATTTCTTTATGAAAGGTGTTACCTAGAGTGTAACAACTAACGACTTATAACAATTAATTGTATAAAGAAAGAATAATATCAAAAGAAACGTTCAAAGTTTAGACAAAGTTTAGACAAGCCTAGACATCTATAAACTTGTATAGATAAACCCTAACGTAAAACGAAAGAATGCCGACGGCCCAGGTGCAAAATCTTACCTGACACCCGCACACTGTTCTCTTTCATCTATAAACCTATTTACCGCTTTAACTTTCAGGAGAAGATAAAAGTACTCACTCGGTACTTACTAAGCAGTTATTTTTACTATTAATAGTTAATATTGATATATGTTTATAGTTTGTGATATTTTCTATATAGTTTATTTATATACCTTGTATATAAATAATATAAACAACTGTATTGTTAAACCGCCCTACCAATATGAACCTACCTACGTGATACGTTCGCTATATTATCGCTCGAACGCAACAAGCCGTATCACGTACGTTTGATGACAAAAACAAAAAAATAATAAAGATAAAAAAACCGAAATCCACAAAGCGTTCATGATACGTCAAATTGTTCCTACGATTCTAACTACAAAAAGGGTAATAAATGGGTCTATCGTGTAAAAAAATCTCTGAATCTAATGAAAAACCCAACGATTTTTTACCTATTTTTTTTTAAATAACCCAAAAATCACTAAATTATAACAAAAAACTACTCCACGACCCCAAGACTTTCTCGGCAAGCAGACAACCCCCCCCCCATCCCGGTTAAATAAAATAAAGTAAATAAGGTTACTAAAAAGTGTAATTATTGAATAAAATATTTTACAATTTAAATACCATAACTTTTTTCAGTCATGTACCAGCTTTGCTGCTATAGATTAGAATGTTACATTGCTTGTAATAAATACGCTTTCGTTTGATATAATTATGTGGTAAAAAGTTTTACCAAACTTCGCAAGTGGGTACGAAATTACCCATTCTCTTTTACCTACTACTAATCTATATGTATAATACTGATATATACGTAACAGTGACTTACTAAAAATAAATGTCACAGTTACTTACCTACTTGTAGCAACTAGAAAAGTTTAACTACCACTTGACGAAAAAGTTTTCAACACGTATTTTTGGCCCACCTGCTATTTTGACAAGTTCTAATATACAAGTAACCGAGTCGCATCAAGGGACAATAAAGTATTTCTGATGTTTGGCATGATGTTTGATAATAAGGCATGTTTGGCGAGTATATTTACAGAGAATGTAACGAAAGTAGCATATCGTTAAGCAGTTTCTAAGACCTCCCTTCTTCCTAGTAATATACATTTCCTCATATCGTTCTCAGAATTCGTGCCGCTAATATGTTTACGGCATGTACCTACAAAAAGTCGTCACTTAGCTCGCCTACAGTCGTCGATTAAGCAAACTTCTTGACCTCTTGTCAGGTAGCGACCTCTTGTCGCTACCTCTTTTGATGTATTTAGGGTTCCGCACCGAAGTTTCGTTTTTGAGAAGATATCTCATCAGCAAATCTACATACAAAAATATACTATTGATTTCATCTCAATGTAAAATCGTTCGGAAAAAATAGACCAGTTGTTACTGAACCTTTTTTAATCTTGTGTCACAGTAGTTTTTTAATATTATTACCTTGATGCATAAACATGGAAAAATACAAAAAAAAACTGTCTTTTCAGGAAAGATCGTTTTAACGATCAGTAGTAATAGGCAGGTAGGTTAACTACTAATATATAACTACTACTTTATCGATTGTATCCTATTTTAAATTAAAGAAACACAGTTATTACTATGAAAAAGGCTTTATTATCTAACTATCTATATCTATCTATATAATCTTTATCTACCTAGATGGTCATAAATTGATAAAAAATGTGCATAAAATACATTTCAATCACAAGCTTATTTGTAAACACTTACCGTTTTGAAGACATAGTGAAAGTTAATTACGCTAATACGAATTAAAATAGAAAAGCACTTCAAAATTATGATCATAATATAATCTATGCACCGAAACACTGTCAAACGATCACTGCGGCGATTGGTAAACAATAAGCAAAAGTTATCTGCTCGTTAATATTTTTAAATTGAGGGTACTCCCCATACTTTGTTTTGATCTTTTTAACGATCGGTCGTTGTAAATGGGTTAAGTATCTTGACTTATTTTGTGTTGTCCGTATCCCCGTTAAAACACTGGTTTCCGTCAGATCACCTAAGTTAAGCAGCGTCGGGAGTGGTCAGTACTTGAATGGGTGCAGTGCAGGATTTACGCATAAGCTACACAAGCTACAGCTTAGGCACCCACTTTCTTTGGCCTCCCCAAAAAATTGTCCAAGTGAGCAATTGTCATATATACTTAAATATACTGCAGCAATAGTTCAAATAGCTTAGGGCCTTATTCTAAGTCTAAATTCGGCGCTGGATGGGTGACCGCCTGAGTAGGTACCCACGTGATGTTATAAAAGCCGTCTGCCTGTAAGATAATTGCCGTTAGATATCAAAGCGGACCTTTGCCGTAAAAAGTATAAACCAAAAAACGTATCTTAAGTAATAATAAGATCTACTCGTCTGTAGAGTTGGATTTCAAGCATACATAACCGGTAATTTTTCGCGCAATTTTTAGTAAATAAATAGTATCCATAACTTCTATATATTAGAAATGTATGATGAATTAAAAAAACGCGATGAATCACCCGTCTTCCACTTCGATCAAGCCGGGATAACACACTCGCCATTCCTATACATCACTCTTATGTTCGCACGTACTCTTTTACCGTCCATTCTGCTCGTTTGTGGAATTAGCTCCCACACTCACCACGTCAGGCATGCACCTTCGTTGCTCACTTTCAAAAAGTTGTTGAAGAAACATGTGCTTTCACACCGCCACTGACCTCGTCTTATCCTCTTCTTTATATTTCCCTGGGCATAAATAGTAAAAAATGGTATATTGTAACCTTAGCAGTGGCGTAACTATACCATCTGAGGCCCATGGCAAATTGATTGGATGGGCCCTCCTACTAAAAATCCTCAGTAAAAGAGGGCCTCCCAGTAAAAAAAATATGAAACGTTCAAAGATTATATAAAGAAAAGAAAATTTATATTTAATTATTTATAAAAAATGTCTAAACAAATAATTAAAAAACCCCTTAGTCAGTTTTCACAACAAAAAAAAACATTTACAAAATTTTGTCAAAATCGAGGACCCTCATAGGGGCCACGCCCGTGGCATTTTGCCAGCCCTGTCACCCTATAGTTATGCGACTGGACCTTAGCATACATTATTGACATATATTTTATTTGACATAGCATGTAATTTATTTTAAATTTAACTGTATTACTTCTATGTGCACCGTACGGTGACCATTAAAATTAATGAAATGGTTGACTGTTAGATATTGCTTTAGTGACAAGTTCGAAATTTGTGCATACATAGTTTTTTAAAGCCAGTGTAATCTTCACTATGTAATTTTTAGCACAATAGAGTTATTCTATTCTATTCTATTATATTTACTACGTTCGTAGTTACATGTTTGTAAATAAAAATCATAGCAAAAAGGTGCGGAACACTTGGCGCGCGATTCAAACTCGCATTTGACCGTTTTTTTACTGTAAATTTCTGAACCTAACCTAACCTAAACCTGTCACAAACTACTCTTATCTTTGCATCAACGAGGATTTTTGCATATAATTTATTCCATTCGCTTCGAGTTTTTATTTAATTCTGTACACGACACACCCTCGTCACGTAGGTACTAATCCTTGCCATTTTCCTGTACCCGCTATAGGTTTAGAATTTAGATTCTTATTTTTTGCGATTGATTCTATCCGTTTCCGAAATGTAAATTAGGACCAGCCATTCAATAAAGGACGGGGTTAAAATGTGCGAATTGCGAAGGTTAAGCCGGCATCAGACGTGCGTTGACTCCGATACGCCAAGGCTAGCGAAATTGACCCACCTTTACGCAAACGCCCGCGGTATAGTAAACACGAGTTGTACGTAATTAGGCTGTGTAAACGTAATTTCGTTATCTTTATCTGCATAGCGGATAAGTCCACACTTTGTTTATTTACCACCAGGGGCTTATCCACTAGGGGGGGGGGGGGGGGCAATAGGGGCATTCTACGCCCCCTCCCCCCCTCGCGCACTTTCCAACATTATCCGGGCAGTGCCGGATTTACGTATAATCTACTCTAGCTAAAGCTTAGGGCCCCCATCGTCGTCAGAATGTTTGACAGCCCAAAGGGGCCCCGACAATAATTGTCGGGGCCCCTTTGGGCTGTCAAACATTGTTGCAATTATTGCAAAGGGCCCCCCGAGATTTCGACGGCCTAAGGGCCCCTACATGGGTTAATCCGGCACTAGTAACCCGGACCAGGTTAAAATCCCAGAAGCCATAAGTGCTGAAAACGTTACTGAAAACCTCTAAGCCAACCTACCTAGCCTAACAACCACTAGAAAATTCTCCAGAAAACGTTCTAAAGACTGCCTTCAGGAAGATCACAAGTAGCCACGTTGAATCACTGGTTGCCGCAGATCACCGAAGTTAAGCAGCTTCAAGCGTGGTCATTACTTGGATGGGTGACCGCCTGAGTAATGCCTCGTGATGTTATAACAAGCCGGCCGCCTGTAAGATAATTGTCGTTAGGCATTAAGGTTATAAATTTATCATAAAGAGTACATCACATTACATTACATTTAGGTCGTGTCCAATTGATGGCTAAAAATCTCTCTCAAAACTTGTCAAAATATTTTTGTTAGGTTGTATAAGTCTCATTACTACTGTAATATTTTCCTTACATGCATATGTTGTCAAGGATTTAGCTATTAGATTGAAGAAAAAAAAATAGTATCTAAGAAACTTTGGAAATTACGAAAAGTTATTCATCGTAACATCATATTGAAAAACATACTATAATTAAGTAATAGTTAATTACTAATGGCTAATAGTTAATAATTCTAATGGATACCTACTAAAAGCCACTCCATACAATAACTAAAATAGTCAGTAAACAGTTAAATAATCAAAAGAGAAGCCATAACAATTGAAATAGTCAGTAATTCGAATAGATACGTACTAAAAACTGTTCATAGCAACATCGAAAGTAGTCATTAAAGTGTTAAATAATCAAACTAGATCTAAATCATACATTTAAAAACTAAAAGTATAAATATCATTTAAATTGGTACAACATTTGCAAATTCATGGCCCTCGAATTCGGTCAGATTATAGAAAGGGTGGCCTATCAACATCTCCCTAATGTTATTTTTTTAAATTTTATGTCCTCCAGCTGTTTGATAGTGGTAGGAGATTGTAGAATTTGATGCCAACGTATGAGTAGCTTTTCTGTACTTTTGCCAGTCTTGTTCGGGGCACGCATATATGGGAGTTACCGCGGGTATGGTGAGAGCAAATGTCCGCTCTAGTTGCAGTTTCTGTTATATAATGTATTAAAAGTATTTAAAATATTAAAAAAAATAATGACTGTCCTTGGCCGCTTCGGACAACTTCTTGATGTCGACCAAGGTGTGACTGCTTTACTCCTTATATAGAGCCGAGGTTTCGGTATAAAAATGCCGCACAAATGCTAGGTACGGACTATTAACAGAAAATACAATACAACGTAGCCGATATGCTAGAAGGTGGGTATTAGTTATTCTACACAACGAATTGCCCCCTCCCTCTCCCTTGAGTCAATTGAACAAAGGCCTGTTCTGTGAGGATTATAATAATCGCCATAGATATACAAATAGAAAAATCTTTCAATAATCTCAAAGTCAAAGAGTTGAAGACTAACACATTGGAAACCTTTCGAAGTTGGTTGTTGTTTTTGCTGAGCTGAATTTGTCGGGAAGAACCACGGGAAGAACATACGAAAGATTTTAAACCCCTCTAGAGCAGGGGTCGGCATACTGCGGCTCGCGAGCCGCATGCGGCTCTTTTGATGTAAAGTGGCGGCTCTCCACTTCTATACGCAAATAATTAAAATCTTTAAAAAATAAGAAAATATATTCCTACCTACCTAATTTCTCATTAACATCTATTTTCATAATCGTTAATTAGAAATCGCTATGACCGTTATGAGATAAATTTGACTGAATAAGAGAGCGGTAAATTATTTCATTTTAAAAATCTGAAGCAATATCGCGATGAGACCAATGCAACTATTGACACGAATTACTTGAGCATAGCTATACAAAAATGAAGGATGGATTCGCTGAGAGATTCGAGCAATTCAAAACAAACAAAAGTACCTACTCTCGCGTTCATAGTAAATCCTCTCAATAGAAATATAAATTAGATCAACATTGAGCCTTTCGGAATTGATGCTGGATCGCTTCAAATGCAATTGCTGGATTTGAAAACCAAAGACTTTTGGAGTGGCAACTTCACAGAACTCAAGAGCAAGATGGAAGAGTTGGAGGTCCATAAATGCATGCACATCGCGCAGCACAAGTGGACAGCTCTATAAGAAAAGCTGCGAGTTGAGGCCCTCACATTCAGCTCATGGAATAGTCTTCCAGAATGCTCAGTTAGGTGAAGAAGTTGGCATATGGAGTGCTGACGATCTTCGGGTCGACATATTCGTGCGAGAAAGCAATCTCTTGCATGAATATAATAAAAAGTAAAGTTAAAAGTCAACTAACAAATAAAAATCTAGTCGTTCTTGAAACTTAAAATAACAAGTTATAAGCCAGATTTAATCAAACTTTCAAAAAGGCATGCAAAGCCAATGCTCCCATTGATGTAATTATCTATATTTGTGTTTTTATATGAATAAATATTATTTCGTATTTAAAGCCGTTCATTTTAAATTAAATACGCAAATCCTATAATATTGAAACGAAAATTTTTAGTGGCTCTTTAAAAATTGGGAAATTTTGTAAATTGTAACTTTGGCTCTTTCGTTTTAATAGGTAGCCGACCCCTGCTCTAGAGGATTAATTATTTTATTAGCTTATAAATTGACACTGGGATATGTTATTTTAAAAATAGGAATATCATTTTAGCCCGTTTTATCCATATTTTTCTGCGTATTTCACATAAAATATAGAAGATTATTAAATAAAAATGTAGTCTCTTGAAACCATAGGCTTTTATTTAACTATTCGTATAAAATTTGTAGTTAAAATGTAATGTGATGTTTAGGATGGTACCTACTCCTTAAGTAAAAAGTCAGGGCTTTGCATATTTTATGCTAATAGGCGGTGTTCCCCCTCACAATCAATCTTTTCTCTCTATCATACTAATCCATCTGCTGATTCTTCGAAGTGTGGTCCCTTTTAAGTTACCGGTTCCCAGTAGAAGAATCTTACGAAATGGTATAATGGTATAAAAAGCGGACTTATGTACTCCGTTTCTCGCAGGCTTTAACTAAGCTGGTGCTAAAAATTAGGAACTTAAGCACCTTCGTTATTTTGTTGGTATTCCGTTTCATCAAAATTAAGATCGGGCCTTAAATTTTCCCGTTTTGTATATGGCCGTTCCAAAGCGTGGTCTTAACTTTGACAGCTCAGTCGCCTTCGCCCGCTCGCCGTCGTCTCGTCACCGCACGCTGATTGTCGCCACGTTTTCGCTTGTTTTAAAATATACAAATGTACAACAAGGCTTTTTATCGTACGATATACATGGCTATAAAATATATGCAAGGCTATTTATCTACAAAAACTGTTGACACAGGATTTTCAGGACAAAATGTAATTATTAATTAACCCTCATCGCCCCTTCTTCGAATTAGAAGCCAATGCTGAGCAAACATCTTTGATATTGTGATGAAAAGTCTTCGAAATCACGAAAGAAATAAGAGCTACACGGCTGTCAGACGCAGACTGCTCGATTTAAATCATTCTTAGTTAAGACCCTGAACAAGTGCGACGAAAAGTGTTCGAAATCACGAGAGAGACAAGAGCTGCTCGGTTTAGATCGTTTTTAGTTAAAAGCCCGAACAAGACCCATCCACCATAACACATCAACCATGACACTTGAGAAACAGAACACGAAAAAGGGTCTAGAAGGTGATAGACATCAATTTAAAAGCCTGTTAGCCTCTACATAAGCTCGCTCTAGTTAGGACTCATGAAAGGGAATCCCAAAACGTCAGTTCAAAATTAAGCATCGTTTTAGCGCGTTTCTAAAGGTGCGATTCCACCAAAATAGTGTGCAGCACATTTGCTTGCACACATTTTGTGCAAAACTCCAACAGTGCAGGTACTAAGCTGGTGTCGCATTTGGCTTCCGTCTCCACTGGTAAGGCTGTGCGTAACTTTTGTAAGCGCACAGTTCAGCACACTTGTGCGCGAACATGTTCACTGAGCAGAGTTTCTGCCGAGACAGTTCAGTAGTTAATATGAACGGGCAGGAAAACGTAGTGCTTTGTGCTGCAGCATGTGTTTTACTATGTAGTCTCCTTAAAAAGAAACGAAGGAAGAAACCGTTCCATGAAAGAAATTCAAATATGCATAAGCAAACCATTTCGGCTTATATATATCTAAAATCCCAGAACCTGAAGATTTTGAGTCCGCGATTTTCTTCTTTTCTCTTCGGTATTGAGCCAAAATAATCTTCCATTTTCTCATTACCTCAGTCGAGTCACAATTGAAACTTTGCGCCAACTCTTGAGTGGCGTCGTGTTTTTTGTTTTTATTTTTATAATCACTGTGACTAGAATCCCATAATACAGGATAAGTTTCAATAGCTTGAATAAAATTAATAATTTTATCATTCGTCCAATCCATATTTAGCTTGGTTAATTAACAATGTACGCGCACAAATCAATGTTTTCACTCCGGTAGCGGAAGCAAGACTGAGTTCGCGCACAACAGGTTTGTCGACGCGACGCGAGTCCACTGCCTGCATGTGTGCGCGCACAAAAGTATACAGATGTGCGCGAACATTTCTAGAATGTTCGCGCACAATTTGTTATTGTTTGCTTTAGTGAGTCGACCAGAATAAACATTTGTGTCGCACACTGTGCATTGCAGTGCCGCACAGTTCTGCACACTGGTGGAATCCCATCTTTAGATCCCAAGTTAGGCACCTGCGAGAAACGGAATACGGGCCACTATATAAGTTCTAAGTTGCCGTTACACTTTACGATGTATGCATGGTTGTGACGATGTTTTACAGTTGAAAATTACTCGAATGGTTGTGTTTGCCCACACCACGTCGGTGGAAACTCGTAAGGGCCTATCTCAAAAATGATGATTTTACAGGAGAGCATTTTAAAGGGTTGAGCGAGTTATCTATCGCTAAGTTTTATTTGCTAATAATTCTTTTGTATTTTAAACTCAAATATTTAAAAAAAATTGGGATTAATTTTGAGAGCTGAAGCATTTTTATGTGTTACAACGTTAAAGCTAATTAATTTAGTTAACAGCAGAAGTAATTTGAGGTAAACTCTTGCGTTGACACCGTTTTCTATGGATTCGTAATGGCTTAGGTCATTTTGCTTTACACTAACTAAATAAAACAGTTCTTGATTTTTCATTAATATTTTTATTATTTCAACATTATAGTAATGTTGAAATAATAAAAATTTAAGAATAAAATAATAAAGATAAATAATAAAGAAGAAATGAAATGAAATAATAAAGAAGAAATGAAATAATAAAACCTTTAGAATGTTAAAAGATCAATTTTAATCTAATTAAGAAATAATCGATAATAGTCGGACCAATTTCTAGGCAAATACGATTATATAGCTTCATTAGTATTCGCGGAAAATAAAGAGCTGAAAATCATGTCAAAATAAAATGACTAATTCATTTGGGCCCCTACACTTGGATTTACTTAATCCAAATCGGACAAAACATAAGAGCCTATTTGAACTAGGCCGTCAGAATTCTTCTCTAGGCAAATACAAATTTTAATACATTTTGCAATTCATTCATTACTCAAAGAGGCCTGTTATATTGTTCACACAGGCTTTCTTTAAAAAATAGCATAGTCAGATTGGATTCTCATTTAATCATGTTATAAATATTGTCCTTAAAATCCGATTGGCATACTCAACTCAAAACGCTGAAAACATGAGATAGTTCCTTTGGATTTTCTACCGACGATTACAAGCGTGTTATTGACTACATACACACCTCGGTGTGAACGGCGAAATGGTTACCTAGGAAAGCGCGTGCGCTTAGCATCTTAGGTAGGAGATGTTATGAAAAAATCCGTTTTATTTTTCCTCCGCCTTCGAACGGGGAAAAAACCTGTTACAAAGTCGTTACGTATCAGACTTTAGACTTTCAAAAAGTGTTTATTTCTAATTGAAAGAAAGCAGATTCTTACCGCGTCGAACTAGACGATAGTTTTTCCCGGCGTTTCGACAACGTTACATTTAACGTCCTCACGACTATCGCGGACGCTGCATGCCAGCACTCAGCGTTTATTGGGTGTTGGCCGGGTAGTTCAATTTCTATCGCCGCGACGCCATCTGGCGCAGATCGTAGCGATGAATATTTTGGCGCGAATTTTGAAAATCGTCTGCGTACACATAACTCATGACCTTCTGCGATATGACCTTCTTAATTAAAATTGTTCTTAAGTAGACTATTGTTGGGCCAACTTTAGCAATCGGGTGCATTTATGACAAATGCACTATGTACAAAAAATAGACTACAAATATTTTTGTATATAATTAATACTGGATGCAGCTCAGGCTTTCTTTCACATATATATTCAGCGTATCCATAGCAGCTACATATACCTTGATTGCGACGCTACGACAGCGAGTGCGGGGAATACGCGATCATGCGGGGGAAGCTACTTGACAGAAACAAATAGACCGTTTTTCTAATCACTTTATTTCGCACTCGCACTTATCATTTGACAGCGTGACCATTTACAAGTTCATTTTACTAATCACCTAACCTGCGCGTGCTACCTAACAGCATGTAAATTAAGACTACGCACACAGAAACAAAATTCTCGTTTATATTATCGGATAGTTTAGAAACCTTACCGGCTCTCGGGGAAGAAACCTTACCACCGGCTGTCGGGAAGAAACATTACCAGACAGACACCTTATACTAGTTACCAGACAGTACCTTACTAGGCAAGGTTTCTATCTGGTACTTTAAAGCAGATGCACGAAACAGTCATCGTAGAACCGTTTAAACTCTATTACCACAATACACTGTTATCTCTCAATTTACACTTTTTGTCATGACACGACTGCGTGACTGTTTACACGATGATTTTACTAATCATTAGCACCTAATATGTAAATTAGCCTTTATAGCCCTTATAGCTTGAAAAATAGATATACAGTTGGGCTTATTCATGGGAATGTGGACCGAGGGTACCTCGGAGGACAGAGGGTACATCGGATTACACGGACTCTGTCGTAAATCGAGGGGGAAACATACGGTAAAGTTTAAAATGAATTAACACGTAGTTAATGAAGTAAAATAATACGTTTATTACATATTTTAATGTAGTCAGTTGAAAATGTAATACAATACATAGTTGTACATACACAAATTATAAAATACAGTACTGCATAGTAGAACTGGAAAAGAGGGGCGACCTCGGTTAACCTGGAACTTGGTTAATCGGGGCTCGGATAACCGCGGCCCTACTGTATTCGCAAAAACATATATTTTTGAAATCGAGAGGTCTAGTAGTCTAGCAAATCGACACGCATCTCCTTGCAACACGTCTTGGGTATTATTATACACGCATATTTTGTAATCGGCTCTTTTTTCAACAAAAAAAGATCCAGACAATCGAAGCCTCTTTCGCATCGCTGATGCGCCAGACAGGGAGAAAAAAAAAGATATGGCGAGACCTGCTCCACTCTCGGGTGGACGTTCTGCTGAGTCATCGCGTATAAATAGTCGATCGCCCCTATTACGGCGTAGGCAGAGGTCATTATCGCGGTTATGTAATTGTTGCGGTTTTTCTTTTGCACGCAGATCCCTCGTCCTCGCCGCTGTGAAGAAGCGCCGTTCTCGCTGCCGCTGCGCTGTGGACGGCCCGCCGACCTAATATGGCCACATCGGACAAGTCCTTCCCGCGAAATATTACAGGTATGCCGCGCCGACGAGTTTTATTACTGAGAAATATAAGGTTGCATAGCTGGCATCCTGTCTGGTCAACTTGGGTTGTCGACTACAGCGGGCGAGCCCGTCACCTCAGGAAGTTTTAACGATTAGTTTCTATCTCCCTGGAGTGAGCGTAGAAGACTTGACGACAAAACAGTATACCATCTAGCTACGTCACAAGCCCATAAGAGGCCAACGCCTTAACCGCGAGATAGCCAGGAATGTTACCTGGCGGGCCGACACTCACGCCCTTACTTCCAATTGTGACCAGATTACTCCGGTCTCTCGATTGGTTAGAGTTCGAGGTCGCTTGCGCGGTCCTCTCCCTTACGAAGCGGTGAAACGGTGTATACCGAATCTATCGCGGACCACAGCGTCCTTTGCCCGGCTGTTCACCCAGGATCGGATGGCCGATGGTCGTTTCAAGAGCAGTCGCCTTAAGGTCCGCAACCACCCGCGCTCTATAGGAAACAGTACTGCTTCCAGACTCCCCCGACTGTTAGCCTGGGTGAACAGCTGGGCAAAGGACGCCGTGGTCCGCGATAGATTCGGTATACACCGTTTCACCGCTTCGTAAGGGAGAGGACCGCGCAATCGACCTCGAACTCGGAACCAATCGAGAGACCGGAGAAATCTGGTCACAATTGGTAGTAAGGGCGCGAGTGTCGCCCGCCAGGTAACATTACTGGCTATCTCGCGGTAAGGCGTTGGTCTCTTACGGGTTGTGGCGTAGCTAGATGGTGGACTGTTTTGTCCCAAGTCTTCTACGCTCACTCCAGGGAGATAGAACGACTAATCGTTAAAACTTCCTGTGGTGACGGGCTCGCCCGCTGTAGTCGACAACCCAAGTTGTTAGTCAGAGTGCACAGTCGATTGGCTTACGCCGCACGGTGCTCAGACCGTCCAGGAGCGCCAGAAGTTTGATTCCCAGGGGAAACTGACCATAAGGCCAGAGTCCTACCCAGGCTCGCACTTCATGCGTGGAGGCCGTCGGATAGGTGTTGACCAGTGAGTGTGACCAACCCTGAACAGAATGGGTCTTCATGGCCAACTCAGCAAGGGCCCATTAACTCCCATCCTGTCTGGTCATGTCATACTGCTAACTGCAGCACCGGATTAACCCATGTAGAGGCCCATAAACAGAAAAATTGACAGTGCACTAAGAAAAAATATGACCAGAATGATTGTTAGCACAGATGGTAAAGGGTCAAAATAACAAATGCATTAATACAGTTTATATCTTATTAAAATAAGAGTACTTATTATTAGGTCCTTACCTGTGTAATTGCTGTTTTTTCACACTGGCCACTTTGAAATTGGATCACTTGGGTTTGATTAGGAATTTCAAATTCAAATAAATTTTAATTCACGGCCATGTTATTCTTTTTTAAGAATCAGCTATTTATTTGTTTTTCCGTTGTTTGTTATTGCTCAAATATTTTCGTTTGTGCAAATATGATGTTTTCTATTACCGGTGTTTTCTATTACCGCTTCTTGCAGTCTGGCTATACAGTTGCCGTAAATGTGTACTGTTAAGAACTTCAAACAATGATGGAGAAACTCGTGATTAAATACTCGAGCCTGGTCAATCGCACATCGCCACTGCTTCTGCATGACAACGTATAACCGCAGATTTCAGTGCAAATAGTCGCAAAGTTGCAGGAGTTGCGGCTGGAGACTCTCGGTCACCCACCGTACTTCCCAGACTTTGCTCCAATAGAGTTTTTTTTCAGAATTTAGATAACTTTTTACAAGGGAAACAATCAACTTTGAAGAGTCGGTGAAAAACGTCTTCATAGCATTCATTGGTTCTGTTCACGATAGTTTTACAGCAGAGGAATTAAGCAACTCCGATTAAAATGACAAATCTGCATAGATAATAGGCTACGGATAATAGGGCTCGATATTTCTATTAATTAAACATATATATTTCATACAAAGTTTTTGGCCTTAAATGTTCTTTATAGAACAGGTACTTCATAGGCAAGGACCCAACAGCACAGACTAAAAGATTCAACAAAATTATTGTAAAAATGATATATAATGCGAGATACCATTATTGATGTGATTAAAACTTTCTGTAACATAGTATTTGAATATGTAAAAGCAACTTTATCCTTTAATGTTATGTTAAAGATACTTATAGTGTTTGCCACAAACAATATGGTAATGAGAAGCCAAATAGAAACAGTTATGGTAGACACTTTATTCTTACTTTTGCAATCTATATAGTTAGATTTACAATATGATGATTAACACTACCATTTTTATGACTAAGCTGACTGCCAGCTGTCGCTTGTCTTTTAATGCTAAAACCTAACTGTTGCATTTTAACGTATTAGAAATCTGCATAATACACCGTTCTTTCTAGACCACTAGCAAACGACTCATACTTTTCACCTTGCATTAGGAAGCCGTTAATAGTGGCTTTTCGACGTGAGAATGTGTTGAAATCCAGTGCAATGGTATTACCGTCACATCATTGCCTAAAATGTGTTATGTCTAATGGAAAAATTTATTATACGTGTCTCTGTGATGTACTCGAGGCGAGGCGAATATAGATTTAAGTCTAAAATAAAATTAAAGAGTTACGGGGAAAGACGATCAATGTCATTTTTTTGTGAAAATGAGATATTAATGCCATCTTGTAGCTTGCTCACAAACGAATCGAAGCATGTCTCAGTTTTCGAAATAAAGATCATAGTCTACCCTTAACCGATCGGAAGCCAGCGTTCGCGCGCATAAGCTGCGCCGCAATTTTTTGGTCGATTTTGTAAATATATACTAACAATATCGTTTTTTCATGAATTCCCTCTTGTTGCCTAGTAATTATTCTTGTTAGTCAGTCATATTATATATTTATGGGAAGCGGCCGAAACGGCTACGCGTGGATCTGACAAACCGGTTAAATTAAGGGAGAAGAAAAGGTGTGACGAGAAGAATGATCAAGGTTCAAGTGGACAATGATCTTTCTTTCCCGTCATGTCCAGAGGTGATATACCTCGATGACCCTCCGGTTGACGCTGAGGAGGAATGTGATGGAAATTACTGATCAAGGCCAATGACTTTGCCACGTGTTCGTTTTTTTCTGAGGTATAATTTAAGTAAATTGCATTTTTTTAGAAACTCAAATATTTATATTTATAAAAATTCTATATTCTTGGTTTTCGTTATTTGTATTAGGTGTAATTTAAGGGGAGAGCCTAGTTTTGAGCGCAAAAAAACATGTTTATCAGGATTTTTTTTTGAAAAGCCAAAGTTGAAATCTGATCATGAATCTTTTATATCAGTTCCATTTGTTTTTTTTGTAATAGTACAAAAAAAACTATTTTTGAGATATTCAATTGCAAATGTTTCTACCGCAGCAAAAATGACGGTATCTGCTTGCCGCGCTGGTAATAGCGAGCGTAATTTTTCCTGAAACAAAAAAAATAATAAACTAGGATATTCATTTTTACGTATATATTTTGTAGATGAAGTACAGAAATTGATAAAAATTTGTAATTTTTATTATTTTTCCAGGATTTAAATAAATAAAGTCAATTTTCGTCCCAAAATTTTGTGTTTAACTAGTAAAAAAATGTATATTGTTTTTAATTGTATAGAAGAGAAATAATTAATCTTTCAGTTTTATTTTGGAACAACTCGATCCGTCAAGTAGTTTTTTTTATCACCGGCGCAAAGCTGAAAAATATGGTTTTGAAAAAAACGCGTTTAAAGATTTCTTTAAAGAAAAGTAGTAAGTTTTTTTATACTCAGAGCAATCTGAGACTATCAGCTATTTCAAAGGTAAAAGATTCATGAATAGATTTCATTTTTATATTTAAAAAATAAAATAAAAAACGTGTTTTTTTTGGCTGTTTAAACATGTATTTTTTCTTTAGAAACTCAAATATTTGGATTACAGACAATATATTTTTCTCTTACTCAAACCCTTGCTAAAATGTAATGTTTAAGATAATAAATTTTAAAAATGAAATTAGCAAAAAATTGCAAAATTTGATAATGATCGTTATTTTCCGTAACCTTTCAATTACGACGTTTACGCCCAATAGTAGTTTTGCTTTCAGTGTTTAAAAAAAACACCTTTTTTCCGAGACTGCGAAGTGGATTCCCTTTCCGAAGATGTATTGTTAACAAACCCAAATATTATACCATTGCTAAGTCATGCTGCGACTTATCAGTTATGTCACTTTAAATTTATTGCATATTTTCACGGGCTGTTAATCTCGAACACCCGGAGAGCAGGCGCCTAATCATTCATACGTTCGCATCCCGGGGTTTGAACACTGGAATCGCATTTTTATAAAGACCACCATCAAATTAATTGCGTGTATTTATCCAAACTGCGTTCAGAATATGTGGAGTATATGTTACTGTAAAAGCCCGAACAACCGCAAATCTTAAAATTTGCCGAAAGCTGTTGGTAAATGCTTGAAATCGAAATAATAATTCACATTTCAGGCATTTAAATGATAGTTTTATATAAGTACTCATGTGTTCATTGATTGAGTATAATATGGTTTTCATTAATATATTATACAACGCAACATTAATTGTAAAACAGCTTTTATAAAAGTAGCTGCCTATTGATTATAATGATTTAAAACAAATGCATTTAATTATTGTTTTTTTTATAATTGTTTTGACTATTTATATGATCTAATGCTTACAATTGACGGTATTTTAAAAATATTTTATTCAGTTATAATACTGAACTACATAGATTTTCTATTTATCTTTGAAATAGGTTAGGTTAGGTTAGTTAGGCACGATTATTTTCAAATATTTTTATTCAGGCATGATACTGACTTAAAGAGATTTTATATTTGTCTTTGACTAGGTAAGATAAACTAGTACTATGCAAAAAGCTTGTAATAACTACTTATTACTTTCAATAGTTTATATATTACTGCCTATAGTATTTTTATTGTATTTTATTCTTTTGTTATTCTTTTTTTTCTAATGACACTCATGATTTACTAAATACCTATAAGTCCTAACTTGAATTCTTTTGTTTTTTTTCTTTAAAATAAATCTAATGGTAGGTACATATATAAAAAAAACTTGTACGCCTGCCTTAGTACAGGTCTAGGCCTAGTAAAGCGGCGTTGACATAATGATCAAGATTCTGCAGTGTGTTTTGTTTTTTGCTACTGGTCCAAGAACTAATAATTTTTAATTCTACTACTACTACTGAACTAATAAATAATAAAAAAAAATTATATTGTGACCCGTCCAAGAGCGGCATATTTGCCAGTTGGATACGAATGTAATGTAATGTAATGTAAAATATACAATAATATCATCAAGGAAGCATTTTGAAGGCCACTAAGTATTTTTTTTATAAAAAGAAAAATGTCATTTTGCTTCTCAGCTTTACTCTTCCGGCCATCTATTTTAGGACTAATAAAACATGTTATAATATTTTTTCATCTTAACGACTACGAAATCCATCCTTGATTAGTTTCTTTTATTTAAGCAAAAATAACACATCTACAAACAAAACAAATAATGTAAAAACGGTAAACCCTAGAACTGCAAACGAGAGACTGTTTAACTGACAGACGGTCTTAAAATGCACTCATTTGTTTAAGCTCTGTAATATACATTTTCAGTACATCATCAAAATATCGTTTCAGGAAGCGAAAGGCAACCCAGACGATCGTGACGTGTAGTATTGTCCGCGGTGTCACAATAAAAATAGTCACGCCTATCAAACCCTGCGTAGCAGTACGTAGCGTAATCCTATTATACATCCGAGCTAGTAATAAATAAAAATACAGTTGGCTACTGAACACACAATCGTGACCTTCCCACACTTGTCTTGAAATTCAGAAGGTCAAACTTGTTGCCAAGTTTGAATGTATAATACGTACAAACTGAAAGGCGATTCGCGACGGATATAAAACAAGTGAATAACATGGTCATAAGAAAAACAACGGTGTAAAAGCTTTATGTCTTCGAGTATATCTTTACTAGATACTACACGGCCCGATGTCATAGTTGTTAGGTTTTCTGTTCTTACATTGTAAGTTTCCGGGTTCGATTCCTGGCTTGGTCGCCATTTTTCATTAGGATAAAATTAACGGAATTGCATTTTCAATTCTGTCGATCGAATGCAATAACAAGATACACAGTTACCCACATGCGACACTCATATATATGGGAGACTGGTATAAAATGATCTCTCAGACTAAAATGATCCCTTCAAGTTTTTATTAATCTACTAACGCCATCAAGGAAACAACGAATGCATTACGTTCAACAGGTATCAAGTTGGTACAGACAGTAATGGCGGATCTCGTGTTCGCGTCGTCGGTAAATTATTAACGAGAAATTGGATTCCGTTGTTTTTTTCTAAGGTAAGGTTTTTGTCTTTTTGATGTGGGTGGCCAACGTAAATATTGGGCTCATGACCTGTGCGCTGGCGTAGACGAAAACGATGCAGATTCCTATGTATGTCATCTTAATTGTACGTAAATAGGATCAAGATATAACTACCACATAATAAAGTTATTTTAATGAAATTCGCGTATTTCACTTGGGATCATTTAACACACAGGTGTGTATAAAATGATCTTTTTCTATTGTTTAACAATATTAATAAAAATATATGTTTGAAACAGCTTCTTTCAAATATTTTATTTTAGCAGTTGTAGAAAAGGGGCCATAGTTTTATTACACACTATAGAAATAAACATTAGTTCCTTAAATTTAAAAATAATATTGTTTTTTTTATTAAAGAGATCATTTTCTACCAGTCTCCCCTACCTATACAATATATGTATATTTATAGTAAGTTTGCATTTTAGGGTAAGGTAGCAACTTTTATGAATGCTGTTTTTCAACTAAGGTATATATTTATTATCTAATTATATACTATATAATTATAATAATGAAAACCACAAATGTCAGACAAGAAGTCAGACGAACACATGAATACTTATATGAAGGATAATATAAAGAACGATGGTTTCACCTAAGACTTTCCCGGCATTTTACTCATGACAACTATCAATGAAATGAGTACAATGTTTGAAAAGCAATTGCCCTCGAATTCAGTCAGATCATAGAAAAGGTGACCATATCGTGGTATAAAAACAACGAATACATACATAGTCATTATCCTTGCCTTACTGAAATATTCTCTGCAATATGCTGCCCTTTACCTGATACATGTCGCGCTCTCTCTCTTTCGCAGAAGGAATATTCTATTACTAGTTGGGGCATTTCCCCAAAATAGCAGTCCTCAAGTCAGTAATTTGGCCTCCGCAAAGCCACAAAGCCTTCTGATTTTTATATAGAGTATATCGAGCTACGTAACTTACTAGCACTTCGTATTGGAGTTGCTTGTAAGAGATTGTCGTATGATGATAAACCCGCCCATTGTTGACCGTTACCTGATACATGTCGCGCTCTCTCTTTCGCAGAAGGAATATACTATTACTAGTTGGGGCATTTCCCCAAAATAGTAGTCCATAAGTTATTAATTTGGCCTCCGCAAAGCCACAAAACCTTCTGAATTTTATATAGAGTATATCGAGCTACGTAACTTACTAGCACTTCGTATTGGAGTTGCTTGTAAGAGATTGTCGTATGATGATAAACCCGCTCATTGTAAAATTTCTCAATAATGAGTAGAAACAAACTATGTAAAGGCAGTACCTTTACATTTGTATCTTTATTATTAATAATTGGAACTTTTATTTCGATTACGCGATTGGATGTTTAATGTGGTACCCCTCCTTTAACTGTAACCGGCTCCCGGACTAAAACAGGTTGCTGCGATAAAGCCGTTTGGTCTCGCCCGCGTCGCGTCGCGTCGCTGCTGTGAGTGCATAAAAAACGTCAATTTTACTTTCGTTTTGGTGATAAAGCGAATTGCTCTGGTTATAAATCCGTCGCGAGCGAGCGGGCGACCTCACCCATGGTACCCTGCGGGTCACCAGCAGGCGCAGACACGTACACGTACAGCAAACGCATGTGAGCGTGCAATTGGCGAATTCTGTCGTTATATAAGGGTTCTTAAACTGGGGTTCCTAAACTCCGCTAGACATTTCGCCTTCTTGTCCTTAGTAAGCGGCAGAAAAAACAGAAATCAGATCTGGCACAAATGCATTAAGCTTCGGTCACACGGAGCGAATTTGCTCGCAGCGAGTATTCGCTGGGAGTTGAACTCGCAGCGAGTATTCGCTGGGATTTGAACTCGCAGCGAGTACTCGCTGCCAGCCTGTCACATGTAGCGAATGCGATTCGCTCGTTTCACGCGATTTGTACACTCGTCAGTTGGTGCTCCAAGCACAGAAATGTAGTCTATCGGACCTCGTCGCGCGCGTCTAAATAACAGTTGATTCGGTTGGTATGTGTGGACTTAGCAGAGCAAATGCTGAGTAAGCTTACAAATTACAATAAAAGAAAAATGGATACGTAAATGGATTGGCCACAGAGAAACGTTTGGGCCTTCTAATTCTCTTTCAAAAAATTTGCCTGAATAATAACCAACAGATTACAGCATATCATGTCGCATACCAGATTCCTGTCACCCTAGAACGGGTAGTCCCATCTGGGTGACAGAATCAAATAAGCAAAGCTTAAAGTTTTGCCCGTCGGTTCCTGTTATTTTTGTAAGCAAATCAATGTTTTATAGTAATTAATTCTTAAATAAAATAAATAAATAAAAAAAACAAATCGGAAGCGAAGTTTGCTCAATTACTTGGAATGATCAGTCCAGAAATAAAAAGAGCAAGAAATGGTTATGAGAAATGCCATTGATTGTAAAACGAAATTGGAGATAGCACTGAACTACAAGGGAATCGGAAGTAGCCTGAATCAGTTATCGTATTTATTTAGAGTGCCTTACAATATTATATCTTTTTTTGATGTATCCACGTTAAATGTTCGCGTTGGCGTGGGCGGGCTGAGGGGTGACATCTGGTCGGGAGCGGTGCGTGAACTGAATTCGCAGAGAATGAACCTCTCACGACTTGCGCGACGGTGCCATCGCGGCGAGAATCGCGCTCGCGGCGATAATAATTGATCATGTCAATTCTACTCGCGGGGATTTTGATCGCCGCGAATAATTCAAATCGCAGCGAGTAAGCCTGTTACACCTAGCAAGTTTGCTCGCTGCGATTGCATTGGCAGCGAGTATTCGCTCCGCGTGACCAAAGCGCACTGCGCCACTCCCCGCTATTTTACACATCATCATCATCATCATCATTATCAGCCGGTAGACGTCCACTGTTGAAAATAGGCCTCCCCCATAGAATCAGTGCCGGATTAACCCATGTACTGGCTCTTAAACCGTCGAAATCTGGGTGGGGGGGGGGGGGAGGCTTGCACTTTTTGGGGCTACCTTTGGGCTGTCCAGCATTCTGATGACGACATAATGTAGAATAGACGTGTATTTAAACAAAACACGATCGCAGCAGCGAAGTGGGTCGTTAAACATTTCTGACAACGCTTATGTCGCGTGGCAAAGACGCGCATATAAACAAAATACGATCGCACAGGCTGGCAGCGGACAATTGTCGATAATTTATACCAATTATATATATATACACCACTAGTCATTAACCTTGGGTTACCGATTCCGCCATTGGTGTAGTTATTTACAATCCGATGCGCTCACGAGGAATTTTCTCCTCGGCCGAAAAAAAACGGTTTATTTTCACAAGAATCTTATGGTCGACAAAGACGTCAAGCAAGAATTGAGAGCGAACGTCATCAAATGCATAGATAAAGTAGATAAAAACTACGTTTCATCAAACGTCAGTCGCAAACAGCAGTTGCCGAATGACGCGAGCGTCTAATCATAATCGGTTACCGTTTTACGCTTACCGCGCATTGCGGTAAAATTCTGTGTTTTATTTTCGGAAAATCTGTTAGCTATATAATCACATGAAAGCGCGCACCACGAAAAAAAAATCGGTCCAGATTTAAATTCTGTAGATTGCTGTAGAATTGCTGCGGTGCGTCGCCGGACGGATTTTTCCATGCTATATATGTAGTTATATACATACCGCGCACTGCGTGAATTAATCCACAGTTCGCCAGCAGAGACTTGCGTAAGCAACGAATGACTAATAAATCCGAATATTCCACCGTAGTGCGCGGACTAAAAAAATGCGTTTTTTTGTCTGGCGTAAAAAACGGGCCGAACGCACCGCAACGCAGTGCCCGCCTGGCGTTAGACTTTCTTTTTATTGTAGCCTGCTGAGATGAGAAGTGGAGGGCAATATCTGCATAGTTATACACTTAGCACATATCTTTAAAATCCACTTCTCGATCTACTATGTAAGCACCGAACGATTGTAAGATTTCTGCAATACTTTAAATATTTGGAGAAAAAAAACACTCACATTCGGGCACCAGATGGCTGTCGCTGCTGCTGGCTGTAGAGCATTTACTAAAGATGTGCACAATTAAAACGTCTTCATGGCAGAACAAACACTGCTAAAAATATTAAAAATATATTTATATGTCATCCTCTGGAAGAACTGTAATCCTGGTTTGCGATCAGTTATGTTTTTCAAAATCTGATTACGAAAATTGAAAAGGCAAATATAACAGTTATGTAAATAAAGTCGCCGAGAGAAGATAAAATTATTGCAAAAGGAAAATAATTGAGATATATAATATATCATGCATTGAAGCAAAAAAATCTTTACGTAATAAGTACACAAAATTTTAACAAAAAAAAAACCGACTCCATTTTTAAAAAATAGTAGCAGCCATGTTATGGTGATACTTAGAACGGGCTATCATAATTGAATGCGTATACAAAATTTTGAAATGTCGACATGTAGTTCAATCAACATCGTTCACTTTTAAAGGTGTATGGAAAAAATCATCAAGGGCAAACGTGGAAATATATGGAAAACAGAAAAAATGGTTAAAAATTCCAAGACAGTAAACATGTGGAGAAAATTCAGGCTTTCATTATAACATTGATTTGACCCTATCATCCTTCTCCCATTCTCGCCCTGCTCGTTAGTTTAAATTATCGAAACTGTATTCATCAGTAACAACTTTTAGGGGGACAAATCACTATCACAAAAATCACGGTGGCATAGTGGTTAGGTCGCCTGATTTTACATTGTAAGGTTACGGGTTTGATTCCTGGCTGGGTCACCATTTTCCATTGGGATAAAATTAACGGCATTGCATTTTCAATTCTGTCGATCAAAAACAAGACACATGCGTAGGGCAAGACACATGTTACATGCGCTTTTACATATAAAACACTATATTATTGTTGGTTGTAAAAGATTGTCGTATGATAATAAACCCACAATTGTCTTGTAGGTATATGATAATAAGCCCATCGTGAAATTCCGCAATTGTGGAATTTCACAATAAAGAATAGAAACAAACATTTAGATTTTTATGAAAACCCTACCGTAAGGACGACATGAGTAGCGTCTGTGAATATGTATATACAGTACGCGTACGTAATACAGTAAATATAGTACGCGAACAAGGCATCGAAATCTCTTGGAATTGCAACACAGTCATCGCCATTCTTAACATATCATCATAACTTAATATCGTCGACATTCTTTGTTGTCTTTTGCTTATCTATTCGGTGAATGCAAGCCAGTATAAAACATGACTGTGTTGAAGTTAATCGCTAATAATTCGGATGTATCTGAAAAATAAACATAGACAATTATCTTTTAAAAAAAAATTATTACTATTGCAAGTGGAACACTGTTTGAATTTCTCCTGCTGATTCAGACCTCGAAAGTATGACAATATAAGTAGAACAAGGTCTCTTATCTAAAAGACGGCAATATTTGCCTATGTAACATTTTATCAAATTTAACAACTTTTTAACGACGTTTTTTTAAAGTTTGTAGCATCCGACGTTTTGGCAATGTTGCAACCACCGTTGCCCAGGGTAGACTGAAGTGCTGTAAATCGTAATCCATTGCTACTACGTCCTCCATTGCCTCTCCCAAGCACCGAATCGCCAAAGTTATCGACTTGTACATGGAATATTTTGAGGAACTAGCCATAAAAACCTCCAAAATATTATAAAACCCATTCTTTGGTTTGCTGCGTGGACGACACCTTCTGTATCCTGAAGGGTAATATACAAATGGTGGGATAATTGTTGGGTCATCTTAACTCCATAGACACAAAAATTATTCTCACATATGAAGTAGAAAAGGACGGCTCTCTACCTTTTTTGAATGTTAAAGGGACGAGGAGGTGACAGTACTCTCGGACATACATTATATCGGAAGCTCACACATACATATAGATATTTGCATGCTAGCTCACACCATCATCTCTACCATCTACGTTCAGTGCAAACGTCGCTCGTGAATCGAGCACGCGATTTATGTAATGCTGGGCATTGATCCACCCCCCAACCATCCTTATAATCGACAAAATAACAGCAGCAGTTATCCGCATCCCCGCAGAACAATGGATGGCAATTGACAGCACTTTAGTCTACCCTGGACAACGGCAGTTGCAAAATCGTCGAAATGTCGGGTGCTACAAACTTCACGCGGAAAATCGTTTTTACCCTCTTTAAAATGTCAAACAACCGCTATTGTCTTCGATTTCAGATTTAAACGATGAGTTTGAAAACCACTGTTTGGGCTCAAATTCGCTGCGTATCGCATGCTTCATTGGCACGTTCCGCTACATCGACTTCGGCTACATCGGGCATTGGCTACTTGATCTGTAGTATCGGTTGAGGATCGCTGCTCTTAACCTTGACTGGTTCGTAGGTTATAGCTGCAAAACGGTGTGGTTGCCGCTGATTCTCAAACTTGAAATTAATCATCTCTTTCACAATGAAATTCCGATTTGATCAACTGTATTTTCTGGATCAGACTCCTCATGTACAAAGCAATCCCAGATACAACGAAGTATTAAGGATGGCAAAACGGTAGTTTTGTTCATTTATCTAAAAATAAATAAAGAAACAACCTAAGATCGAAATAAAGGAGAACTATTACACTTAGTGCAATTATAGGGCGAGAGATGGGCAATCTGTTGCTGCCGACCATTTGTGTAAAAATTCTTGGTAAATTTCCAAAATTATCGTATCAACTCCGGTTTGAATAATGCATTTGATTGACATTCACTCAATTAGTACTTTATTTAATAAAAAAAAATATATTATCAAAATCAAACAATATGCTTCAACAGAAAGGTGGAGATGAAGAGAGGACTGTAAGTTAGAAAGATATGAGTGGACAGGAATTAGTCGGAGATCCTTACTGTAAAGCAGTTCAGGTTTCGTAAGTCTCTATCAACCCTAGATGCAATTGCTTTGCTAATGGAAAAGTATTCACCATTTTTAACAAGTCATAAAAACTATTGATGTATTTTGTGACCTTGCCAAGGCATTTTGATTGCATAGATCATTCTATTCTGTCAAAAAACTGGAATATTACGCTATAAGAAACAAGGAACTAAAATTGTTAGAAACATTTTTGATGGAACACAAATAACTTAGGTCCAGTATAGTCTGCAAATCACGTCCTTTAGTGTTCATTATTCTGTATAAAGCCGTGATAACAAAACGGTACTTTAGGAAGAAATCCAATATTTTTCAATCATGTCATGCTGACACGCGATTGATATACTTAATTTTTGTACTTTTACATTTCTTTTTGTGTTATTATTTTAATAAAGTAGTGAACTTAATATTTATTTTGTATTCATTGTATAACTTCCATAAAATCATAAATTAAGTTCAGTTAATCTGTAACACGACATTCATTGACCGTTAGGCGGTACGAAGTTCGCCGGGTGAGCTAGTATCTAATAAAAAAATGATAACTTGGAAAAGCCGTTGGTCTTGATCAGTATTTCCCATCACAGTTCCTCATCAGTGTCAATCGGAAGGTCATCGACGTAGCCCACCTCTGGATTTGACGACAAAAAATGATCATAGTCCACCTTCACCGCGTGGACCTTGATCATTCTTTCCCGTCATACGTTTTCTTCTCTTTTCATATAAGGTAAGACTCTGAGCTTTCGTTCGAAAATTGATTCATGCTTCGATTCGTTTAGGAACAAAGCCACAATTAGTATGTTATTTTCATCAAAAAATGACACAGATCGTTTTTCCCACTAAATCCTTTATTTTTAACAGAAACATCTTTTAGGTGGGCATCAGGTTTGGCGCAAGAGTGTATTTGCAGGTTATCATCATACAGGTGATAATTGCAAGTCAGCAGCGCTGCAATTCAGTCGGGCGTTGAATATTTACAGATGTGTCGAAACCTGAATTTTGAAATACCCAGTCCTCAGTCAGACCTTATTCTTTACAACAAAGATGTATTTGCAGATATCACGATTGCAAACATTCATGTATGTTCCATAATATGTCACGCGTTGACATTTTAATAAAATTTCAATGAGAATTATTACACATGGTAATTTGCGTTTGTAGCTGTACCTCGTGTCACGTATTGTACCGCTAGCATTAATAAAATTAGCATAGTATTTGATCGATCCGTGGTCGACTTCCGACTGCAGTAAATCAAAACGTTCTCGTAGATATCTGTTAGAGATATATCTACTATACGTTATGAGCCAAGGCCTCATCATATGAATGTCATATGGTGGGCTATAATTCCCTCAAATTGTGCAGAAAAATTCTCACCATGGCCTACGTTTTAAAGCCGATCCGGGCCAGAGTTGATAATCCTACCATGCTAGCGAAGGTTTCACGCTTTGTTCCGGATAGTTATAATCGAGCACGGTCACATACTCTATTTGCAGAGCCGTCCTCGATAACCAACCTAAATCGGTGGAGTCTGCTTAGGGATCGTCCATTAATCACGTGAGGCTCGAAAGTGGGGGAGGGGGTTAGGAAAAAATTACGAAATATCACAAGGGGGTGGGGGGGGGGGGGGGGGTGTAGTGAGATATCGCGTGTATTTTTTTTTGAACGTGCAATTTTTAAACCGTAAAACGGCGAGTGACCTTGACCGATTACTTCTACAATGTAAGCAGTGAGTGTGTTTTATTATAATTTCATTATATTGACTGGTTGATTTTCTAGGGCAGCACTTTTTTATTAAGGCCCTAAATTAATTACAATTAATTAAAACGTAAGAGCGCTCTGAGAGTTACGCTAAATATGCTTGCCATTAACACCCTTATACCACCACTGCATAAAGATAGTTATTCTGTGCAAGCGCTGCGATTGACCGTTTAGTATGCGTCTGGTTCCCGGCGCTAGCGGAGGTGGAATCTGCGCTTGACGCTTCGTCAACGCTGGATTTTTATTGATCAAACCCTACAAAATTGACTCCGCCTATTTTTTCGGATGTCTGGCCATTTCGGATATTTTTCTGAGGTCTCATGTCGCTTCAACGGACAACCCCTTACGCGTGGCTTACGACACATAAAGGTGCTGACACATTCGACAGTGTTAGACCTCGATATTTTTACAGCGAGCCCACATCTCTTCAAGATGTGGACATTGCGCTACTTATCCATGTCAGAAAGAGATAGATTATTTTTGTTCTTTATGTATTCTGTTTTATGTTTTTATTCTTTATGCCTTTACTTGCATATTTAATGCTTATGTAATACTTGTTATGTATGTACTTATAAGAATTTATATGTTTATGTTTTATATTACATGTCAACGAGTTAGTCATAACTGTAACGTTGATTTGTAACACAGGGATGGGATTCGAGAAAATTGTTTGTTGCAGAAGTCAACATATAATACATACACGAAATGCATAGGGAAACAATTTCTCTGTATCAAGAGTTAATACAGCTTTCGCTCAACACTACTGCCGCGCCAAATTTCTTGGTCCCTCGCCCACACGCTTAGATCACACATATTGCTTTTATTGAACACCAATGCACTGAAACCAAAAAGGGATATACTAGTATTTTTATCTAGTGAAATAATATAATATAATATAATAGGTATAATATAATAATAATATGGACTCCAAAATTAAAAATCAAGGAAATATCCTCGGTTTTAAAAACCTCCTAAATAAACATGTAATAAACATATTGGCCTTAATAAAACTGAGAGATATTTTTTTTATTATTCCAAATGCAAGGTGATTTTTAAAATGTGACGATAATATTTTTATTTCTCAATTATTATTATTATTTTAGCAAACTATTCAACACATTGAACGAGTGTTATTTTTTTTTTGTGTATTTACACAATTTACATTTGATTTACAGACAAAATAAATAGGTAGTAAGATAATGCTAAGTAATAAAGAATGTTGTTAAGTACTCATAAACTGAAGAAAATCTATTACCTAATTAGTGATTTTTGAAGAAAATGAAAAGAAATCAATTAGGAGGAGAGAAATGGAAAATATCTATATTTAATTGTTTTGTTTCATGCCTAATATGTCAGATATTTTGACAAAATAAAAATAAATTAAGAAGCACGTCTCGTTTAAAGGTTATTAAAAATATTTCAAACATTAATATTTTTCGAGACCTTACAATAAAACCCAATAAGGTCGGGATTTGTTCAGTATGATATTTGACCATTTATCTGATTTTTTTAGGGGATGGATTATCCATTTGTTGATTAATGTTCGATTCAGATGTCTCAAACTGTATCAAACTACCTCCCCGAGAATTTAGTTAGCTAGACTCTTGAGAGGAACGAAAGCATACTATAATACGGGATACTCGATGTACAACAACACGTATAGCAACCTAGACCGGAAATCGGCTGATGAAGGTCCAACGAATTTATCATTGACTACTTCAATTAAACGCACTTGTTCCGGTCTGGTAGTCACATCAGAACGTAGGCACACGTGTGTGTGTGTGTGTGTTGGATCTGAATAATCGCATTTAAATAATTACATGGCATTAAAATACATTGTACCTGCTTACCTATATATCCGTAACAATGATTACGACCTAATTGATCAAGAAGAGCTTATCCTGAAAGGAATGGCAATATTTTTCACTGTTAGCATCCATAAGTGTTCCACCAACCAAAGCATTTATCCTAATTTTTTGTTGTTGTTGCTGGAATCGATGCTTGAATCTTTTAAATCCTATATAATAACGACGAAACAGGGTTTCATTTTGCACGCGAAACTCAATTGTAGGTATGTATGGAGACATATATCGATGGAGACGAATCTCATACCAACAGAATTGCTGTATCACAAGGTAGCTCCACATATGTAATTAAATCGTATTTTCATTTATAATTAATTCGTTTAAGGCATTTATTTTGATGAAACTTTTTAATGGTGTGCTGTTATCACTTTCTCACATATGCCAGAAAGAGGAGAAGAAGATTGTTTTCTAATTTCGTTGTCGCTTCAATACGCGTCTCTCGTATTGGCCGCGCCAAATTTCTGGGTCCCTCGCCCACATACTCAGATCACGCGTATTGCATTTGTTGAACACCAATGCCCTGCAACAAAAACGGAATAGAAATCCTGTAAACGATTAAGATTTCTATCGCTTTTTGGTTTCAGTGCATTGACGTTCAATTATGCATATTGTTTGCTATTAATAATAGCAAACAATATATAAGTGGCAATTAAACCTCTCCCAGTGCCATTTTCAAATTTATATTCGTCTATTACAAATTTGTAAAAATATATTACGATGACCATCTCGCTGAAGGCATCGCCCTATTGTGTAGCGTGGGCTGTGTACGTGCGTATGTTTGTCGTTGCAATGCGCGACTTTTTTTGTGATTTAACTACAAAATAACCGGTTATTAATTTCACTTATAGGAAATTCAGAATTATATTGATAAGGATATATTTTTCTGGGTATATATAGTACATAAAATGGTAAT
Organism: Micropterix aruncella; assembly: GCA_944548615.1. Classification (NCBI taxonomy): domain Eukaryota; kingdom Metazoa; phylum Arthropoda; class Insecta; order Lepidoptera; family Micropterigidae; genus Micropterix; species Micropterix aruncella. The sequence goes on from OX155963.1 coordinate 23,760,290, forward strand.
GTACCGAATAGTTTTACCGGCATAATTATTCGATATAATTAAGCTATTAATGGCTGGTCAACCCGACGAAAATCCCAGCTCTAATGTTAATAATTAACATTAAGACAGGCGAAGTAAATTGACGGCATTATAATGAGATATTCAGATAAATCATTGCCCTGTAACTGTATCAAATTGTTCAGAAGCGGTGCATTGGACTGTTGCCAGCAGAATCAGGAGATCGACAATGACCTTGTATAATGGTTATAGCATTTCCCGTTTGCTATTTCATTTTTCAGCGTCTTTGAAGTCTTTTTCTCAATGTTAAGGTTCCAGAAAAAAGCAATTTTTTAATCCTGTTTTATCTGCGTATTACGCACGCAGAAGTGTTTATCTATTTTTACATGTCCGCTTACAACGCATTTCTTGTCTATTTTTTTGGCAACCGCAGTGTCCACGACGCGGTTGCGGCACTGACTAATTTTGTGATCAAAATACAGTACAATACAATAAAATGGGCGCGATAGTTGCGATATTCTGTAGCTTCTTTCATCTGTTTATATTGATTTATACACCAGTAAATATAATAAAAAGAATAAAAAACACATCTGCCGTTACAGAAAGTGAACTATTGTAATTTATAATTTAATTATAATTAATGTATAATTAAATTGACACTTAACGTAAATAAATCAAAATCAATATGCTTCTCTTTGCGGCCGTCTGATTATAATGAAATAGACGTATACTTTGGGTCTGACAAACTAGAAAATATCTCCTCCACGAAATTTCTCGGATTAGAATTTGATCGAAAATGTGCAGTGCCATATTCTCCATTAGAAAGATAAGAAGTTTATGCTGTTTTGAAGCAGCTAAATCCGTTTATTTTGCATATTTCTACTCCCTAATAACGTATGGCCTACTGTTTTGGGGAATGGCACCAAATTCAAAAAGAATTTTTCTCCTCCAGAAAAGAGCGGTGCGCAGTTTATATAGAGTCTCACCAAGAAGTTCTTGTAAGCCGCTATTTGTAGAATCAGGAATCATGATTTACATTTCATTTTCATTTTCTTCTTACATCTACCAAAATATTATGTACGCTCGTAGACACCTAACAGAAGTTCCGGTGAATATTGATTTTCATCATCACGATACGAGGAATAAATCCAATCTCCACATAAACCGACAGCGAACTTAGCAAACTGCGATACAGTTTTATTCAACAAAATTTGGCCTACTATAATAAGATTCCAGAGCAAATGAAAAGCCTTGGAGAGGACCAATTTAAAAAGATAATTATAAATAATTTTGTAAGAAACCCAATTTATGGTATAAGGGAGTTTGAAAATTCTGAGTTTATTTTCCATGTTGATGATTAATGAAATGTGTAAAGTTTTAAACAAAATGGTTTTATGATAGCTGACATTCTAATTTTCATATAATTCATTATACATATATTCATTTAAAAACAAATACGAAGGCATGTTGCTGGATTGACAATAAAATGAATTTTCTTTGATTATTCTACATATAATTTGCATTTCTATTTTAATATATTTTTCTCCCCGACTCTTAAATCACATTAGTATATTTTGATTATTTGTATGTAGGTAATATTGAATATAATATTACAGCCATGACAACTATCATGATAGTTATGTTTTTAATAATTACGTTTTTAGCATTTAATTTTGTGACGCATCCAAGTGTAGGAATGCCTATCTACTGGAGTAGTTGATTGTATTGCAGTTATCTTTATTACTTTTTTTTAATGAAATATTTGTGGTTTATGTATTTATTCATATAGATGGATGTATATTTCCGAAATGTACTCAATCAGACCGTTCATTTGACAATAAACACGATATAATTATATTAATTTATTGAAATTTGGACATTTAGACATGTACTTACTTGATATTTGGACAGTTAAGGTACCCTATGACACTCGGGATGACAACGATTCTAACAATACCACACACTCTAAATCGGTTCAAGTGTTTAGAAGTTATGGTGGAATAAAGAAATGAAAAACATACATAGATGAAACCTGAACACATTACAGTCCTTTTTTGTTGGGCGACCGTATATAAATATATACTTTACTGCACGAAGTGTATAATTTACGGCTTATCGTGAATGTCGTATTGAAGCCGTGTCTGCTCTGCATTGCGGAATATAAATTCTGTCTTTTGATGTCTGATGCTCTTTCCTTTCCTGTTGTCGTTATATGACTTATATGAGTTATATGAGTTGATTGAGCGATAGTCGCCTTTTATGGCGAATAATAGCGAGGTTTATTAGGACGTGCTTTCATTAATTATGAAAATGAGTCAGAAATATTGGATAGCGTGTTTATATACACAGAAATTGTACATTTTAATAATTTTGTTTACCAAACAATGCATTGAAAAACAATAATTAATACTTTAATTGCAGATAAAAAATACAATACAGAAAGACGAGCTCATTGCCACATGTCAATATCTTGCAACTATCCTAATTACAATGCACTGATACATGCGAGCGTTGTGGAAATAAAGATTATTAAAAAATAGCCTGTAAAATACAAACTACTATAATATTTAAAACTAAGAATGCCCGAAGAGAGGAAATTGTGAGAGGAAGGAGAGAGTGGCGAATAACTGATTACTTCTTAGAAAAGTAGTACATATTGAGTCGAGTCGTGAATGAGTGCGAGTGCGAAGCGAGTCGTGAACTCAGCTTCAAGGAGCACATCACTGATTTATCTAAGTCCTCTTTTAAATTACTATGTTTCGTTTTTGGAACCTAAAGCATTTTTACAATGTCCGGGTTATGCATACATACATTGTATTATTTAATTGTGAGAAGTAGATTAGAAACGAATGCAGTTATATGGAATCCACATGAGGATCTTTATATCCCTAAGCTGAAAAAAAATCAAAAGAAATACGGTTATTATCCCTACTATTTTTTTATTAGGCATGGTGGGCTATAAATCCCTTAAATTGCTCACCATGGCCTACGTTTTTTAAGCTGGTCCGGGGCAAAGTTGATAATCCTAACATGCTAGCGAAGATTTGTCTCTTTGTTCCGGTTAACTACATTCGAGCTCGGTCACATACTCTATTTGCGGAGCCGTCCTCGCGAACCAACTAAGTCGATGGAGTCACCTTTACGCGTGCCCTGCGACACATACATGTGCTATGTTCGACAGCGTCAGACCTGCATATTTTTACTGCGAGCCCACATCTCTTCAATGTATGGATGGGCATTGCACTACCTGTTTATGCTAGAATAAGATCGATTGTTTTTTTATTTTATTTTTTTAATGTATTATGTTACTATTACTATTTTTAATGCTTCAGCTTGCATATTTAATGCCTTTTATATTTATGTATCTCAACGAATTGGTGTGCACTGTAATGTTGATTTGTTCAATAAATAAATAAATAAAAAAAATGATTCCAAAGAAGGCGAGTTTTGTATATTTGCTGGGAAACCGTTCCAGAGTCATGCACCATGGACACAGAAAGAGTAGGAGTAGAAATCAATATTATTACAAGAAAAAGTGTAAATTGTCAACGGCTGACCGTGGTACGATACCCTGGGAACTTAATGGTTCTAAACGCTCGTGGAGATAGGATGATAGCGATTGGTAGAGTACACAATATGAATATGACTATTTCGTCTTTGACGTACTGGCAACCACTTCAACTGTGACCTTTATTCGGACACGTGCCATGTGCATACTTACTTAGACCGAAGACGTATCGTATGCTTACATTCTGCAAACGCTCAAGTTTGTTGAGTAGTTCCATTGATAAATTGAGATAAGCCATATCTGCATACTCAAGAATAGGCAAAAGCAGAGACTGTGCAAGAGATTTATTTGTGTCCATAGGATTAAATCGTTTGAGCGTTTGCAGAGGGTGAAAACTAGCAAATGTTTTTCGAAATACCTCGTCTACGTGTGGTCGCCAGGAGAAATGACCATCGACAATTTGAATAAGATCTTTCACTCTGCGTCAAGGGTATGGTGATATTACATCGTGCAGCTTTAATAGTATTTAACTAATGCAATTATTTAACTAACTAGTATTTAACTAATGCAATTTAATAGTATTTAACTAATGTAACAATACGAAACTATCTGCCTACCTGCATTATGGATAGCAATATTTATAGTTAAACGAGCGGAGCTCATATGAATACGATGCGACAGTCACCTCTATACGACAAAAGAGGGGATTCGCGCTTGTAGATTTTAGTCTGCGGTTTAGATAATTGGTTAAAATACTGAAAAAAGGGAATAAAATAATAATAATAATATTAATAATGATTATAAATTAAAATAAAAATAACTTTAAAAATGTTATCTTAGATCTTTCTTTGACACAACCGTGGCACTCTAGTGGGACTCCCGAAGTGAGCACGCCTTAACACAGGGGTGCCTAGCAAGGCGGGCTCGGTTGCTCTTTGCTTAGCATAATTGAAAGATTATCATTTGCGTTTAATGTATGCGCTATGTAACTTGGGCTCAGACAGATGTGTATATAACTTTAAAAGCATACAACGGCATTTTCTAAATCGTCAATTCATTTTCTGTTGTGCTCATGCATTTGAATGTATATGTAAGATAAATAAATACATAAATAAATAAATAAATCAAATAAATACACGGAAAAAGGCATGTTTCGACAAGGATTGCGTAAATAACGCGGACTGTGGTCCATACGTATGAATTAACATGACGCGTAACGGTGTTGGCGTGATGGTAGTTACCGTGTCGAATTGTTAAAACATGTTATTTCATTACGTCTCGACCTTGGGATCTCGCTTCCAAAATGACAGCATGTAATGACGCTGTCAAAATGACGGTTATAGTCGGACACATAAATCATGTTGAAACTACAGTATACTGTTACTTCCATATTAACCGTAAGGAAAATGCTGATACCTACATATAATCGAGTTTCATCAAAATTCCTTGTAATTCAACAAAATTACGACTGAAACAGCATTATTCTGCCGTAACAACAATATGGTATTGTAAGAAGCAATCCAATATTTTCTCAGTATAGATGATAGAGAATAAAAACATTATCACATGAATGAGGATTATTATTATGTACCAGCTTAGGTATTTTTCATGGAGACCTAAGAATATACCTAAATTCTAGGGCAGTGCATGAAAAAATTACGTACATCGCTGTGGTTTATAACCACCCGGCAACTTTTATACGTATATTTTTTAAAAATGGATTTTTTTCCAATATAAACGCCAGATCAAAATAATGAGACGGCATTCGCCGATCTAATAAAGTGCTTTTTCATTGTTTTCTCTTTGTTTTTTAATTCTCACTACGAATTTATAGAAAGTTGCAGAATGTTGCAGAATACTGTGTTGCGAATATCCGTACGCGACTTGTCGCATCACATGCGCACACCTTTCTGAAGTATTTCTCTCGAGTTGATCATGATTACGCTCTTTTTTGTCCTCAGGTTGTTTATCATGTCTTCAAGTGCTGAATATAATGGTGTTTCTCGGGTTCATGCTGAACTACGCTTTGAGGGTAAACCTAACAATAGCGATAGTAGCGATGGTCCAATCGTCCGACAACTCCACTCACATTGCAAATGGTGCGATCGGAGCAGTCAATGTTACCAAGGTAGGAAAACCTTCTAGTTCTCTTGAAATTAAAACCATGAAATTTAGTGCTACAGCGCAGCTGGCAGAAGATTCGGTGATTCTGCTCCGTTTTAATAAAAGTTATCCAAATAAGGCTTTAGTTAGATTTAAAAAAGGTTGCAGAAATATCACAAATTACACGGAGATAAGACAAATACGTGAGTTCCTAAATAACGACCGTACTGAATAAAATTATGGGCAAAATAAGGAAACGGTTCCGACCAGACGTGTCACCATTCTTTTAGATAGGTATGTAGATAAATAGATAAAGATCTTAAGTACATTCTAATGAAATTCTCATTCTATTCACTATAAATACTGCGAGAATTATGTCCTTAAAATCATTTAACAAGTTTAAAAACGCGTTTGCTGGGGACCATGCTTTCACCCATTTTAAACACTTGTCAACAATTTATTCTCAAATTAAAACTCTTTCACATGCTTGTTGCTAAAATTCTGCGAAACGTCATTGTTTTTTTTGTTTTTTTTTTAATAATTTTTACTGGAAAACAAATGGATTCTGAAATAATTTAAAAAAAAATAGAGGATTCTTTGATTTATAGCCTTAGAAAATCAGAATCTGATAATCACAAAGGCCCATTCCGTATTTGCTAAGCCGCCTGTCGACTTCTTAGGCTAGTTTTTTTTATCGTTATAGCTAAGACGTAATGAAGAGATGCTTTGATGCCATATGGAATTTGCAAATTCCATATGGAATTTGCTAAAAATAACAAAAGGATGTTTTAACGTGAGTAATCTCATACTGCCTTGAAAAACTCTTTATTATAAATTATTTATAAACAGATAATATTTATAAAATTCTCTCCGGGAATCAAAATTACCAAAAAAAAAATACATAATAATATGTACTTAAATTGAATAAATTAACAAATTTCGCAAACTCCGGTTGTCCAATTTTTGTTTCGTCTCCGTCATGTTTTTATGCACGCCAAATCACCAACGTCGCGAAATTAGACGTCTCCGCGAGCCAGCGCAAGATGCGAGGATCAAAGCGAAAAATATTCCCTTTTTGTCATGGTCTAGCCGGATTGGTCAAGATATAGACGTCCATACATCCAGTGATTTGCTGCTCATGCGGTCACATCATTTTGACCCCATGCCTGCGAAAAAGGCGATATTCGCAAGGAAAGACGTCAACATTATGTCAAAAACAGATGCAGTCGTACGCGTTTGCTTCGGGAATAACGCTCATTATTATTTCAACTTTTCCATAGTCTAGAAGATGTTCTTTTTTATTTTATGTTTATTATCTTATAGGTGCTTGATAATAGCCATAAAGTCATATATATTTGTAACGTATTTTTTCGTCTTTTTAGGAAAGTACTATCCCGCAGACACGCTTCGAATGGGACACATACCAAACGAACTTGATGTTTGGATCTTTCTACTGGGGATACATACTCACAGAACTACCCGGTGGGCGCCTGGCTGAAATCATCGGAGCCAAGTAGGTATTTTTTCATATAAATACAGATCGATTATCTGCCAACCCTCAGTTTGCTAATGTTTGAATACAGTCGATTTGTTGTTATGAGCTAGCTGAATGCTAGCCGTCAGTTTGCAACTGTTGGAATGCTGCCGCGTCCATTGTATATCAGGCTGTTTTCGTGGGGCGCCCTTGCGAGTTTCTATGGTTATGGGCAAGCTGACTGTCAGCACTCAGTTTGTTACTTTTGGAATACAGCTGTGTCCATTGTATTTAAACCGATTGTATGAGGGCAGTGGACATTAGTGTGGCGCGAAAACCTAACAATTACATTTTAACGTATTGGAAATACGAATAATACACTATTATTTTTGGGCCTCTGGTAGATTACATATTAATACATATTAATAATTGAATAGCATTATACTAACATATTACTGACTCGAGAACGGCCAGACGGATTTTCATGTTTTTTGATTTGTTGTATTTGTCTCCGACCTGAATAGCAGAATAACTATTAAAAACAAAAATTGGAAAATTAACGAAAAATTAAAATAAAAGAAAAACATTTTCCCATACAAAATGTAAATCCTTGTATTTCTCATGGTCATTTGTACGTGGCATGTTCACGTGTCGACAAATCATCCGCTTTATTTGTTCTTGCGCCTGATAAAAAAACAAAATAAGTCGTATGGCATGTTCACTTGTCGACAAATCATCCGCTTTATTTGTTCTTGCGACTGATAAAAAACAAAATATGTCGTATATCACAAGGTGCTTCAATGAAGAGAATTAAACCGCGTGCATCCAATGCTGCACAATATGTAAATAGTTTAATTCAATCGTGTCTTGCTGACACGCGATTGATATACTTAATTTTTGTACTTTTATGTTTCTATTGTGTTATTATCTTAATAAAGTAGTGAACTTAATATTTATTTTGTATTCATTTTATTATTTTCATAAAATCATAAATTAAGTTCAGCTAATCTGTAACACTTTTAGGCGGTACGAAGTTCGCCGGGTCAGCTAGTAATGATAATAAATACAGGTGGTGACATGAGAATAAGTTAAAAATGTCCGACTATAAAATAAATTAATAATAATAATCATATAAGATTAATAGCATTAGTTATTATTTACCCATTTATAAGCATCTTTAATTTTGATTTATTAGCATCTTCAAATTGAATTAGTCTGGCATTTTCTGTTTCATCATTGACTGCTGGAAGTTTCTTAGTTTAGACATGGCTCCTTGTGATTTTTGGGTAATCCTCGACGTTGAAAATACCGTTGAAAGGGACCGATTAGAATTAACAAGACAATGTACCAATTTTTTTCCAGAAGTGTTTTCCACTAATGGTGGAACCGCGGCGAGCAGTGTGTGTAAAGAGGCTACGAGTACCCTCTTAACTTTTACCCTTTAAGGGCCATGGGACAATTATGTCCCATAACTTAAAAAATCATTTTATAAATTATCGAATACGAATCATCTCTAAATTACTTTTTCCATGTTATTGAGACATCAAAATCTTAATATTGGCAAAAAAAGTAATTATCGTATTTTTTTCAAACATCGCAAATAACTAACGAGCTCGAATGATCAACAAACAGTGAATTTAAATAAATAAATGAAATATTTATAGGTAATAAAGTAATATTTATTATTATACAAAAAATATTTAATATCTCTCATGGACCACAGGTCCCTGTATGCCCATATGTATGGACGTATGTCCCATCAATTTATACAAAAAGTATTGCGCTTTAAGAGCCCGTTCACATATTTTTTCCAGAAAGGCAAGAAAAGTGAATTTTTGGCGTTCTAATTCCAAGAAATAAAGAGATTTCTACAAACTTTAATTACTGAATTACCTGGACCATTTCTTGATGTTGACCATAGCGGCCTTTAATTTTAGATATAACGAATATTATTTACTTATTCAGCCCATTTTCCGAAAGTCGTTATTCGTAAAACGCTCGGAAGGCAAACTTTGAGCTCCTTAATACAGTAATATCACTACAACGAAAACCGTATACTATTTTTTTTTATGTCCGTCATGTATTCTTGATGTACACTACGGCTTTATTTTTTCGTTTTTTGACCACATATCCAAGGTATACATTACTTACAATTACACAAAATTAAAAAAAAATCTTCCTGTATCATTCTAATTTTCTCAGAAATAAAATAAGATTCTTATATAATACTTATACTATATTAAAGTTCACTCTTTTAGCAATACGACATAATATAAATTATTGTCATTAGAAAGGAGAAAACACTGCAAAAAACAATTAGAAATTGTGTATATATTTGCTTACGCAAGAGAAGAGCGCTCAGTGCCGCGGTTTTTCTCCCAGGGTTGAATAGTTATTTATTTATTTATTTATTTATTTATCCTATCTTTTATAGTTACATCAAAAAAAAAATGCGTTCATTTTTTCAACTCATTTTAAAAGAATACCTACGCTATTTTGTAATACGGCTCTTAATACAGTAATATCACTACAACGAAAACCGTATACTATTTTTTTTTATGTCCGTCATGTATTCTTGATGTACACTACGGCTTTATTTTTTCGTTTTTTGACCACATATCCAAGGTATACATTACTTACAATTACACAAAATTAAAAAAAAATCTTCCTGTATCATTCTAATTTTCTCAGAAATAAAATAGGATTCTTATATTATACTTATACTATATTAAAGTTCACTCTTTTAGCAATACGACATAATATAAATTATTGTCATTAGAAAGGAGAAAACACTGCAAAAAACAATTAGAAATTGTGTATATATTTGCTTGCGCAAGAGAAGAGCGCTCAGTGCCGCGGTTTTTCTCCCAGGGTTGAATAGTTATTTATTTATTTATTTATTTATTTATCCTATCTTTTATAGTTACATCCAAAAAAAAATGCGTTCATTTTTTCAACTCATTTTAAAAGAATACCTACGCTTTTTTGTAATACGGCTCTTAACCTATACGAACGTACATGATACGTCCGCTATATTATCGCAACAAACCGTATTACGTACGTTCGAGTACAATAACAAACAAAAAAACAATGCGTACGTGATACGTCAAATTGTTCCTACGATTCTAAATACAAAACTGGATAATAAATCGGTCTATTATGTAAAAAATGGTCTGGTATATAAACGATCATTGTTAGTAAGAAATTTAATTAAAAAACAACGATTTTTTGCCTAGTTTTTGATAATAACTTATTATAATAATTGTTATTTGTTATAATGAAAGGCGTTCGTTTGAAACAGACGAGTGTTCGGCTACTCCATGCTGGTGGCAGCCCTGCTAACGCTGGTGACTCCTGGCGTGGCGCTGACGGGCGCGCTGGGGATGGTACTCCTCAGGGCGCTCCTCGGCTTCTCGCTGGGCGCCACGTGGCCCGCGATGCACCCGCTCACCGCCGCTTGGATACCGCCGCTCGACAGATCAAAATTCATCGCCAACATGATGGGTGAGTACCTTTTTCTTACGGTGTACCTAGGGTGCGTGCCTCCGATGGCCTCCTCGCAGAGGGACAAACTATCGTGGCCGCTGTGAGCTTCTGCCGCGGCTGTAATCTGCAGTCGGAGACCGTTGGGTTCAGAATTTTGCCGATGCGGGGGAACGCGTCGGGCGGAACTGGGCGATTACATTTTTTATTATTTCGGTCTTTGGTTCTTCTTTACTTTTAAGTTCAATTTTATCGTGAGCATGACCTTAGTCTACGCCGACTAGGATACTCTTCCACGGTCAACAGCACAGACGCACAACTCTGTATACGCATTCAGTTATGATAGGCCGTTATAAATTTCACCATGACATGACTGCTGCACCCAGGGTTGGCTACCGACGATGGGACTCCTCGACGGTCAACAGCACAGAAACGAAATTTTGTATACGCATTCAATCACAATAGCCCGTTCTAAGTTTCACCGCGATAAGGCTGCTGCATCGAAGGTTGGCTTCCACCGAGGGAAGTCTTCAACGGTCAACAGTACAAACACTAAATTTTGTATAGCATTTAATTATGATAGCCCGTTTTAATTTCCAATATGGGTGCTGCTGCACCCAGGGTTGGCTCGGGAGAGAGCATTTTAATAAAAGCTTGTTTAAAAAAATATGGTTTCGCTATGTATTAACTTAATTCGGATCCGTTTGTGAAACTCCAAGCATAGCTCTCACCATTGCTCGTTGCGCGACTTTAAGCTTGTGTTTGAGGCCAATAGTCTCAGTGCCGTATGTCATCACTGGCACTGAGTACAGTTACATAAAAATAAGTCAGAAATTAATCACATTGTCAACTCAATATCGAAGGGAGTAATGGGATATAAGGAAAAGCTAGGTATTCATATAATTCTAATGGGCTCCCTAGGAGATCAAGCATGCTTGACAAGCATCGCGTCGCGGGCTGGGTGGGGATCGTAAACCGCAGGAAAAATGCAAATATTTTTTAACAATATTTACCAAAAATGCCTAATTTTGTAGTTTATACCAGGGAAGTCACGTCAGTCATCAATGAATTACGTCTAATTAATGTTAATTCCTGGTATAAACTAGGCATTTTTGGTAAATATTTAAAAAAAATATTTGCATTTTCCTGCGGTTTACGATCTCTACCCAGCCCGCGACGCGATGCTTGTCAAGCATGCTTGATCGTCTAGAGAGCCCCTAAGAAGTATTCTTATATTTTAACTGGCATTGGCCATTATCAATGTCTTCCATCCGACATCTGATATTGACTTTTTGAATGCCTTTATCGCGAGTATCCAGACATTTTTTTTGAAAATAAAACCCTTGCATAGTCAAACTTCATGATATGTTACTAATTAATTCCATTGGTACGAGAAGAAATTGAAATGCACGTCGAGTTCGATTAATTATGAAACGGGTACGTACTGCGGTGCGTTATCAATACAGTCGCGTGGCTTTGTGAGTAAATAGTAATAACGCTCGTGGGCGAAACGAACATTGCCGAATCAGCTATATATGTTATACGGAAAAGAGTATTGACCTCGCAGTGTCGATTACCCAGCCGAGGGGGCTGCTCTTGAATAATTCTTTGATTAATTTGTTTAGTTAGACTGAGACGTCCGTGCAGGGCGATGATCTGACAAAGACTAAACAGACTGGGATTCGGTTTGTGACTGTTGATTACAATAGGTAGAGGTCGCGTAAGCGAATACGGACCTGTAACCAGTCGTGAGGACGGAGGTATCCTGAAAGTTAATTCCAGTCGGAGATATCCTTTCGAAACTGGTAGTTAGAGGGCGAGGCTGCCCGCCGGGTACATTTCCCGGTGCCTCACCGTAAGACGTTGGTCTCTAACGGGCTTATTGGCGGAGCTAGGCAGTAGATTGTATGGTTTCTAAGTCTTCTACGCTCATCCCACGGTTAAAAGAATGATCACATATATTTATACCAGCCTGGAGTGACGGGTTCGCCCGTTGTAATCGACACCGCCCTACTGCTGATGCAAGTATGGGAATTGTGAAATGGGGCGTGGTGGTTACTCGAAAAAAATGCAGTACCTACGTGGAAATAAACGATCTAACACGACTCCGAATATATTACCGAAATATTATAAGATAGTGCATTTAAATAAAACGTCGTAAAGTTTTTGAATGTTAGTAACTTTAAATCGCACATTTTAGGTTTGAATACAGTAATAAGACAATGAAATCCATATTCCAATTATGTATGCCGAATTTCAGTGTATTCGGCTCAGTATTATAGGCTCCAGATCAGACATACTCATATCATATATTTCTTTAAAAGCCACTGAAAATCTGCCATTTTCACACGGTTAATTTTCTCATTTGCGATGCCCGCGTCACTGAAACCAATGTCTTCTTCAGACGATTTACGTCTTGCCGATAATTACACGCGCTTACTCAGTCGTATATGGCGTTTTATTATGCGCGAAACAATGCCATTTTATGACGTTATGGTCGTTTAAAACTGCAAACAAAACTTTTTTGTTATTAAGGCATATTGAATCGTTAATGGAATTAGTGTTTTTTCTGCTAGCAAGAATGAGTCATATTTAAAAAACCGAAACGTTTTTTTTGCATATACCCTACTTAGTTTACTCACGTGTTTAGGTTTTATATTAACGCTTAGAGGTGCAAATTTTAAATTTGCCTAAATGTCGGCTAGTTTAAAAAAAATATATAACGTAATTTGGGTCATTTCGCGGGCCACGTGTAGCTAGGCTCACCATGTGTAAAAAAATCATTATGTTTATACATATGCTAACTGAACTTCACCCAGCGTGGTTGGGTTTTGCGCCCTGCCGCCTCTTACTCCCCCCCCCCCCCCCTTCTCCTCCTCCATCACCCCATCCCACCCGTTTCTCCTCCCCTATCCTAAAAACAATAAGATCTTCTGTCTATCCATAGTTAAATGTCTATCCATCGACTGTGTGCTCGTGTAACCACACGGAGCTGCTCCGAGTGTAACCATCAGCGTGTGGTGTTAAGTGGTGTACGCGCAATGATATGCAGCACAATGTCGATAAATACCATTTTATAACATACTAGCTGTTGCCAGCGGCTTCGCACGCGTTAAATTTGGGTTAAGATAGATCCCTTTTTCCCAATCAAGTCATAAGTTTTTGCGTGTAATATATAAAGGTATCCAAGTTATCCAACGTCCTTCTCTGTACTCCTGTCAATATGTACTTCATGATGATCAACTAAGTAATTAAGGCGTGAAGATGTGACGTTCGCGGTGCTTGCGCTACGCATGTTATCGAGACAAATTATGAATTTATAATGAGGTTCTAGCGCCTTCTCGCGTCCGGGAACCGTCACGCGCGACTCAGATTCTATTTTGATTTTTAGGGTTATTTACCCCTTCTCACCCCCTAAGTGGTAAATTTTAGAAAAATATGAAACATGCATTTGCTTATTTGTTTAATATCATTTAAACCCCTTTTCGCCGCATTAGGGATTGAATAAAAAAAAATACGAAATACGTATTTGCCTAAATGTTTATTAGAGTTTTCCTACAAATTCCATCTAATATCGTTTCTCCATACAAATTTAAAACCCCTTTTCATGCCTGTAGGGGTTGAATTGTGAAAAAACACGAAAATCGTATTTGATTATTTGTTTATTAGAGTAATCCTACAAAGTTTCAAAATAAAAAGTCCATCTAATATCATCTCTCCATACAAACTTCTAAACCCCTTTTTACGCCTTTAGGGGTAAAATTTCAAAAAAATACGAAACACATATTTGCTTAAATGTTTATTAGAGTAATCCTACAAAGTTCATCTAATATCGTTTTTACATACAAACTTTGAAATCCCTTTCCACCCCTTTAGGGGTGAATTTTAAAAAAACACGAAAGACCTATTTGCTTGTTTGCTTATTAGAGTAATCTTACAAAGTTTCAAAATCGCACAAAGTTTCGAATTAAAAAGTCCATCTAATGTCGTTTATCTAAACAAATTTTGAAACACCGTTTCACCCCTTTAGGGGTTGAATTTTGAGAAAACATAAAACACCTATTTGCTTATTAGTTTATTAGAAAAAAGTTTCGAATTAAAAAGTTAATCTAATATCGTTTATCCAAAAAATAATATATACACCGTTTCACCCCTTTAGGTCTTGAATATTGATAAAACATGAAACACTTGTTGGCCTATTTGTTTATTAGAGTAATCTTACACAGTTTCGAATTAAAAAGTTCATCTATTTTCTCCATACAAATTGTGTTTTGGAAAAGCTGAAAATACATCAGTAGACAGTAGATGCAATAAAGAACTCGAAACAAATGGTCAGATTGCTTACCAATAGAACGCCTGACGTCGGAATTACTCCATACAAGTCACAAAAATGAGGTCCCTGCAAATACGCCGGTATGTATTTGTCGGTAACTATTACGCATCGGTTTAATGTGCCGCGCAATATAATGGACTTCGTTTTTGTGACTTGTATGGAGTAAAACTGACGGCACGCAGTTTAGCACAAAAACAACCCCTTTAGGGGTTGAATTTTGGAAAACCAGGAAGGTCGTACTTATTTTCCTATTATTTTATTAGAGTAAGATCCTTTAAAGTTTCGAAATAAAAAGCAAATCTAATATTGTTCATTCATACAAAGTTTGGAACCCTGTTTCACCCCTTTAGGGATAGAATTTGAAAAAAAAACATGAAACACCTACCTTCTTTTTTGTTTAATAGAGTAATCTTACAGTTTACAGTAAAGTTTCGAATTAAAAAGACCATCTATATCGTTTCTTTATACAAATTTTATAACCCCTTTCCACTCTTCAGGGGTTGAATTTTGGAAAAACCACGAAAGAAGCGTTTTCTTATTTTGTTATTACAGTAATCCTTCAGAAATTCGAAATAAAAAGCACATCTAATATTGTTTATTCATACAAATTTTGAAACCCCGTTTCACCCCTTTAGGGGTTGAATTTTGAAAAAATATGAAACACGTGTTTCCTTATTTATTTATTACAGTAATCTTACAAAGTTTCGAAATAAAAAGTCCATCTAAAATCGTTTATCCATACAAACTTTAAAACCCCGTTTTACCCCATTAGAGGCGAAATTTTGAAAAACCATAAAACTCCTATTTGTTTATTTGTTTATAAGAGTAATCTTAAAAAGTTTCGAATTAAAAAGTACATCTATATCGATTTTCCATACAAACTTTGAAACCCCTTTTCACCCCTTTAGGGGTTGAATTTCAAAAAATCCGCCCTTAGTGAGCGCCTACGTCCTAAAAGGAACCTTTGCGCAAAATTTCAGCTTTCTAGGTCTAAGGGTTAGGGCTGGGCATCGATGAGTCAGTCAGTGAATGAATGAATCGGAACTTCTCTTTTTATATATGGGATATCCGGAACCGAAACATTTTAAAACATAACTACTTTATCAATAGCATTACCAGCTCCGGACTGGCCAGGGCGGCTGGTCGGCTGGTCGGCGATCGCCGAGGGCCCCTGACTCAATGGGGCTCCAAAGTCGCCTTAAAATGGACTTATTTTATAACTTGGATAATACATGTAATTATAGATGAGGTAGCCAGGACTAGTGAAGAACTGGCCAAAAAGCTGTTAGTATACTTCTTGATTTAAATTGTAAATAATTAATTTCGACCATTTTTTCTTTTGATTAAAAAACGTAATCGTAGTAAAAGACAACTTTATTCTTTACACTAGCTGCGCCCCGCGGTTTCACCCGCGTGGTGATGAAAAATTGTGATAATGATGATAGAAAACTATATATCTTTATAAATTATGGCCTATGTGTTATTCTGATGTGTAAGCTATATTATTGTAAAGTTTAAGTAATGGATAGTTTTCCTAGCCCAACCTTAAATCTTCCAATGCCTGTTCTGAAAAAGTTATAGATACAAAATGCCTACCTGCCAAATGGTAACCCTACTCAGAACAGCGTTTGCCAGTACCTACTAATGCGATATGAAATGCATGTGTCAAGAAAGAAGGAAATGCTCGCCGATATAATTCCACTGTTGAATAATTCATCACACGCCCTGCGGGTCGAATGTGACGGCCCGCCAGATTGACTCTTGAATGACTTTTTGAATTGCAACACGTCGTGTGATTGATACCGATACGATTGTACAACAACCGACGCTCGACGCCGCGACGCCCGCGCATTGTAGACCGCGAGCTGGTCAACTATTTTGTCACCTTTGTCCTCCGTGTCTGAAAATGCTGAAACTGCAGCGTACGCACTCTGCGTCAAAGTAAATGGTAGTTAATGGGCCCTTGCTGAGTTGGCCACGAAGACCCATTCTGTTCAGGGTTGGTCACACTCACGGGTCAACACCTATCCGACGGCCTCCACGCATGAAGTGCGAGCCTGGGTAGGACTCTGGCCTTATGGTTAGTTTCCCCTGGGAATCAACCTTCTGGCGCTCCTGGACGGTCTGCGCACCGTGCAGCATAAGCCAATCGATTGCGCACTCTGATTAACAGTCGGGGGAGTCTGGAAGCAGTACTGTTTCCTATAGAGCGGGGTTGGTTGCGGACCTTACGGCGACTGCTCTTGAAACGACCATCGGCTATCCGATCCTGGGTGAACAGCCGGGCAAAGGACGCTGTGGTCCGCGATAGATTCGGTATACACCGTTTCACCGGTTCGTAAGGGAGAGGACCGCGCAAGCGACCTCGAACTCATAACCAATCGAGAGACTGGAGTAATCTGGTCGCAATTGGAAGTAAGGGCGTGAGTGTAAGCCCGCCGGGTAACACTCCTGGCTATCTCGCGGTTAATTAAGGCGTTGGCATCTTACGGGTTTGTGGCGGAGCTAGACGGTGGACTGTTTTGTCCAAGTCTTCTGCGCTCACTATAGGGAGTAAGAACGACTAATCATTAAAACTTCCTGAAGTGACGGGCTCGCCCGCTGTAGTCGACAACCCTAGTTGCGTCAAAGTAATAATAATAATAACAATAAAACGCTTTATTTTATTAACCAAAAATCGAGCGTATTGCCTAAAAGCAATATGTAAGATGCTAACCTAACCTAATTAAAAAAATACAACCGAATTGATAACCTTCTCCTTTTTTTGAAGTCGGTTAAAAAAATGTAAATTTTAGAAATTTATTTTTATATAATCCATGTTTCGCAGTTGTACATCAGAGCCCCCTTTGTCTTCGCTTGCATGACGTTGTTTTGTCGATGTCCGATCACTTGAATCACAATTTCTTGCAATAAATAAACTTCGCTCGTTGCCATAACCCGACAGTCATTCATCTCTGTCGTAGAGAAATTGGCCAATATGTAAAACGATTACTCCCACGCGTTCAGTTTGATTGTTCTCCATCGCACAACTAGGTTGATACCGCTAACCCATACGATTCTCGGAAGGATGTGGGTAAACCCGTTTCGCCATCTTGTACTTTAAAACAATAGCTTTACCGAGCGGATGCTGTTAAGTTTATCGGATTTTTTTACGAACGCCTTTGGAGGAAATCGCAATTGGGTATTTTAGTGTTTCTTTTCCCAGTGCTGGATTTGTTGTCGTAAAAACAGAGTAATTAAAATAATACATTGCGATTACTGAGTAATTATGTCGGTCCTGTCTTGAGGGCCGCTGCATTGACGCCGATCCTTAATCCTTTCGTTAGTATTTCTATATTAGACAAAATAAAAGTTGGCGTATTTCTTATCAAGACTTCGAGACTCCTGATATGGTTTGACTAAATAGTCTTTATCCGATTCAAATAATAATGAATGTATGTCATCAAATATGAAACACGAACATTATAACTTCCGCGTCGGTCAATTATAGCTGAAATTTTCTTTATTTTATGGCTATATAAAAAAGTGGTTATGTCGCCCAAGGACTTTCCCGGCAAGTAGACAAACACCCTCACCAACCCCCTTCTCCCTCCCCACGCGCCAATTTGTAGTTTTTTCTGAGGTATTAAAATGATATTTTTCCAAAAATTATGTAGTATTTTCTTAAATATGGCGGACCTAAAATATTATTTGCGTCGTATTCGAAGTATTTTAAACAAAATTTCACAACGTGATTTCGGTCCAACGAGGCATCGGTGTACCGAATTTTAAGTCTTTCAATATTTAGATATTGAAGTATGACTAGCGCGCCCTCTGATGGGCTGAAATCTCACAGACAGACTCACAGACAGCCTTCAGTCTGTAAATGGTCCTAATCGTTGGAGGGTCAAAATGTATAATATATATACCTATCCATCTCGAAAAATATTTTAAATAGCGCGTTCACAATACTTTGACTCTACCGGAAAGTAAAAGGCGTGTGTCGAGGGACCTTCAACTGTTTCAAATCAGAATCTAAGTCACAGCCAATTGAAATAAAACAAAATACATGCATTGTAACGCCACGACTGACGGCACATACGCTTTTCATGTAATTTAAACTTTTTATCTCAGGAAATACTACTCTTTAAAATATAGGAAAAAAAACAATACAGAAATTCCCTATTGAAACGCTACTAACAGAGATAGACGAAATGCAATTTAGTTTAGGCCAAAATATGAAAGTGGTTATGCGATCAGACTACATACTGGGGGTGTCAAACACAACGGACGAACCCTTCAATCCGGGAAGTAAAAACGACACGAGGCCGTTTCGAGGCCGTTCGAACGCGAAAGATTTAGCGGACAAAAACAATCCACTGTCTAACTCTTACCGCGAGATTTTGGGTTTCGTCTTGGAATGTCGAAAAACACGATCACACAACTCATGCACCTTTAGGGCTTTAATTTATATTTCCATAAAATAAAATTCGGACAAATGTGACAACATTTATACAATATAATCAGTAGATAGGTATTCCTACACTTGGATGCGTCACAAAATTAAATGCAAAAAAAAAAACATAACTATCATGATAGTTATCATTCCTGTAATATTACATAGGTATACATACAAATAATCAAAATATACTAATGTGATTTAATAGTCAAAGGAATAATAATTAAAATAGAAATGCAAATTCTATAGAGAATTATCAAAGTCAAATTATTTTATTGTCAATCCAGCAATATGGCTTCGTAATTTTTAAAAATGAATTGCTGTAAAATAAATTATATGATAATTAGAATGTCAGCTATCATTATGTTTAAAATTTTACAAATCAGCATGGAAAATAAACTCAGCATTTTCAAATTCCCTTATACCATAAATTGGATTTCTTACTAAATTATTGACAATTATCATTTTAAATTGGTTCTCTCCGAGGCTTGTCATTTGCTCTGGGATATCAGTAACACAAATTTTGGTGAATAAAACTGTATCCCACTTTGCTAAGTCGCTGTCGGTTTATGTGGAGATCGGATTTATTCCTTGTATCGTGATGGTGAAAATCACTATTCACCGCTAGGTCTTCTGCTAGGTGTCTACGAGCGTACATAATATTTTGTTTAATGTAAGAGGAAAATAGAGTCATGATTCCTGATTCTACTAATAGCGGCTTACAAGAACTTCTTGGAGAGACTCTATATAAACTGCGTACCGCTCTTTTCTGGATGAGAAAAAATCGTTTTGAATTTGGTGCCATTTCCCAAAACAGTAGGCCATACGTTGTTATGGAGTGGAAGATCATTTAATTTAAGTGACCAGACCATTGTAATGTTTGATCGATTTCTAATCCGAGGAATTTAGTAGAGGGGACATTTTCTAGTATGCCAGACTTAAAGTATACGTCCATTTCATTTGAATCACACACACAGCAAACTGTCGTAGTACCAGCACTGATTGGCAGCTGTCAGCGGCGATGCAGTCGCGACGCGGCGGCGGTGTAGGCGCGCTCGGTAGTCGATAGGTACGCAGGTACAAAACTTCGGAGTCTTCAAGAAAACCGGACCGCTTTGCCACCAGCTACCGGGTAAAATAAATACCGTCTCCGGCCGTTACCAAAGTATTGTAGCTTCCAGAATACAACATGATAAAAACTACACACTCGCAATTTGTCATCGTTAATCTTCGACCTAGGCAATTGGGTCGTGGTCTCCCTATTATTTATTGTCAATTAATTGCTAACGATACCTTCATTCCGTTTCTTATTGAGGTCGTTATTCAGCAGTAATTGACATCGATGACTTAAGATGCACTTTTTAATACGGTGGATTCGAGAGTGATAGTTTATTCATTATACCAGCGGCGCCCATACTTATCAAAGTCGTGGCTCCCTTAAGAGAATTAGACATTTCTCACGACACCCTAATCATATACTGGGCTGGATTGCGTTTCTCTTCAACTAAAATCAGAAAATAGTTAAACGAGATCAGTAGAACGAGACAGATCGGTACGTCAGAGCGGAATGTAAAATGAACGCTTCTCACTTTTCCGCATTAAAACTACCCACCGAAGATAAAGCAGCTAAATCTAACACGGCACGAAATGTATTCAAACTTATTCGGGCGTCTATAAGTTCGACAGGTAGTTTTGGTGCTGGAAAATCGACGATAGTTCATTTCATATTGCTCTGTCTCGTTCGGTTGAATTAAGTTCCTATTTTAATTCACAATATCTATCTGACAGTGATAATACTACCATCAAAGAAACGTCCATGGCCTCATCTGGTTGAAGTTCAAATGCATTCATAGGGTCTGTCTAAATATCAAGTAACTACATAGTTGTCTAAGAGTACAAATGTTCAAATGTCAATAAATTAACGTCAATTTATCGTGTTTAGTTTCAAATGAAAGGTCCGATTGAGTACATTCCGGAAATATACATGTATCTATATGGATAAATACAATAACCACAAATATTTCATAAAAAAACCATAATAAAAATATTATGCTTATATTCATATTCATATTCATTTTTTATATAAATACAATAGTTCACTTTCTGTAACTGCAGTCGTGTTTTTTATTCTTTTTGATCAGTTTTCGGTTTCGGCTGGCATGCCGAATTTTGTTTTCTGTTTCGGTCGGACTCTACATCACTCTAACGAGACTTTTAATATTACTCGTAACCT
This sequence comes from Micropterix aruncella, assembly GCA_944548615.1. Lineage (NCBI taxonomy): Eukaryota > Metazoa > Arthropoda > Insecta > Lepidoptera > Micropterigidae > Micropterix > Micropterix aruncella. The sequence continues at coordinate 23,781,859 of OX155963.1, forward strand.
AATAATTTGTTCTTCCCGGCAGCCTCGTCGCTCGGAGCAGCGGTCACAATGCCCGTTTGTGGTTTTCTTATCAGCAACTTCGGTTGGGAGAGTTCGTTTTATGTCACCGGTGAGTAGACATTTTTTTTTGGTTATTTTCCGCGTTTGTCGATATCTACTTCCAACTGGGTTATAATATCGGTTTTTTTTTTGTAGGCGCCCTCGGTCTAGTATGGGCAATCATGTGGTTCGTCGTCGTGTATGACTCTCCGTCTGATCATCCCAGGATCTCGACAGAAGAGAGAAACTTCATCGAAAAGGCCATCGGATCCACGACCGGCTCTAAATCGGTAAGTCACAAAGTCACATTCTAGGAAACGGAGGCAGTGATCTTGCCGGCCTTGGATACAGCCTTACATTTAAGAGGCGCTCTATGTCAACGTCGTACAGTGGGACCCATCAAGGGAAATAAAAAGTATATTTTAAATTGCAACATGTCGGTTTAGTTTCGTTCTCCGATAACCGGTAATGAGTTTGTTATCATCCATTAGTGCCTCAGTGTAACATTTCTACCGTTAGCTAATTATGAACTTGGGTGAAAATCCCAGCGACATTCTGATAATCTCTGCATTATCAGTTTGTACGTCTGACTGTGATTATCGCTATGGATATATTTTTGTGGGTCACTGGAATAGTTAGATAGGGATTTCTTTTAAAGGTTAAAATTATTTTTATAGTATTTTAGCTGAAAAATTATATCGATAAGCAATTAAAAAATATTGTTTAAATTTTGACAACATTTTAGGCATTTCAACGAGCCACAATGCTCAGATCGATACAGATCGGCGTTAATTTAATAACCGACTTCAAAAAAGGGAGGAGGGTATCAATTTGGTTGTATCTTTTTTTTAATGTTTGTTACCCCAGAACTCCGTCACCCCGTCATTTATGAACCGTTCTTCCAAAAATTCTTTTTTTATTTGAAAGGATATACTACCATATTGGTACAATTTCTATGAAAGTCTTATTCTGATGATGGATTCTATGAGGAATTGAGGGAACTCCACAAATATTATCATATGCAGTTTACATGTTGGTTCAGTTGCGATGACAATGCATTTTTTTATGGTAATCATGACCTGATTCTACACCCAGGGTCGGCTCCCGTCGAGGGGACTCTTCTACGGTCAACAGCACAGACACGAAACGTTGTATACTCATTCAGTTATGATAGTCCGTTCTAAGTTTTACCATGACGTGGCTGCTGCACCCAGGATTGGCTCCCGATGAGGGCACTCCTCAACTTTCAACAGCACAGACACAAAATTTTGTATATGCATTCAATTACTACAGTCCCTTTTAAGTATCACCAAGACAGGACCGTAAATATCGACAAGAGACTAGACGCTCGATATAGAGGCTGAGTTTTTTATTAGTGACATCCTTAAAGTGGGTTTAATCAATACAACCAAAAAAGCAACTCTTAATTAAAAAAAAAAGTTTCGTTTTTGGAAAATATTTTTTTTAATTATTTGTTTATTTATTTAGTGTAATTGGTACACACATAATACTCTAATAATACATTAATTATCATTAATATTTTTACATGATTACTAGTTAGATTATAATCTTATGCGTACTCCGCATGCTTTATTAATAATTGCTTATGTGCCGTTTATCTCAAGATATGCAAAAGAAGTATCAGTATAAAAACTAATATCCTTAAAAATTATATTAAAAAAAGTTAAATAAGTTTACAATAAATTTTGAAAAACAATTAAATAGAATAAAAAAAATTGAAGTCAAATATTGTCTGAAATAAAATAATAAAAACATACGGTAAATAATCAATTGTCAACTTGACTGATAAGTTTGACAAGCGTAAAGCGCGCTGCGTTATCTAGGAATAGGTAAAATATCGCGTATACAAAATATTCGGTATATTTTTACCTACCGCTAGATGGCGCAACGCGCCAAATCTTGATTCAATTTTTCAGACCATTATTATATTTTTTTGTGTTTTAAAAAAAAAAATCAAATGCTGCTTATTTACTCGTACTGATTCACTCACTTCAAGGATGTTAGTGATACTCAACCTGAATATCTCGCGTTACTTGATCCATATCTTGGATTTCTGGATTTTTGGAAATCATGTGATCCGTATCACGATCCGTGATACGGTATACGACACGCTCGATTAATATTATGATCCTTTATCACGATAAATATCAAGCATTCGCTTTTGTTGTGCCGAGAACTTTTCTACCTCCCTGTGTAACATCTACAGCTCGTCCTCGCTGTACTGTGGGCGTGCGGATTTCAGTGTAGTTTTACGTTGCTGTGTGCGTGATTGGCCAATCTAATGTGTGTTTACTGCACAACCCACCTACATGTTAATAGTAGTTGCGGCTGCGACAAACCGTCAATCAATCAATCTCTTCCAATTGCACCGAGGAAATGGCTTTCTCTTTTTACTTCACCTCGCCATCATAAAGCGCGACCCACGGAACGAACGAATCGCCTCTCACAGGCGATTTTTCAAGGAATACCGGTCACAACCTAAATGTTATTTGAAAGTCATCTGATTGTCATGTAATAATATTTATTCATGATTGTTGTTGATACTTATTAATTTATTCATATTTCTTCATGGGTAATATTTATATTTGTTTTGCCACGTTCACATTTCTAGAACCGTTTTTTACCCACATTACCAATTTCTCAAGTTTTACAGAATGTTTATTCGGAGAAGAGCCACGGTAAACTTGTAGTAAAGAGCGTCGAGAAATAAATAGAATATGCTGCTATGAAAATCCTGTAATCTATATAAATAAAAATAAAATGCTGTTCCTTGGTGACCATCCATTACGTTCGCGCATCAACTCTGCTTCGCGCATCTGCAACTGCTCAAATGGAGACGGTGCGCGCATCAACTCAAGATCAAGGAGTGCTCCGCAGTTTTCATTCGAACATTGAGCGAACATATCATCGCAAGAATGTATTTTTAAATTTCTCATCCTTCGGATCCCACAGCACTTTATAATTTCTGTACTCGATTAGAGGTAGACGTTTCTCCTCGGCCCTTTCCATAGCGATGGATTCGCGTTTACTGAACACCGAACGTGATGCGACACCAACGTCTCACTTTGCTCGCGTCTACGAACACACTGGTTCGCGCATTTACCGCCACCGCTTGGAGCGCTCGCCGCGGAGCGTGCAACGTTGCACGCTCCAGGAGCGTTACCGTCCGTTCCCATTTGTCGGATGTCGGGCCCGACAAAATTTTGGGTGCTCTAGTGGTAGAACATTTTGTATGGAGCTATTCACACTTACCCGACACCGATTTTTTGTCGCCTCCGACAAGTATTGTCGGTCGGCTTGCGAGCGCCGCACAACGACAAAAAACGTGTCGGATCTAGTCTGCTTATGAATTTGTATGGTGCTGTTCACACTTATTGGATGTCGGGCCCGATAAACTACCTATCCGCACGCAGTGTTGGGCGAAATTTAGTTTGATGATTGACGATTATTGACGATTGACGTTATTAATCGCGATTGACGACTAACGATTGATTAGTTTCAATCGTTAGTCACTTAAACGTTTGCGATTGATATTCTCGACAGCGATCAACTTCAGTTTTGCGTTTTTCGTCGGCTGGTGCGGTCGGTGCGACGCGACCGCAAACGCGACCGCAAACGCAACCGCAGACTCGACCGCAGACGCGAACGAGACCGCAAACGCGACCGAAAACGCAACCGCAAACGCAAACGCGACCGCAAACAAGACCGCAAACGCAAACGTGACCGAAAACGCGACCTCAAACGCGAACGCGATCGCGACCGCAACCGCGACAGTTTCGTCGACGTCCATCGCGAAGTCGCCTTCTTGAGAGTGATTGACTCTAAATCGGATCCGACATCCGACTAGTGTGAACAGAGGCGGCGACATCCGATTAAAAAACGGGTCCGACACCCGACAAATGGGAACGGGCTCACGTATCCACTACTGGAGCAGTTGCAGGTGCGCGGAGCAGAGTTCATGCGCGATCCTAATGGATGTATTACTCGTTAGAACTGCCCGGGTGGTGGGCGGGGTTTCTCCCCCCCGCCTGTCACCGCGTAGCCTAATAATGATGGCAGCGGTAATTCAGTTCGAATTTGTCGCGGACCGTCGCGCCCTTTGCCCGTCAATATCACATGGGATCAAATGGCCAACGGGTCGTTTCAAAGGTGGCCGACATCGGGTCAACAACAATTCCCGCTGCTTAGGAAACGTACGTTTCAGACTCCCCCGGTTATTCGCCCGAGTGAACAGTCGATTGGCTAACGCCGCTCGATGCGCATGCCGCCCAGAAGCGCCCGAGGTCTTTCCCCAGAGGATCCGATCCCACCTGTCCACCTCTTTCCATACACCCATTATGGCTCTGGTTGCTCGCTTTTGCAATAGGAAGACGCTATTTCAAACAATAATTTCAATACTGATCAATACAAATGATTATTTAATGAATGCATAAACAACTAGAAACTAAATATATCAAAGTTTTTAATAGACGTTCATCGAATGGACTATAGTTATCAATTAATTGTGATCATTGCGATATTACGAGGAATAATTACCGCGACGAAATAAATCAATGGTATCTGCATGGTACTAGAACTATCATTATAAAAGAAATAGAACAGTTAATAAGACATCGAATAGGCAACCATGGAAGACAGCTACGCGATAAAATTCGTTTTGCAAACTCGTTTAATCCGTTTGTGGTTTATAAAAAACTATGATTAATTATGATTATTTATTTTTAGCACGGTCCGGTGCCTTGGAAACCTATGTTGCTGTCTGGGCCAGTATGGGCTATCATCATCACACATGGAATGTCCGTCTTCGGATACTTTACCATCTTCAACCAGCTTCCCACGTACATGAAGACCATCCTACACTACGACATCAAGGCGGTGAGTAGCCAAGATTATATTCATTCATTAATTGAGTAATACAATACCACTTCCTAGTTTTTCTGTATACCTATATATAGTAGGGCCGCGGTTATCCGAACCTCGATTAACCGAGTTCCGGGTTAACCGAGGTCGAAAAGGCCACAACCAGGCCATGTATTTATCTGTACTATTTCTTACTGTATTTTTTTGCTCCTACTGTATTCTTTTCTCCCTTTCTTTCATTTATGATTAGGAAACTTTCAAAATTTTCATTATTTACTAATCTGAATTAGAAATTATGACGTTTCGCATAAGAAAATATTAATTTTACGCTAGCACCAATCCGGCCTGCATACAAGGCTGGCACGAAGCGTATTGCATGTACCTAGTTAAAAAGATTTGACGATAAAATGTGGTCAAAAAGAAATTTGTTCACATTTTAAAACATTTAGAGATAGAAAAACGATAGAAAACTATGTCAGTATGTCTGTTTAAATCAGTAATACAATACCACTTCCTAGTTTTTCTGTAGATACAGTAGGGCCGCGGTTATCCGAGCCTCGATTAACCGAGTTCCGGGTTAACCGAGGTAGAAAAGGCCACAACCAGGCCATGCATTTACCCCCAACGTCTCTCCTCTACACCAATTTTCCTATGCATTACTGTATTTTATAATTTATGTATGTATGTATTGTAGTACATTTTCACTGATTACATTTAAATATGTAATAGATGTATTCTTTTACTTCATTGACTACGTTTTCATTCATTTTAAACTTTACCGTATGTTTCCCCCTCGATTTGCGACAGAGTCCGTGTTATCCGAGTTTTCTATTATCCGACCCTCGGTACCCTTGGTTCACATTACTTCGGATAAGCGAGGTCCTACTGTACTATTTCTTACTGTGATATTTTGCTCGTACTGTATTCTTTCCTCCTTCCTTTCATTTATGATTAGGAAACTTCCAAAATTTTCATTATTTGCTAATCAGAATTAAAAATTTAGACGTTTCGCATAAGAAAATATTAATTTTACGCTAGCACCAATCCGACCTGCATACAAGGCTGGCACGAAGCGTATTGCATGTACCTACTTAAAAAGATTCAAAAATAAAATTTGGTCAGAAAGCAATTTGTTCACATTATATAACATTTAGAGATAGAAAAACGAAAAAAAACTATATCCGTCTGTCTGTCCAAGTGGTCGATATCTCAAGAACGCGTTGTCCGAGTTCGAAAATTCTTTCGCCAATGTGTTTCATTAATCAATTAAAAGAGCTGATTACATTTAATGATACGTACCTATAATATACAAACGGAGAAACGGACGACAAAAAACACAGTTTTAGCCGTATGATCACCAATTTTTGATTGAGTCTCCGAATTAAAAAGAAAAACGAAATGTATGAGATCGAGTATGCGTTCTTGAGTTACAGTGATAGGTTTATAAGGCGTTAACTCAAGAACGCGTTGCCTGATTTGTATAATTCTGATCTGTTTTATTCATCGATGGGAAGAGCCGATAAACTTTATGGTTCCATGCCTGAAATGGATCGGGGATCTGTCATACGAGCTGTCGTGAGATTTGGTCCGATTTATAAGTATGCCATGGCTTTGCCTAATTTGATATGTGGTTCAGATTCGAGTTCATTTCTGTCATGGCCACCGTAATATCGGCTTGTTTTGCGTCAAGTTATACTCATTGTATATGTATTATTTAGCTAATTCTAATAGTATGCGTACAGACTGAGATTAAATAAATGAATATGAGATCGTGACACGTCGCTATATTGGGACTATAATTTATTGTTGAGATACGACGATTTGCTGTATTTTATATAAAAAAATCGCAATTTTTTGACTAATATTAGTCCTTACTAATGTAATTGCTTTTTTCACACTAGCCACATTGACATTGGATAACTTGGGTTTGAGTTGGAATTTCAAATTCAATTAAATTTAAATTCAAGGCCATGTTATTCTTTTTTAAGAATCAGCTGTTTATTTGTCATTCTGTCATTTGTTTTTGCTCAAATATTTTCGCTTGTGCAACCATGGTAAAGTTGAAAATTTGCATTATTTTCAAATATGAGATCCTGTGCCGGTTTTTTCAATTACAGCTTCTTGCAGTCTGGCTCTACAGTTACCGTAAATGTGTACTGTTAAGAACTGCAAACAATGATAGAGAAGCTTGTGATTAAATAACCGAGCCTGGTCAATCGCTCATAGACACTGCTGAATGACAATGTATAACCACAGTTGCAGGAATTGCTTCTGTAGACTCTTGGTCACCCACCGTACTTGTCAGACCTGGCTCCATTTTTTAAGTAATTTTTTTTTTTAGTATTTAGATAACTTTTTACAAGGGAAGAAAGTAAACTTTGAAGAGACGGTGAAAAACGCCTTCAAGGCATTAATTGGTTCCTGTCCACGAGAGTTTTACAGCAGAGGAATTAAGGAACTCTCATTAAAATGACAAATCTGCATAGCTAATAGGGGTTAAAAGGTCTATTAATTAAATATATATTTTTCATACAAAGTGTTTGGCCTTAATTTTTCCTTTATAGAACAGCAACTTCATAGGTAAGGACCCAATATAACATTGCTCATAGAGTTATTTCTTACTCTACTTATAGAATAATTTTTTCACATCTCTAAGAGCTGCCTAGGCGGTCAAAATTGCTTGTCAAGCATTTATATCTTTGACGAGCATCAAGCACTCTCTTACTCATTTGCATTTTAGTCACCACAGAGTGAACAGCCTCTTCAGAGCATTTCGTAGTGCACTGAAGTGTGTGAGTTGCTTGACAAGCATATGCCTAGATGGTAAGACGTGCTTGACAAGCATAAAAAAACGTTTTTTTTTAAATCAAGCATTGTCTACGGCACGCAGTTTGCTTGTCAAGCCATCAAGCGTAGTTCTAGGCAGTCACGAGACTTAGTTCTAGAATTGTTAAGCACGAAAAATTCATGTGCTTGACAAGCAATTTTAACCGTTTAGGGAGCCCTTTAAAATCAATTGTAAGATTGTAGCTACTGAACGTTGAACGCCCGAAGACGATTACAATTCAGCGTGATGAGTCTTTCTCTTTTTTATTGCAATGGGGGAACTTTACACGTGTCGCGAAGCCCATTCAATTTCCCATCAACCGCTTTTTTTCCTTCATAAATAAAACGAACATAATAACGTTTAAATCTGCATTTATTGCATTGTTATTTTTATCTTCTCCAGCATAGTAAAAAAATGAAAGGAGTACCCGTGCAACACGGGTACATGCACGACAAAAGTGCCTCTTGTCATGTAAATTTTTTGTGTTGCGCAAATTCTCGCAACAATCGCTAACATTGTTAGCGTTCCTGCGGTTCCGCAACTGTTTTTCTTGGTGCCATTTCCGGAATGGCGAGCCGTTAGAATGTTTATATTAGCTATTTATACGATATCAATATTATTATTTTTATCGTATAGAGATGGATCGAATTAAATTATACAAAAAGATCATATGTAATCAGGTTATTGACCCTTTGCACTCGAGGCCTTTTTTGCGCGGCGCACCGGGACGTTTCGCAGCCTTTTTGATGCATTTTGCCAGTAACTTAAAATCATTACACACACAAATTAATGTATATATTTTTTATATTTTAACATTTTATATATCTTTACACCTTTATAAACCTAATTTCTTAAATAGTACTCTCTGTAATTTTTCTGTGCATGATATTTCATGTACTCTGTCAGAACTCTAAATAGACTACATTACTATTCATGCAGAATAATTTCCTGTAAAATGTCTCATGGTTTCCAAAAAAAGTAACAAAAAAAAACTCCTTTTTGTTCAGATTAGATTCTTCAGGTTTTCAATCTTATTTCGGCCACCGCCCACTATGAGAATATTTTTTTCCAGAGGCCCCCATTTTTTTTACTTACCATCTGTCGCGAATCTGAAACAGCTATTGCCACAATTATATATTTTTTACCTTTTCTCTGGGTCTTCTACTGCTGCCCTGAACATCTCGAACGCCCATAAGGGGGCGTTATCGCCCACGTTGAGAACCTATGAGTTAGATGTACATCATTACCCCTCGATATAAAGGAGTTTAGGTCCCGAACACCGAGTATACAGAGAACTTGGCTATTCCTATTTATTATAGGCTGTACAATATCAAAATGGTCAATTTTCATGTCTAGGTCTTTCGCAGTGCAGGCTCGACTCTGGAAAACAACTTGAAAACCTGAGCGAGTTAAAAATATCTAAAGAGACATTTACTCAACTCATGAATACCCCCCTCCACTCCCGTCTCCTTTGCTCGTCCTTATATTCCATTCCTCTCTTCGATATCGAGTTGACATACGTTACTTACAACTGTTTTATATTCTTTATAATGACAATTAATTAAGTGTATTCATTTATGACCCCTTTTATCAATCAATTTGCCCACATAAACCCATAAACCTCTAATCACAATAACCCTGGCGGTATGGCCGGAAGATATTGCACGCAATAGGCCCACCACATTGTTACTCTTTTGTGCGCAATAAAGCTTTTCAAACAAACTATTTTTCGAGATGATAATATCCCACAAGCAGAAAAACGTATTAAATACATCACGTTAGTTTTGTTTGATACATAAAAAACCTAATTCTTATTGCTTTTATTTATTATGTATTTATTTATTTTATTATTAAACCAGTTGACAGGAATGCCTACACTTAATAGAGTCAAAATTAACCTAAATTACTACTCATGTATATACGCACCTAAATTATATAGTATAAATACAATAAGAACATTCCAGATCAGATTTTCTAAGTTATATATATTACACAAAATTTTGCGATATTTTCAATCGAAATTCTTCGGTAATTTTACAAATTATTATCATATGGGCGATAGTACTAATACTTAATCAAAATTATTTGATAATCACACAAATGATCAGAGTAATAAAAATAATTAAAAACATACATACGTTAACAAATTTGTATTATTAATAATAGTCAATCGCCCGTAGACAGAATGAAACTTTACAATGATATAATAGTCAATAATACGAGTAGAATAATGTTGGTCCGAATTCATCTTGATGACTAATGTATTGACATCATATCAAACCATATGATACGGGAGTTCCACAAGGTCTATCCTTCCAACGAGGGAATTTTTCAAAAGGATCAAACAGAACCAAGTGACTGTACTTGAATGGCCCGGAAACTCCCCCGATCTCAACCCGATCGAAAACCTCTGGGCCATTTGCAAAAAACGGCTCTCCAAGATGGATTGTCGAAAACTAAGATGATCAGTGCAGTAATTCAAGTCTGGTTTCACGATGATGAAATGAAAGGAAGTTGTCAAAACCTGGTAAATCCTTTGTCTACGCAAAAGGAGGACACATTCTATATTAAAACTAAAATCTACAAACTGCCAGTACCTACTGTTTTTGTATGTCTATGTCCAATAAAGCAGTTTTAGAAGAAAAATACTATTTATTCCAATTAATTCGCACGGTAATGTAGATTGACAAATATAGCTATTTTGAACTTTATTCAGGCGCACTTTAAATTACACAAGTTCTCTTTTTTATTTGAACCTGGGGGCCTATTCTTCAAAAATTTACCATACTAAATTTGTCTATGGCCCATGTAAATCAAATTGAACATAGACACATTTGGCATGCAAATTTTTTCAAGAATCAAGCCGCTGTACGTTTTAATGTGTCCATTTCTCGAGATATAGAAGTTTGAAGTCAATTCGCACTGCGCGATGATATAATGTTGACTGATTAAATGTAGCTAAAAACTTTGTTTTGGAAAGTTTGAGAATAACTGCGTAATCGATTCGTCAGTCCGGCAACCGCGGACAGGCCCAGCCTGTTACCAACCGATAGGGTAATAATAATAATTACGTTTTGGCGCCACGCAATTTACGACCGTCGTTCAAGTGTGCATTAGGTGTGTGGGGTGAAGGGGAACGATGTTCGCCTTCTCGAAAACTGGAGCGCTGTTGTCGGTTCGACGCGGGATTGCATCATCCGCATCCCTTCAAGTTTTTGGCAAAAGCAGAATTTCTAAAACTTTCGATTGGTCTTTGTGCAAAGAGAGGCGACGAAAACGCTAAAATCTCTCATAAGGTACGCGTTGAGTGGCCCTAAAAATCGTTAAGGATGAAATCTCCATATTCTGCATAGTGCCTAGGTATACCAATGATCGCTACCTCTCATCACTACGCCCTGATCGTTTATTATATACAATCCCTGGACGTATTATTGAATGCACTGTCAATTTTTATGTAATTTTTCCTGTAATTTTTCCAATATTGTCAATCTTTTATACACTGCTTACTTCTGTGTTTATAATTATTAATTAAAATATATTGTCGTCTACTTAAGTTATACAGGGCAATGGGAAAACAATGTATGGGCGCTGGGTCCACCTATCCAATAACAATATCGTATATTATACCATTGGAAATATCGTATATACCATCGTACTTTTGAAGTTCGAAATCTTTTTAAATCTGACTAATTACAAGAATGTTGCAACGATATATGTATTCTAATTTATTGACATTTAATGGAAATTTAGATAATTATTTATTTGACATTTGAGGACTTTAAGTACCGTATGACACTCGCGAACTTCTAAATCGGTTCAAACGTTTAGAAGTTATGGTGGAAGAAAGAAACGGAAACCATACATAGATGAACCCTGAACACATTACACTCTTTTTTTGTTGGGCAGTCGTGTGAAAATATCAAAAAATGGTTTTAAATGATGACAGACAATATATTCACGACATGCTCGGTATTCTGGAATGATTATGACTTCAACTTTTGACTCTTGGCTATGTGTGACTTTTATAATCATCTATGATTTTTGTCATAATTTAATTTTCTACCGATTTCATTTTAGTTATTTGACCCTATTTTTTGATTATTTTTACTTAATTATTATTATATACCAGGATTTGCAGAATAATTCCAAATTGTTATGACTTTTACGTTTAATTATTATTTTGACATAATTTCTTTTTTCATTCAATTAATTGTATTGTATTCCTTTTATTATTGATTTGCATTATTGATTTCTATTCTTTTTACTATTATTTCAGTGATTATTTTTTTAATCTGATCAGTATTTGTTTTGTTTTAGGTTCATTAGAGTTCATTAGTGTCCTAGTTTATTCTAATAAGATTGAAAAAATCATTAGGGAGGTACTTTGTTATTTCGGTTTGACTCTATCACAGTGAATTACCTTAATTATTTTGTGTACATTGTTAACATCAAAATACTAATCTGCTTATTGCGAATCGGTCTGAAGTCTTGCATTCATGCATAGGTAACGACCGGCATAGCGAAACCAACTGCTAAAAATAATGAGTCATAAGACCGAGAGAATAAAAGTGGCAGAGAATATGTTTTACATATCAGTAAATATTGAACGAGTGTTTCTCGGGCATTTTTTATTGACAGAGGTTGATATGCCTGAGGCGCTGAAATTTATGTGACTTGGCTTTGTAATTTTATTTGTTTTGTTTAGTTTATTGGGACAATATTAGTATAGTAAACTGGGTTTCTGTTTGTTTGCGGTTTTGTACGAATAAGCGAGGCATATGCTTAATAATGCAACCTGAGCAATGTAAACTTGAAATTGCAACCATGTATAGAGGTGGGACGATTTAAGTTGGCTACGTCACACACTGACAAATATCCGTGTGCATCATCTGCACACAAGCGCTGCCTAGTGCCCGATCTACACTTTGGCCAATGCTTGGCGACGTTGCTAAGGTGGAAGCAAGTCGACACAACTGTGACGTGTGAAAAATGTATGGAAAAGAGCGAGAGAGACATAGGCAACTTCACTTGGGTCGTTTATTATTTATTTACTTATTTAAGAATTAATTACTATAACACATTGATTTGCTTAAAAAAATTACAGGAACCGGATGGCAAAACCTTAACCTTTTGCTTATTTGTTTCTTTCACCCAACTGGGACTAGCCCGTTCTAAGGGGGGACAGGACTCTAATATTACAATCAAGTTTGCTTGATTGTTTACAAATGTACAAGTTTTAATGTTGTTCCGTCTTGAAGGAGGCTACCGGATTGAATATTTAAAGTAACGTTCTCGGGATCACATCGCATGACGGCATGGCGCAACTGTGTAGTCTCAAACGTATTAAATTCTGGTGATTGTGTCAGTTCTTGGCAGTCACTGCTCAAAATAACAGGTGGGAAAGGTTTGGAAGGGTGAGCAAAATAATAGGTAGGGAAGGTTTGCAAGGTTGAGCAAAATAATAGGCAGATTTACGGACCATTCAAGAAGTATGCACTGACAATAATATGCTGTTTCAGGCAAAATGTTGTCAAAAGTAGTCCGATTGGTTTTTTTCAGTTTACTCACACATATTATTCCTGACCTGAAGGGGGGATGTCTGATTGCCGGGAAAGTCTGGGGGTGTGACACAACCGTTTTTTTTATCCTTAAAACTGTCGATCTCGAAAGTTTTAAACAAAAATAACTAACAGAAAAATCCCGTAAATCAACATAAAACACCATGAAGTATTTACAAATGTCGAACGCCATTCTTTCGTTTTTCATTCCCTCATTCTATAATCATAATTATTTTTATTTTCAAAGAAGACTACGTATCTACAACAATCAAAAAGTAAGATATTAGATAAATGTCATAAATGTCAAAATGAAATAACATAGTAGAAAAAAAAGTGGCTATAATGTCAAATTAAAAGACACAACACAAAGAAACAAAAATAAACGCATTAAAAAAAACGTAGCAAAACAAATAAAAACACAAAAAAATATAAAACAAAGTTTGTAAAATGATGCACTAATTAAATTCCAACAACATTGGAAATAATGCTGCATCAAAAGTCAACGTAACAGCTAAACAGCCTGAAACGTATAAAACAAAATCATCAATATTGTAAAATAGCATTTCATGCCCTAAACTGTTTAAATCTAATATACAAATAATATCTAGATTACACACGATTCAGCACAGCTGTAGAACTCGTCCAACTTATAGAAAGCATATGTGGATGCCAATTTTCTTTTTATAAAGCTCTCGAATATTTTTAAAGCTAGATTTCTAGTTTGGAGAGGAAGACAGTTAAATGCAGATCAAATTACTTTACAAGGCTTTTAATTTATCGTCAGACATACTCTACCGCGTTATCAGAGAAACTCTACTTTATATTTAACGTAATTGTTTTGTGTCTTTCTACTCTTTGTAAATTTTCACGATGGGCGGGTTTATTATCATACGATAATTTCTTACAACCAACTATGCTATGGAGTTTTTATATGTAGGTATGTGTGCGTGTAACATGTGTGTAAGTGATTGTATTGTTATTGCATTCGATCGACGGAATTTAAAATGCGATTCCGTTAATTGTATCCCAAAGGAAAACCCAGCCGGGAATAATTCTCGGGACTTTAAAATGTAAGATCAGGCGACCTAACCACTGCAGGCGACCTAACCACGCGTCGCAGTATCTTTTGCGATTGATCGATAGCGCCAGAAGAAGAAGAAAGCGCACTTTACGGCTATATTATTTTCGAGTGACTCATTGGGCATTACGGCGCCACATTTAACAGTAACTGTCACACGTTTAGGAATGTAGCTTTAAAAGTTGTAAAATATTCAAGAAAGTTGAATTTCTAGTTTCCGCGTAGTTATAGTTAAATTTACATGAAATGCAGGGAAAACTAGTAGAGGATATCTCTATTCGTCATCAATTGATGCCGATTCCAATACCTATTTTTTAGCTTTTTAATTTTTTAAAATATAAAGTCGAGTAAAAAAATGAATCATTGCAACGTGTTAAGATTTTTTGTTTCTTTTTTTTATTCAGTTATTCCTTGTTTAGCATCTTGACAACACATACAGGGTTACGGGGAAAAACTCACAAAGTTTTTTATATGAGAAAATGGATACTAATGTCAGAGATACTTGTTCCTAAACGAATCGAACCATGAATCAGGAATAATGACTCTATTTTCTTCTTACATCTACCAAAATATTATGTGCGCTCGTAGACACCTAACAGAAGTTCCGGTGACTAGTGATTTTCATCATCACGATACGAGGAATAAATCCAATCTCCACATAAACCGACAGCGACTTAACAAAGTGCGATACAGTTTTATTCACCAAAATTTGTCCTACTATAATAAGATTCCAGAGCAAATGAAAAGCCTTGGAGAGGACCAATTTAAAATGATAATTATAAATAATTTGGTAAGAAAGCTAATTTATGGTATAAGGGAGTTTGAAAATTCTGAGTTTATTTTCCATGTTGATAAGTAATGAAATGTGTAAAGTTTTAAACATAATGGTATTATGATAGCTGACATTCTAATTTTCATATAATTAATTATAAAGGGTCAGCCAAATAACTTTTTTTTGTTGAAAATGCTATAAAAAAAACTACTGAATATTTTTTCAAATTTCTTTTTTTATTTGA
Organism: Micropterix aruncella; assembly: GCA_944548615.1. NCBI lineage: Eukaryota > Metazoa > Arthropoda > Insecta > Lepidoptera > Micropterigidae > Micropterix > Micropterix aruncella. Next base: position 23,797,258 of record OX155963.1, read on the forward strand.
AAGTCAATCCCTCCGGTTAATGATGGAAAATAATTTCATTCAAATGGCTGCCTCGGCTGGCCATGCAGTAGCCTACACGATGGGTCCAATTTTTAAGTACATTATCGATTGTGTGCAGCTGTATTTCACCAATGGCTTCACGAATATTGTCCTTTAAAGCGTCAATTGTCTCTGGTTTATCTTTGACGTCTCTGGTTTATCTCTGGTCACTTATCTTTGACGGCACCCCACAAAAAGTAGTCCAACGGTGTCAAATCGCAGCTCCGAGGTGGCCAAACGACATCAGCTCTGCGGCTGATAATGCGATTTTCAAAAACAGGGCGCAAAACATCAAGTGTAGCGTTGGCTGTGTGGCACGTAGCGCCGTCCTGTTGAAACCAAATGTTGCCAATATCCTCCTCTTCAATTTCTGTGAACAAAAATTCGTTCAACATGGCCCGATAACGATCGCCATTGACGGTAACGGCCACTCCTTGCTCATTTTCGAAGAAAAATGGCCCAATTATGCCTCTGGACCAAAATCCGCACCAAACAGTGACTCGTTTTGGGTGCACCGGCTTTTCAATGAATGCGTGCGGGTTTTCTGTGCCCCAAATGCGACAATTCTGCTTGTTTACATACCCGCCAAGATGGAAATGAGCTTCATCTGAAAAGATGATTTTTTTGGCAAAATCCGCATCTTCTGCAAGTCGATCGCAGGTCCACTTAGCGAAGCGAAAACGCATTGGATGGTCAGTTGGCTTCAACTCCTGAACCAATTGGACTTTGTACGGCGTCATACCAAGGTCTTTACGCAAAATTCGTCTCAATGATGTCTGCGAAATGTCCAATTGTTGAGAACGACGGTGAACTGACGTTGATGGCGATTCACGCACACTTTCGGCCACAGCAGCAATATTCTCAGGTGTACGCACTGTTTTTGGCTTTTCACGCGTTGGTTTATCGATGAGGATGCCAGTTTCTTTCACTTTTTTCACAAGGTAACGAACGTACGGAGCTGACGGTGCTTCTCTTCTTCCAAAATCCGTACGCAATTTTCGCACACATTCTGCAACATTAACATGATTTTCAAAGTAATGTCGCAAGATTTCCCAGCGTTGTTCAAGCGTATACACAACCATATTCGTTCAGCGGAAGGATAAAACTAATTATCTGTCAAATCAGACATGAGGTAAGTGTTGCCATACACGAAATAAGCACTAGTTGAAAAAAAAACGTTACATGGCGGACCCTGTACATCTATTCATTTAAAAAAAGTACGAAATCATATTGCTGGATTGATAATAAAAATTTTTTTTTTGATTATTCTACATATTTTATTTTTATTTTTATTTTATTATTATTAAGGAAACTTACAGCTATTACAGTAGAAATATCTGAATTTTATTTACAGACTACAATGCCAGTTAAAAGTTTCCGCTTAAAAATCGTAAAAATATACAGTCGCCTAGGAAGGGGATAGGAAGAAGTGGAGGGCAATTAAAGTTATAATTTTATTATTTTATTATTAGGGATATTTTATGGTTTATTTTAATATTGAAGATAGAAAAGAAAGAAGAAAAGAAAAAATATAATATAATTATTTCACTCGTCCTAGAATATTGCCTTTCAGAAGACCCGGAATAAGAGTCTTGAGCGCAGTCGCAGTTGTATTAAACAGGTCAATTAATATAATTTGCATTTCTTTTTTAATATATTTTTTTCCTGACTCTTAATCACATTAGTATATTTTGATTATTTGTATGTAGGTAATATTGAATATAATATTACAGGCATGACAACTATCACGATAGTTATGTTTTTAATAATTAAATTTTTAGCATTTAATTTTGTGACCCATCCAAGTGTAGGAATGGCTATCTACTGGAGTAGTTGATTGTATTGTATTGTATTGTATTGAATCGAATTTCGAAAGAAAGATCATATTCTGCCCTTAAATGAAGGGATAAGAAAACGTGTGACGGGAAATTGATTAAGGTCCACGCGGTGACGGTGGACTTTGATCATTCTTTTCCGTCATGTCCAGAGGTGGGGTACCTTGATGACCCTCCGGTTGACGCTGAGTAGGAACTGTGATGGGATGTGATACTGTGATGTGTGGTAACTGTGATATGATGGAAACTGATCAAGGCCAATAACCTTTCCACGTTTTCACTTTCACTTTCCTGGCCAACCGCGATAAATATTAATAACAGTAATCTAGTATATAAGAGTAACTTAATTTGTAAAACTTTTCTTTTTTTTCTTCTAATTATTTGTTAGTTGTAAGCAATATGTAAAAAGTTTTTAATAAAATAATAAACGGTTCACGGGGTTGCCGGAGGGGGTAGAAACCCAGAGAATCTTCCTCTATGTCTCCGTTCGTTCACCCCTCACGCGCTACCCTTCCGGTACGCGTGAGGTTGTCGTTGCACGACATCCCGGGCAGATAAAACGACCCATGTTTTTAGAACTGCCCGGGTGGTGGGCGGGGTTTCTTCCCCCGTCGGTCACCGCGTAAACGTATAATAATTTCCCGGCCAACCAACGACTAGGGAAAGTATTGTGAACGCGCATTTTTTTTTGAGATGAAGACGGAAATATCAATTTTGACCTCTCCCCCCCCCCCTCCCCGAGACGATTAAGACCATTTCCTGAAGTTGTCTGAACCTGAATCATTAACGGAAGTCTGTCTATGTGTGTGTCTGTGTTTTCCTTCACGATAGCGCCCAAGCGCTTCATCCGATTGAGCTAAAATTTGGCATGCAGGCATCACTTGGTCACGGCAAAATTTCAAAAGATCGTTGATCGGCCCACCACGGGGCACGCTAGTCATACTTCAATCTCGAAATATTGAACTTGAAGACTTGAAATTTAAGACACAGATGTCTTGTTGGGTCGAAACCACATTATGACATTTTGGCACGGACCTAATAGGCCCTGTTGCAGTATGGCCACTAAGACCCATGCGTTTAGGGTCGGTCAAACGCACCCATCCGGCGGCCTCTACGCAGAAGTGCGATCCCGGGTAGGACTCCGGCCTGCAGCCCAGTCTCCCCTAGAAGTCAACCTTCGGGCGCCCCTGGACGGTTTGCGCAGTCAATCGATGCGGCGTGCGGCGTCAGCCAATCGATGTGTATTCCGACTGCATAACAGCCGCGGAAGTCTGGAAAGAGTAATGTTTCCTATATAGCGGGGGTAGTTGTTAACCTTACAGCAACTGCTCTTGAAACGATCATTAGGCCACCCGATCCCGGCTAATAGACAAGCAAATAATGCCGTGATTCGGTAGACACCGTATCACCGCTACGTAAGGGACAGGACCGCGCCAGCGACCTCGATACTGTAACCAGTCAGGAGGTAGGAGGTATCCTGAATTCTAGACTGAGATATCCTTCCAAACTGGTAGCCAGAGGGCAAGGCTTCCCGCTGGGTACCTTTCCCGGTGACTGGCCGTAAGGCGTTGGCATATGACGGAGTTTTCGTCCCAAGTCTTCTACGCTCATGCATATATATACAAGCATATACAAGCGACACAATTTTTTTTAACTCCGGCATATTTAAAGAAAATACTACATAATATTGGGAAGATACCATTTTAATACCACGGAAAATACTACAAATATAGTACTAGTATAGTAGCGCGGGGGAAGAGGCGTGGGGTGCTTGTCTGCTTGCCGGGAAAGTCTTCGGTGATAAACTGATTTTTTTATTCAGTCATTTGTTGTAGCGTCTTGAAAAGCAAATAATGATTGCCGATTGCATCCGTAGTGTGCAGCGTGTCGAGCCCGCAACGCATAGTAATAATTTAGAAAAGCTAATGACTCCACCTACCGCTCTACCGGTTATATCCAGTATTTGAAAACCAGTCTTGCAGTAAACCCACACGCTTAATTATGATTTAATCAATTAGAAATATCTTCTTCGCTGGCGCTACAAGCCTTGGATCGTAGCCTCGTCCGTGTTTCACCGGTTATTTTATGAAAGGTTTGTTCTTTGTGGCGATTTTATAGGTCAACAGAATTATGCAAAAAAGGCGACAGCCTTGCAATAATATGATTGTAACCCTTTCCTAACCCTGCAGTTGTGACGCGGGGTTACAAAACACCCAGTCGCAGTAATAAATTGGTATTTTTTCGTCTAGATTGGTAACACTGGCATGGCGTCGTCAATTCACTCATTAATACCTCATTCGGAAGTTAATGGGCCCTTGCTGAGTTGGCCACGATGACCCATTCTGTTCAGGGTTGGTCACACTCACTGGTCAACGCCTATCCAACGGCCTCCACGCATGAAGTGAGAGCCTGGGTAGGACTCTAGCCTTATGGTTAGTTCCCCCTGGGAATCAACCTTCTGGCGCTCCTGGACGGTCTGCGCACCGTGCGGCGTAAGCCAATCGACTGTGCGCTCTGACTAACAGTCGGGGAGTCTGAAAGCAGTAGTTTCCTATAGAGCGGGGGTGGTTGCGGACCTTACGGCGACTGCTCTTGAAACGACCATCGGCTACCCGATCCTGGGTGAACAGCCGGGCAAAGCATGCCGTGGTCCGCGATAGATTCGGTATACACCGTTTCACCGCTTCGTAAGGGAGAGGACCGCGCAAGCGACCTCGAACTCGTAACCAATCGAGAGACTGGAGTAATCTGGTCGCAATTGGAAGTAAGGGCGTGAGTGTAAGCCCGCTGGGTAACACTCCTGGCTATCTCGCGGCGTTAACCTCTTACGGGTTTGTGCCGGAGCTAGACGGCGAACTGTTTTGTCCAAGTCTTCTGCGCTCACTCCAGGGAGATAGAACGAATAATCGTTAAAACTTCCTGAGGTGACGGGCTCGCCCGCTGTAGTGGACAATGGGGGTACTAACCCCATCTACCCTTGCGCTCTTTGCCCGTAGTGCCATACGGGATCGGGTGGCTCAAGGTCATTTCAAGAGTGGCATGACAGTAGGCCAACATCCGCCGATCCGAGAACAAAATGGATCTTGTGGTCCAAGCTGCACGAAACCGTTCGCTACCACCCCATCTACCCCATCTACCAGTAACTGAGTTATCAGATCGGGGTGTCAACATACCCCCACGTTGCACTTTTTGTTTTAAACCAGGTGACGTGGTAATAAGGTTGGCTGAAACCATTTATGGAACGGGAAGAAACCTAACAGTAGATAACTGGTTCACCAGTTATCCACTTGCTGCTAGTCATTTGAGTAAGAGAATTGCGCCTTAAGGTACCATGAGAAAAAATAAAGCGGTAATCCCTGCTAACTTCATCAACTCTAGTAGAAAAACTATAAAGTCCGATCTGTTTGGTTATCAAGACAACGCGACACTTGTATGATACATTCCCAAAAAAAACAAAAACGTCCTCCTACTATCAACCATCCATTTGGAAGATGCATCTATCGACCCGGCTACAGGAGATGACAGGAAGCCAGAAATGACCACTTTCTACAACATGACTAAGGGAGGTGTTGATGTAGTCGATGAGTTATGTGGCAATTATTCAGTTTCCAGAAAAACTAAACATTGGCCGTTGGTCCTATTCTACAGGCTTTTATATATTGCCGTTATCAACAGCGCTGTAATTACTACCTAAAAAAAATAACTACCTTAATAAATAATAAAAAATAATTACTACCTAAATAAATAAAAATTGTAACCCAATAAATAACTACCTAAAAATCAAAGATATTCACGTTAAAGCTGAGCATAACATTTCAACGAGGAGCGCGACAACCTGTAAACACATTGTTCAAATAATCCGAACATGCTTCGCCCAAAGACACTTTGGCTTTATAGGGCCAAAAAATTATAACCGTCTAAAAGAATGTATAAAAACATGCCAACAAACTAAGTCAATCCAATTAAAATCTAAAATTACACAACATTTACTTCAACTTGGTAGAAATGAGGTGGAAAAGGCAATAAGTCATATTTTATAGTAAAGGTCTGCATTATTATTATTGTCATACATTGTCATACACTTTATTTATTTGTTCTACAAACTTCATATTACGAAATTTTATATTAATATTTATTTCCATGACCATGCTATATCAATATTTTAAATATAATTATAAGTTTAATTTGAATTCGCCTATCTATTTTATATTTTATCATATTTTGTATTTTTCATTTTAATATTCTTCTTCTTCATCAGCGCGTATTCGCCCACCGTTGGGCATACGCCTCTCCAATCACTCTCCACCCGGATCGGTTGTCCGTTTCTCTCATCCAGACTGGTCCAGCTGTCTCCTTAATGTCATCGGACCATCGGGCCGGTGATGTGCACATGAATAAATCTTTGCCATACATAGAGTTTTCCTTGGTACGGGCTATGGCCTAGTTAGGCAGATTCTGCAACTAATACAATTGTAAATTTATGTTTTTGAATGAATAAAATTATTATTATTATTATATTATTACTCATGCAATCAGCCTAACTTATAAATGAAAAGATCTGAGTTTTTGACGACTATTGGTCTAAGTCTAATAGAAGATCATTTGAAGTCCAGGGCACAGAACGGTAGACTTCCGAGGGAGATATGTCAAAAAGCTGCAAAAAGATTGATATTGGACATCAGAGTGGTCCGTCTGGCTCACTGCATGTAGGCCAGTTTGCAGGTTTTTTTCGAATAAGCGTAACATATCCTTAATAATGCAAACTGCGTAATGTCAACTTCAAACTACAACCGTTTATGGAGGTGAGACGATGTACTCGTAGGTTGGTCACAGCGCACACTGACAAATATGCGTGTGTTTTGTATATTATGTACACAGTCGCCGCCTAAAGGCACAGTATAATAACACCCAGTAAGTTCACTCAAGAGCTACAAGGCAATGCGGGAAGAGGGTGCGACGGAAGTGGGGCGAGGGGTGAGTCATGTCGCGTTTTTAGGCCCATAGTTACAGCGCTGTGGGCTGTGGCCTATGACGCGCTGTGGGCGCAGTTTGTGTCGCAGTATTACTTTTTTTGGTAGTATTACATATGGTATTCTCAGAACAAATCGGCAGCATAATAACATCTGCTTCGCCGGGGCACCGTAAATGTGGCCGGGACGATGCTTCAAGAAGAAGACGAGTAATCATATTTCGATTTGTGGTAGCCCTTCAGATTCCTGATGTCACTTGCTTCGATTTCAATTGTGTTCTAAGAGAAGCTACTGTCTGGTATACTGTGCTAAAGGTACGTTGAGGTGTGTCCATTGCTGAGGGCGATCCCGCCATCTCTGGATGTTATAACGACTGCTGTCCTCTTGTCACCCTCAAATGAGTCGCAAAGACTGCGAGGAAGACGATTTACATACTGATACAGTTCCGCCACGGCCGACATGGACAGGCCCTTCTCAAACGGCCAGGGCCAGTGCTATCTACCATTTTCGGATGGATTACTCCGCCCACTACAATGGTGAGAGTTCGAAGTCGCTTACGCGGACTTCTACCTGAGCAACGTCGTTAGTTAGGTCTCACATTACCTCGCAATTATTTCGCATATCTACCGGCGAGGCGCGGCGTTTTCTCTTTGCTGCCGCCGGCGATTCTAATGCGAAATTAATCACACGTATACAAGTAAAACCGAACACAAGAATCTGAGGCTATACAATTCGCAGCGTCGGCCGCCGAGGATAATTGCACTCTGATGCATCATTAGACACAGGGCCATCATTACGCCTATCTCGATTGCATCTCGGAATGAGCAGCGATGTCGGCAAATGCGATCCGCGCCCGCGCACCTACGCTTTTTATCACTTTTGCCCAAGTGACATAGTTTATGATGAATAAAGACCGGCCGCATTTTCAGAGGGTAGTAAATCGTCGCTCTATATGTGAGACCTGGCAGACGCCAACAAGCAAACTTTTCAGGGCATGGAAACAACTGAATAACATTCACGACAAGGTTTTTTTGGTGGGAAAATAGGACAAAATTAAAAAACACGGTTAGGTCATCCCAGTACTTTCCCGGCAAGTAAACGCGCCCCAGATCCTTTGCGCCAACCCCCCCTGCTAACTGTATGTATTGGCGAGTTCTGCCCACTTTCATTTAGAGCAGGGTTTCCCAACCTTTTTTTGCATGGTGCCCCCCCGGATTATAAAAAAAAAATCATGCCCCCCTATAGTTTCTTCATTGCTTCAATAAAAAACTCAAATTATTTTTGCGATATTTATTTCTCACGATTTATTATTGATTAATGGGATGTTTGCGCCTGCATTTTTTGAACCAGTTGGTCGATATCAGGTTCTGTTTTTGACAGAGCTATCATCAAATCATTATCGACTGCAAGACGATTTCGCTGCTTAGTCTTAATTTGCACTACTTCATGCCCCCCCTAAGATCTCTCTACGCCCTCCCGGGGGGGCACGTCCCACCGGTTGGGAAGTCCTGATTTAGAGGAATCAGTGTTGCCACTCGCGCGATTCCGAATTCTCTAACAATTTTTTTTTTTGCTGCGTATTTGAATTTTGAGTTGCACGACTCATACCTCAAACCTGTATGATAATGACTGTTTTTTTTTACAAATGACCGATTGTTTATAAAAACCCGATAATTTAAGCATTGATAAAAATAATAACATTTGATTATTAGCACTATCTATCGCATTTATTTATATCGCATTTTCTGTGAAATATATTGGAGAGATAGAATGCCATTAGAATCTAAACAAGTGCATAATTATTACAGATTGAAACCTGTATTCCAAATTAAAATTTTACATTTTTATGTAAATAATATTAAAATAATTAGAACTATTATTTAAAAATTCGTTTGTTATTACATTATTATTTTATTATGAGATATGATACAGTATAGGCGTGTTTAGAGCACTATCTATAGTATTATGTTTCAGAATCGTCAGCTAATGTCGGAAATCGATACTTCCCACGTGATTCCAATATCGTGTTTTGATTGGCCGGGATCGGCCATTTAGCAGTGAGCGGCGTACTCTGAGCGTGCTTAGCTAATGCTTTGAACTAAGGGCAATTCGGATCGCGTCGTTTATTTAGTAACCCTTCGGGCCTCGGTCCCTCAGCCGATTGACAAGTTGATATCCCAAAAAAAAAATTAGTAAAAAAAATGAATTATGACACTCTCTCACCAAAACATTAATTACTGCCAAACCACTGTACCCATAATTAAAATAAAACATATTGACAAAATAAAATAAAACAAATTAAATTAAAATAAAATTAAAACGGGGCCGTCACGCTGAATCGTGTTGTGGCCGATATTGGCCAATTGGGGCTCTAGGGGTTAAATCGAATATCCTTATTTCTCGGCGCTATATTCGTCTCGGGTAGGAATAGTCGGTAATTATTGCTAAATGGGGATTTTTGCTCTCATTTCCCAGCTATTTCCTAGCTAGAGCAACGACATGCGGACGACACCTCATGTGATGTCGTTTGTCCTAACCTTATTTCTGGCGATTGAAGGACTGTCAAATCGCTTCCAGAATCGCAAAAATCGTCGACTGGCGACAATCGTGTATCGTATCGTCACTTCAGAATCCGGGGCTGGTTTGAAGTAGATTCGGACGGATTTGTTCTGGGTCTCAGTATCGCAGTAACACACTCCCCTCTAGCAGCCCCTTAGATTAATCCTGCGTTATTTGAGATCAGCGAATTTCTCTGCGTCAGCAAACTTGACGTCTATGGATTGGATTACTTACCGATTTCCGGTTGTTCAACTCTCTCGCCCGTTCCGCGAATTTGCTCTATAAGAATTCCCAGACGAGAGAAACAGTAAAGAACTGTATAATTCCGTATAAATTCTGTTCAAGTGGCGCCAAAGTGCGCTAATAGGTGGTATGATCCGCTCGGCGACAGCTCGCGTAGAAATAACGCGACCGGTTTTTTAACGAGCGGATAAACGACCAATGAATTGGTGGGGCAAGCGCCTTTTATTTTAAGCAAAATAAAAACACAAACAAAACATCCTCGAAATGGCTATTCCGTCTCGCCGATGCGGTTAAATCCGGTTCAATTTCCGATCGGGTGATATAATAACGCTTTTAATGTCGTCATCAAATCCGGATTCGAAACGAAACCGGTTGCTTTTTACACGACTGCCCCCAAAAAAGTAGTGTAATGTGTTTAGGATTCATGTATGTATGTATGTTTTCCGTTTCTTTATTCCACCATAACTTCTGAGGGCTTGAACCGACTTAGAAGTGCATGGTAATGTTAGAATGGCTATGTCATCCCAAGTGTCATACGGTACGTGCGACGATACCTTGCTCTCATAATATAAGGAGAGAGCAGCGTCTTCGATATAATTCGCCGTGTTACGCGTTGGTTGTGTTATGACAGTCATCATTTGACAGTTGATTTTTTTCGTTCTTCTTCGCGGCCACCAGGACTAAAACATCTAGGGCCAATAACGAATAGAAGTTTTTGGAATAATAATTTAGCAAAACAAATTATACAAAACGTGTCATTATTACACTCCACAAAATATTATCAATGTTTTAGTGACCGTATTTGGTTTTTACGAATTTATTCCGTTCTGACATTTTGGAAAATTATATAATTACTCAGTATTTCTCAACAATAGTTCATTTATTACACAACTGCCCAACAAAAGCGTCTGTAATGTGTTTAAGTAGCATGTATATATGTTTTACGTTTCTTTATTCCACCATAACTTCTAAACGCTTGAACCTATTTAAAAGTGTGTGGTATCGTTGTCAATTCAGGTGTCATACCTAGCACCTAAACTATCCAAATGACAAAAAAATAATTGCCCAGATGTCAATAAATTTAAATAAATACATCGTGTTCATGATCAAATGAAAGGTCTGATTAAGTAGATTATGGACATCATGATTATCACAGAATGGATGTTTACAGAGGTAACACGCGTCAATGGGGCCGTAACGGATCATCCGTAAATTGAATTTGGTTTCAAGGAATATCGTGTCAATTAAGAACTTTATTCGCTAAAAACGTGCTTTTCTGCACAAACGTTTTTTTTGTAGTAATTATAAATACAAAAGTTATTTAAAAAATTATATTGTTCTTGTGTTCTAATATTATATGGGTCAGTGGCGGGATTGTTTTGTCGATTTTGCATTGTTATTTATCCCTTTAAAATAAATGTACATATCGTCGCTCTATATGAGAGACCTCGTACCTGCCAACAAGCAATCTTTTCAGGGCTTGGAAAAAACTGAATAACTTTGTTCACGAGATGTTTTGTTTAGTTGTATAAATGGGACCAAATTTAAAGAAATATTAGTTTACTATACTAACGATTGAAACTGTCAAAGAGTTGAGTTGCTTGCGAGGAATCACTACTAAGCACGTAAGAGCTATCACCGGATAAAGTCATCAAACTCATGCTTACAAGATGCCACTGCAATAAGAATTACAATAAATCTACGCATTAAGCCCTCGGTACATGGACAGAACAGTGATTTTACACCAATAACAATAAAAAACGCAAATTAGATTTTTTAGCGCTTACGATGTCTCACATATAGATCGACGATATGGAAGTTTTGAAACCTAATGAAACCAACTATTTTAATTAGATCACAAAGAATTACATTTACATATATAAGTACAACAATAAAACTATGTATTTAAAAGACCTAGTTAAGAATAATATTAGCAAATTGACTAGCGAAAGTCTATTTACTAAATATAAATTGATCTGTGATTCAACAAAAAAAATTCTAACGTCATAGTCATAGTCATAGTTTATTAATTCCAAAAAGTAGGTACATACTGTGGAATGCGTCATTTTTCATTGTCGTACAATTATGAATATCTTCATTACATGTACATTGTACATATACTTTACATAAAGGTACGTATTGTTCAATATTAAAAAAAACGCAAATAAAAAAAAACAATAATAGTCAATATTTAAAAAAATAATAATCATCTAGAGTACTACTAAGATAACAACATATAAAAACGAAATTACTTTAAAAGAAAATTTAAATAAAATACTGTAAAAGATATAGAAATAATCCATATTATAATATCACATAATTATTATATAAAAAAAAAGTTTATTCCGCAATAAACAAATAGATTACATTTATATAATTACATTTTAAACTCAATTACAACCTTGTTAAATTCATCTAAGTTATAGAGAGCATGCTTGGCTAGGTCTTTGAGTTTTTTAATTTCTGTTGGCAGCAGATTGAAAAATTTAAAGCCCAAATATAAAAAAAACATTTCTGATATAAACCCAGCCGGACTTTTGGAATCACGATATTATTCTTATTGCATGTGTTATGTTTGTGAAAATTCGAGTGCTTTTCGTAGTCTTCCAAATTTGCTCTCGCATAAACTAAATAAACACTGGTAAATAAAGTCACATTTCACAGTCAATATTTTTTTTTTTACTCTCATTTTTGAAGATACCAGTCTATCCCCCGTATGTGGTCAGGTAGTAAATTAAATAGCTTTATGCCCTGATACCTGCCACTGTTTCGATATATGCGAGAGCCACACTGTACGTTTTTGGAATTAATTAAAAAAAAAACAATGAATGGCAAACAATCAATTTATTGATTCTGAAAATATTCTCTGCGAGCGTTAATATACTTTTTCATACGTGTAAACCAACTTTCATAACATATATTCTACTCGACCGTAGTGACCTCTGAAACATGTTTTTCATATTCTTCAACAGACTTTTCCGTATATGAAAATTATTTACCGCGTAATTGGTTCTTACTTTTTGGGAACAAGAACGTCACAAGGTGCCAATTCGGGATTGTATGGAGGATGGCTCGATTCGTTCTCGTATTTGACGAATGCCAAACTGAGCGGTTCGTGTATAGAAAGAAGTCTTCGGTCTTCTGTTTAATTATAATTGTATAAATAAAACCAAATTCTTTCAAACGGTTTATTAAATTTCTACAACGCTGTACCTCCAATTAGCAATTACATATGCTAAAAATCATATATTGAAACAGGGAACCGAATTGTATCTCTGATGGCACCAGAACAAAACAAAGTAAAACATACAACCGCGAAATATAATTTCCCATTCCTCAAAGCATTAAACCGCATTTTATCTTATCTTCGGTAGTTTATTTTACCATTTCAACGTTCATTGTCCTGGTCGTGTTTAAGTACAATATGGTTTGCCACGGGAGGAAACAGACACTCGACACTAATTGAAATGGACGACATCCTTCTGTAATGTTCAACTACTTAAAAGAAATTCTTCGCAAAGTACCGAACTGCTGTGGAAATTTTGACATTTCTAGTAATCGTGGTGGTTGTCATACTAAGGACACTGTCTAGTGATTTGATTGATCATTTTGAATAATACTTTGTTTGGGAGGATATTTCTGTAGAGGAAATGGTGCAAATTTGGAATAGGAAGGTCTTATGGACAATAGCGAAACGTTTGAAAGAGTATTGTTAACAAAGAAAACCAACGCGAATTACTCGCACACCTAACCAGCCATATAAATATCGACTATCGCTTGACTTTCGGCTGTTCGGGTATATTCGCCTCTGGTCGTGTAGCCCCGTGCTCTTCTGTGGATAGAAATATTTTAGGCGCAAAGGGAATTCTCCTGGCAGAGACATCACACACACACTGCACACGCATTCAAAAATGAACTTAGGATGCGTTGGAAAATCAAATGTGCAATCGGTAGTTTAAAGCGCCCTAGATGCCAGGCGCTTAGTGAAACATTGTTTTTTTTTCTTAAACAAACACATGAACTTGGGCCCCCTTATACTGCCGCCGGGGTAGGTACCCCGGATTGCCCTCATCCCATCCAGCCCTGTTGCCTCCCTCCTAACGGGGAGCTAATTGGCCTTGTTGCAGTTTGACCACGAAGACCCATCTGTCCAGGGTCGGTCATACTCACTGGTCAACACCCATCCGGTAGCCTCCACGCAGAAGGGAGAGCCAGGGTAGGACGCTGGTCCGTGAGCCAGTCTCCCTTGGGAGTCAACCTTCGGGCGCTCCTCGACGGTTTGCGCACCGTGCAGGGTCAACCAATCGATTGTGCATTCCGACTAACAGCCGGGGGAGTCTGGGAACAGTAATGTTTCCTATAGAGCGTGGGTAGATGTTAACCTTATGGCAACTGGTCTTGAAACGACTATTGAGCCACCCGATCCCGGGTGAATAAGCCGGGCAAAGGATGCCGTGGTCCGCGATAGATTCGGTGTACACCGTATTTACATTAAGGAGCTAATGGGCCCTTGTTGAGTTGGCCACAAAGACCCATTTGTTCGGGGTCGGTCACACTCACGGGTCAACACCCATCCGGCGGCCGTTACGCATGAAGTGCGAGTCCGGGTAGGATTCTGGCCTTAGGGTTAGTTTCCCCTAGGAGTCAACCTTCTGGCGCCCCTGGACGGTTTGCGCACCATGCGGCGTCAACCAATCGATTGTGCATTCTGACTAACAGTCGGGGGAGTCTAGAAACGGTACTGTTTCCTATAGAGCGGGGGTAGTTGTCGACCTTACTGGGTGAAATAATAAGTAAAAAATAAGCTGCCACATAAGATCTGCCTATTGCACTTATGTGGGTTTAAACATTATCAAATATTAGGGATTCAACGAATATTGATTTACTGATTACGATTCCGATTCAAATTATTTCGAGGAATAATCGCCGATTGTGATTGCGATTCCGATTATTGTCATAGTTCTTGTGCGATTCCTTCAACTTGCATACAACTGTGCTAAATACGACTGTTGCACAGTAGATAGCTTCCTTGTCGTATTATTCATTCCTCCATAAAGAATCTAATCATATGTATGTGTGTTGTTAACCTACTTATTACTGCACATTTTTGAAACGAAGCTTCTTGTAGTGTGGCTATACAGTTATTGTAAATGTGTAGTGTTAAGAACTGCAAACAATGATGGAGAAGCTCGGGATTAAATAATCGAGCCTGGTCAATCGCTCATAGCCACTGCTTCTGCATGACAACGTATAACCACAGATATCGCTGCAAACAGTCGCAAAGTTGCAGGAGTTGCGCCTGGAGACTCTCGGTCACTCACCGTACTTGCTCCGATAGAGTTTATTTTTTCCAGAATGTAGTTAAATTTTTACAAGGGAAAAAAAAAACTTTGAAGAGTCGGTGAATGTTCATAAATTGAAGAGTGTTCATAGCTTTCATTGGTCCCTGTTCACGAGAGTTTCACAGCAGTGGAATTAAGAGACTCCCATTAAAATGACAAATCTGCATAGATAATAGGGGTCTATATTTCTATTAATAAAATATATATATTTCTTTAAAAAACAATTGCCCTAAATTTCCTTTATAGAACAGCAAGTTTATAGGTAAGGTCCCAATATTGTGCAATTTTCTTAGGATTCGGGTAATGGCAATTATTGAGTCAATATTGTCCTGGGTCAGAGCTTAGCGGAAGATTGAGTGCGTGTAAATAAGACTCCGCCCTGAATATTCGACCAATTCTTTAGGATTCTCTGTCGCCTGAATCACTTAATTCGCAAGCAATCTAGACGCCATCATAAAGAGAACACTTGAGAATTTCTTATTATATTAGCATGTTTGGGGTTTTGATTTTTTGAGGATTTATCACGGTTTGTTTAGCCTGTTTTTTTCTGTTTCTATTCCGCCAGTAATGGCAAATGATCAGGGCGATAATTAACGATTTCAATGAACAAAGAAAACACCAATACTCGTCTATTAGTCCACCAAAAACTAAATTTCAATCACCAACGCCTGAAATTTAAAACGTCCTTCTTCGTGCGTTGCTTGTCGCCCAATACGAATTGACCTGGTTACATTTTACTAGCTCAAAGATTTTACATTTCCATAGAGATAAGATTACGTGGGATTAAATTATTCTTTCACAATTTCACTTTTGCAATAGGTTGGGCAATACCTTTTTCCTGGATATTTTACGTATCTATTTCACGTCTACTGTGTGACAGCTATCAATTTTAGTTTATTTTATGGATCCATAATTGCAATATCCTTATCATATTTAATTACAAAACATTTTCAATATTTACAAACCTGGCTTGGAAAGGAGATTCATCTGTTTGAGACAATAATGGCTTACCACCTTACTAATGTCACAGTAAACCGCTAAGGCGGTACTAATAATAATATCGTTGTAATGCCTAGCGAGATTTTATATAATATGAACGCAGTATTTGTATAAACAGAAATAACAAACTTTCTGACACATAAAAATCATAGCTAATATAAAACTTTACTTTGACAATATACTTATTGGAATAATACACACATAGAAATATATACAAGCAATACGTTATATAAATTAATAATATAAAAAAAAACATAGAAATATTAGTATACTAGACAAAATTTTTACAAAAAATAACGACTTCATTTTTTTATAAGTGCAGTAGCCATGGCATGGTAAAACTTAGAAGGGCTATCATAATTGAATGCGTATACAATAATTTGTGTCTGTGCCGTTGACCGTTGAGAAGTTCCCTCGTTGGAAGCCAACCTTGGGTGTCGCAGTCCTGTCCTGGTGAAACTTAGAACGGACTGTCGTAATTGAATGCGTATACAAAATTTCGTGTCTGCTGTTGACCGTTGAGGAGTCCCCTCGTCGGGAGCCAACCCTAGGTCATGCTTACCATAAAAAATCAGGTCATGCTTACCATAAAACAGCATTGTCATCAGAACTTAATCAACATGTAAGCGGACTGTGGCGTCCTTTGCCCGTCTGTCACACGGGATGGCCAACGAGTGGTTTTAAGAAAGGCTGACATTAAGTCAACAACCATCCCCGCTTCTTCAGAGATGTACAAGATCATTTTCTCTCCCCCCCCCCCCCCCCCACCCTTCCCCCGGCTATTCACCGGAGTGCACAGTCGATTGGCTAACGCCACACGATGTGTAAACCGCTCTACAGCGCCCGAAGGACATCATCCGGGGATCTAGCCCACCATGCCGTGGCAGGGGAACAGAGCACTTACCAGGTTCGTCCGTCTACGTGGAGGCTACCGGATGGGGGTTGAACCGTGAGTTGAGCCAAACCAAATTAAGGAGCGGGTTAGTGGTCTAACTGTAGTGGCACGAGGACCATTCTGTGTCCAGCCTATTCGAAAAGTCACTGGTTAGGTGTCGTTGTGTCGTCCTGTTTTCTCTCACGCTCTTATGTTTAACTGAACGGCCATTAAATTGCAGTCTGTGAATAATTCGTCGGGCGGGAGTTGTTTCACTTATTTCGAAGGTAAATTTGTATTCGAAGTCGCGTGAAAAAACTGTCACGGTCACATTTTCGTGGTTGTAATAATTATGTCATGTCCATAGCATTATCCCCTTATATTAATTGAGGGGCACGCCTTCGAGCGACAGTTCAGCTGTCGGTAGCTTTTTTACCTCTTTACGAAGGTCGCAAGGCGTTATAAAATGAGGTGATATTTTTTTTGTGCAATTATTTTTATTCGGGCCCCATTCACGAATGCTAGATCTGTTAAATAAAAAAAAACAACTGTGTAACGGAAAAATCCTTAATAGAATTTTAAAATTTAATAAATGTTAATCATCGTAATTGGTCTCCAATAACAGCTTGCTGCCTACAAATACGCGAATTTTAAAGGATCGTCCTTGATAATCAGATTTAATGACTATTAAAGTCACCATTTGACCTCAAAAGCGGCCATTGTTGCCTATTGTCATTTTTTATGCAATTAATGCCATACATATAGTACTGCATACTTAGAAAAAACTGGGTTGATTATAAATTCATTCAGATTCGGCCCCTGGTCAAAGTCATATATTGATTGATAAGTATATCAATCTGTGAAACAGTGCCCGGGTTATACTTTTCTTAAACATATTCCATTTGACTTTGTGCCGCGCTTCCCTCATGTCTATTTGAATCGCTTATATTTTGTGATCACATAGGCCTTTTTTAGGCAATGAACATTTTTACATATTTAATTGGAAGGGTAGGTACCTATTGAAAAGCCAAAAAGAATGAATGAATGAATTAGTCATAAGTGTGAAACAGGAATTACACTTTTTACGGTATTGTTATTGGCGAAATCATTTGTAATATCGTCATAGGTTATGGTGTTCATTGTCTCTGCCTCTATATATACAGCCTTTTTAAAATGTTACCTTCAGCTTCTCATTGGCGCTAAGTTCGAGTAGCTCCTCTTGTAATACCACATTCGCCACTTCCTTTTCATCAAATAGATTTATGATCCATGGTGGTATTTCCATCGTCACAATATTTTCAAATCTATTTTTGAAGTCATCCTGCAGGGCATTTAAATGTTGAACGTATATCTGAATATCCTCGTCGAGGCATTTTGCCTGTGACAAGTTTGGAAACTGGGAGAATTCGCTCCGACTAATATTTTGCTTCATATATTTAAATTTTCCAAGAAATGCCAAAATTACACCCTTTTTTTATTAAATTTAAGCTATTCCCTTGTAACTGCAAGTTATTGTAATTTTTTTAATCAAATCTGTCAAATACGCGATGTCTGTTTTCAATTTGATCATGTTTTCTTCTAAATCTGGATCTTTACTTTCCAGAAGAACAAGCGTTGCGGGCAAGCGGGCGGCGCTTTGCAAGTTTCGATAGGCGTTGTACTGAATATCGAATATACAAGTTTTTACAAGTAACAGTCGCTGACCTTCTTAAAATACACTACTCAAAAAAATTAGGGGAGGTTTTAAAAAAAGGAAATTAATTCTAAATAAACATTAAGAGGTAAAGCCAAGCCAACATTTTTGTGTGTATTATCGAAACCAGAAAAAAAAATCGTGGACCGTGAACCCCCATTTTTCTTCACACCAACGTAGACCCCTGTCGAGTCTCCCGTGGACCCCTGGGTGTCCACCTGGACCACTTTGGGAATCACTGCTGTATATGAATAGTGATTACGTTTAACTAATTAATTCGCCAACAAACAAAGGACTTTTAGAAAGTGTTTTTTTTTGTGAAATATTGAACAGAGTTCTGAGATGTATGCGTATCAATGGTACTACGTTCATAAACATGGCCGATCTTGACGGCTTCTACTATTACTATACTAACGCGAGCAAGCGGCCCTGAAGTGCGGCATGCGGCTTATACGGCCTATTGACAAATCCAGCAATGACAGCTGGAAGCCTTCTTCGTGTAAGAGAGTATTTGAATATGGGGGTAGATGGTCACCATCATCACTATCAAGAGACAACCCCCCCCCCTCTCCCCCATGGATCTATGCCACTGACTTAGAATACAGAAGACCATTCAGCATTAATTAATCGGATGATTAATCTAGCTAGCATAACCAATTGGCGGAGACTTTTTGCTTGGCGCTTTTTGCTGTAACGTCCTTCGCAATCTTAACGAGACACACCCACATTAATTAAGTTGTTATTGGCTGTTGAGCCACTTCCACGAATTTCGTTCTCTATCCATGACACATCACTCTACTAATTTATTCTTCTTCTTCTTCGTGTTCCTATTATCGTCCCCTGACTGAAAGACAGCGGCTTTAGTGTTTTCATAAAGTGGAGAGAGATTTTCTTTTGGCGCCCCTTAATCAAATACCATTCGTTAATATGTTGATAACACCTGCAATAACACTTTTTAAGATTTAGAATGTTTTTATTGTACTGAATTCAAATATTACAATAGTAAACCATGTATGGATTATAGTACTAGACAAACGTACCTATTACCTGAATAAAATTACTTTTATCACCTTGGCACTTGCAAATTACGGATTATATATCTATACGACAATCGCTTTGCTATTTCATTCATAAGTGATAAAATGTAAATTTTTTCATTGACGATCATTGATTTCAAGTAGGTTTTATTAAACTTCAACTTACCATTTATTATAATATATGGTACTAGATTGCTCAATGCCATGTGTACGTTTGACAACATTTCTGCGCCGATTACATGCAGGTGGCGCTGATAGCATTGTCCGGCGAAACTAATAGCAATCTATTTGGCCATCTATAATAACATTGATATTTAATGTTTTTATATAAAGGACTGATTGATTATAAAACCTTATTATTTAACCAATAATAACATTCAATTATTAGTGCCATCTATCGCGTTTTTATATAGGCTGACTACATAACAGTAATATTAGAATGCAATCTATTAGTCGATTTGAATATTAAAGCGCGTAATTATTACGTATGAAACCTGTATACCAAATTAAAAAAATTACATCTCTATGTAAATAATAAAAAATAATAGAGCTATGATTTAAAAAATAGTTTGTTATTATATTACTATTTTATTTTGAGATAGGATGCCGTAACTGCGTGTTTAGTGCGCCATCTATTGGGCTACTGGACAAAAGGGAAGATCAATCAATGTTTCAAACTATGAGTGCTCTCTACACGTTGCGTTTTGTGATGAAACCAGCTGCCAAAACGTAGTATGGCATGGAGTTACCTAATACCCTATATAAATAATAATCTTACTATATAAAATACAAACTAAACTGCCATGGAATTCGCCGACCGGAGTCAGGCCGTCTGGGGGTGAGCGGTGGATTCCGGACTAACGACCTGCTGTGGTAGATTTAGGACAGCTGTCTTGCCACATGTGAGCGTTCACCTTACCACCCATTCACTCTCCCTTCGAAGCAATAGAATTTGAGATGCGGAAATCGCGGTTTTAGATATTTTTTCTAGGAAGGAGTTGATTATTTTTCTGGAAAGACCAAAATCTTTAAAGAGGTGAAACAGAGATTTGGCCGGCAGACCATGAGCGCCAACCAAGTTGTTAGTTAGCCAGTTACGAACGGGCTTTAGGTCTAGTATAATAATATTGTGATTATGTTAGGCATCTTTCCAGTTTTGTAGGTTTGGGCTTTATTCAAAAGGTACTAAAAAGTATATCCGTTTTAAAGTTCGTTCGTTGTAAAATTCACAGTTGTAGCCAAAAGTGTTGTGCGTATTTCTTCACAGTGATGCAGATGACAGTTTCCGAGCTGTTCAGGTAGAGATTTCCTCGATGCGCCGACACCCACTTTCCTGCCTATGCATACATGGCTGCGAGCACATTGACAGCTGTCTGTTCGCAGTGTATACATATTTTGTGCTCACATGCCTTAAACATGCATTTTGTGCTCACATGTTTTGTTACAGAACGGTCTGCTGTCGTCGCTGCCTTACCTTGGAAAGTATTTGTTCGCTTTGATCTCCTCGCACATCGCTGATTATGTCCGACGCACGGGGAGGATGTCCACTACGGTGGCCAGAAAGACCTTCACTACATTCGGTAAATAGCTGCTGTTTCATTAATGTTATTATTTTTTATAGACAGAGTACATGAATGCAGTCAGAATGCAGGACTAAACATGAATGTCTGGAAGACCAAATTTTTAGTCGTATCAAAGAACAAAGACCTAAACCCCAGAATCAAACTGTCAGGTTCGGATTTAGAGCGAGTCCGGCAGTACAAATACCTTGATGCGTGGCTAAACGAAGAATGGGACTGCGAACAAGAAATTTGTACCCGGATTGAAATCACCCGAGCATTGTTTAAGAAAATGGAAAAGGTAATATGCGGACGGAAACTTGACATCAAGCTCCGAATACGAATTTTCCATTGCTATGTGTGGCCTGTGGTGTTTTATGGTAGCGAAGCTTGGACCCTGAAAGCTGACACCCAGAAGCGTATCGAAGCATTTGAGATGTGGTGCTACCGTAGAATGCTCTGCATTAGCTGGATCCAGAGAGTTCCCAATAATAAAGTACTCCAAATAGTCGGTAGAGATCGCGATCTTTTACCCATAATCAAGCAAAGGAAAGTGGCGTACCTGGGCCACGTGCTGAGACATGAGCGATACCAACTGCTTCAGCTCATTATTATGAGGAAAGTTTGCGGTAAACGATTGGCTGGAAGAAGAAAAAAGTCTTCGCTCTGCAACATCCGAGAGTGGACAAACATCTCAAGCGTAGAACTATTTCACTTGGCCCAAGACAGGGAAAAATTCACAGAGCTGACAGCCAACCTCCTGTAGGAGAGGCACTTTAAGAAGAAGATAATTTTTTATATGCGGATAGCATAGCTAATTTTGCCAATAGGTAATTGTGAACTTGTACAGACGGTTTTTTAATATATTCACTGTTTTCGATGTCAGGTAGCTTGCTCCGCTTTGAGGGTTGTCATCTACTGCAGGCAAATCTGACACCTAAGGGAGCACCCTATAATGACAATGCCATTCTTTCTCCCATGGAGTGAACGCAGAGACTAAGGGACTAACACAGTCCACAGTCTAACTGGGCTAACAGTCCGTAATAGTCCAACTCCTTACCGCGAGGCAATGGGAAGTCAACCAGTGGGCCTATCCCACGCCCTTACTACCAAATTTGGACGGATTTCTCCATCCTCCAGTCTGGTCACGGATTTGAGATCGCTTGCGTGACCTCTACCTGAAGTTAGCTGTAATTCATAGATTAAAACTTTTGCTCTTCAAGATCATTCAAGATTGAGTGGCCAACGCATCGTTTCAAGGTAGCTCACATTAGGTCAGCAACCACCCCGCTGCTTAGGAAACACATTAGACCGGTTCCAGATCTCCTCAGTTATCTGCCGGAGTGTACAGTCGATTGGCAAACTCTGCTTGATGCGCAAACCGCCCAGTGTCACCCGAAGTGTTCCCCCAGATTGAATCGCATCTCACCCGTCCACAACACAGCTGTGACCCTGTCACAGAGTCCATTCTAGGGTTGGCCCTCTTCTAGGAAGTTGAACTGTTAGTTGAGCCGACCCAAAGCCTGATGACCTATCAGGCTCAAACTGCCCAAGTCCTATCAGGTCCCTCTCCCGCCTCTCCTCCAGCTTTGACAGATTTAGGTGTGCAAGCCTTTATGCATAGCTGTAATGGTGGAATCCTATTATCAATTTTGTTATCCTTCTTTGTACCCCTCAATCAGTTTTATATCTCCTACAAAATATGGACAACATAATTTAGTATGGGCCTTACATTATGTAGTGTCATTACTTAAAAGGGTTTTTGAATGAGGTACACTGTTGTTTTTGTTTTTTTTTAAACAATAGTTGGTAGGTATATGCTTGTTTTAGGTCGTTGGCTATTGTAACTCCTAAATCATGTGAATGTACAGTGTTCAGGTTAACGCCGTCTAGCACATATCGTGCAAGAGGATTGTTCCGTCCCACATGCATTTATGCATTCAGGAATTACAAACCTCTATGGTCATCACTCATAACAACATATATTTCTCTTTTTCTACAGCTGTTGGTACTCCAGCTTTCTTGATGGTTGCGCAAGTGTTCTTGGGCTACGACAGGATTTGGTCTACGGTGATTTTGACCACGGCTCTGACGCTCAACGGTGCTGTTACTGCTGGATATCTTGGAAACGGATTGGATATTGCGCCAAACTTCTCTGGTAAGCTTGCGATCATTTATTTACACGCAGCGAAAAGATGATCCTAAGGTTTATTTCGATATTAATTTTTAATCCCTAAGACCAATTGGTAGAGGCTGCGTGGAGGCTGCTACATTTAGTCGAGTCATTCTAATTCTATATATTAGGTCAAGTGTTACAACAACATTATAAATATGTAGATTAGTAAATACATATAACAAAATTTACATAATTTTATGTCAATAATAATTACAATAATAATTCTAATTAGGTTTGGAAATGCATAACGTGCAAATCCTCTTTTCAAACCCGCAGTATGAAAAACAAACATAAGATAATAGACCCAGCGGAATCAAAGAGTGGTAAAGGCAACGAGCCGAGCAGCGGAACCGGGGTCATAAATTCTACAGATTTAGGAGGTCTTATGAAAGAAATCCAGCTAATGAGAGCCGATTTCACTGCTATGCGTGGGGAAATGTCGGAATTTAAAAATAGCATCGAACACTGCAGCTGTACTGTAGATACCATAAACACTAAAATAACTGAAATTGATCAAGCAATTAAGAGAGTAGCAATCTGTGAGGAAGAATTATTATGTGTTAAAACTAAATTAGATAAACTGGAACAGTTAAGAGTTTCAAGGCGATAGGTGAGGGCAGCAAACCCCGCCCACCGCCCGGGCAGTTATAACGACGAGGGTCGTCTTGTCTGCCCGGGATGTCGTGCTACGACAACCCTGCGCGTACCAGAAGGGTAAAACGCGCAGGGGGTGAAATAGGGTAAACCACCCCCCCCCCGTACCGCCCCGAGAACCCATTTATTCAAAAAATAAAACTTATTTACAAAAAACATAAAAAAATTACAAAATATTACAAAATTTAACGAGAAAAGAAACAACAATATCATAAACTGGAACAGACGGACAATGCCAGAAATCAAGCAGGGTTAATGAACGATGTAGAGATCAGTGGTGTGCCGCACACTGATAAGGAGAATCTTTACGCCATGATATTGCAACTTGGAAA
The DNA here is from genome assembly GCA_944548615.1 of Micropterix aruncella. Lineage (NCBI taxonomy): Eukaryota > Metazoa > Arthropoda > Insecta > Lepidoptera > Micropterigidae > Micropterix > Micropterix aruncella. Next base: position 23,821,570 of record OX155963.1, read on the forward strand.
TTCAATAGGACTCAAGATGGATGACCGCGAGATTGATTATGCATATCGTATTACACCGCGAAGACACGAGCAGGATATAAAATCGCAGCCAAGGACTCCCCTTATCATCGCCAAGTTCACAACACGGAGGATGAAGGAGCAATTCATGGACGCCATTAGAAACCTCCAAAAGTCTCGAGCATCTGGAATTAACACGAAAGACATGGGCCTAAACACAATTCCAACCAGGATCTACATATCAGATCGGCTGACTCTGCTGAATCGTGTACTTTATAAAAAAACGAGAGACCTAGCAAAAGAAATGAGATTCAGATTTGTATGGTTAAAAAACTGCAGAATCTATGTCCGTCAGAAAGAGGGTACAAATATTATTCCGATTTTATGCGAGCAAGACTTAAAGCTAATTCACTAACAAACGATATAAATATGCCTCTCTTTAACCTAAAAACCAGCATTTTCCGTCATTTGCAATTAAGTCTATTTTCACATTTATTAGATATGATTTTAAATTGCATTTATTATAAAAAAGAATATATTATTGTTTATATTACAATTTATTATTTACATGTAAATTCGAACACTAATGCTATTCATTTATTACCTGTAAATATTGAAATGAAGTATTCTTATTTATCAAAAACAACGTATAATGGAATATGTTTATACCTCGAGAAAATCACCTGCCAAACAGTCGACATTGTGGCGATAAAATCCTTATTGGAGAATAATAACATCAACATCTGCAACCGTAATGAACTAATGCTTTCTCTGTTAGTAAACCCTATTCATATATTTATTTCTTTAGCAATAAAATTCGTATTTTATGAGTAGTTTATTAGATGATATTTCAGAGACCACATTTGTCTCTACTGTAAGGTTAGAATCGCCGCTTGATTGCAGGGACACTTTTGATAAGCCTTATGTACTGAAATTGATAGCTATGAATATAAGAAGTATCCGAAGAAATTTTGATGAACTATGTATTTTATTACAAGATCTCTCATTAAATCTAGATATAATTGTTTTGTCCGAATGCTGGTTACTCAATAATGTGCAGATTCCGAATATTCCTGGGTACGAATGTTTCAAAACGGTAAATAACAAAAATAAATCGGATGGAATTGTTGTGTATGCCAGGTATGAAATTAATGCAACTGCGCATGAATTTGACATCGCGGAAGCAACGGGCCTATGCATAAAATTTAGCAATTTCAGCATCTTTGCCCTTTACAGGTCGCCATCCAGACAAAATACGAGTGGCTTTTTGAATTCACTTTATACGACGATACATGACTATATAACTTCCAATATCCATACACAACTCTACATCTTAGCAGGCGACATCAATATATCAACCATGGGACATAGGCACTTACAAGCAGATGACTATGAAACACTCTTAACTGAACTAGGTTTCTTGTCAACAATAAATATTGCAACGAGAGAGTCTGATCAGGTACAAACATGCTTGGACCACATATACATTCGCTCATCGTACAGACCGACCTCAGCTGTAGTGACTACAACAATAACAGACCACTACTGTACATTATTGGGACTAGAAGGCAGACGTCAGGAAAAGAAGGAACAAGACACAGAAATTAAAGTCATAGACTATGAAAAATTAATTTTCGACTTGAACACTGAAGCTTGGACTAGCATATATCAAACAGACGATACAAACATTGCACTTGACAATTTCGTTCAGACGTTTACACTACACTTAAAAAATAATACTTACGTTAAGCAGATAAAGAAAAAATACAAGCGACTTAAACCTTGGATAACAGACGGACTGATTAACTGTATCAGGAGACGCGACAAACTTCACCGACAGACACGCAGATTTCCACAGAATGAGGCACTACTCGCATATTATAAAAAATACAGAAAATTATGTACCAACATCTTGAGAACGACCAAAGAAACATATTATCGACAGAAAATAGAAGACGACAATTACAACCCCAAAACGGTTTGGAGAGTAGTCAAAGAACTTAACAATGTAGAGCAAAACAGGACCTCAATTAGCGAAATAAATTTGGACGGTGTAAAGTACACTGACAAAAATGACTTAGCTAATACGATTAACAGTTACTTTGTGAACGTAGGAAAGAGATTAGCGATGAAGTTTACATCAGAGGATTTGACTAAATCAAATGCAAAGGTGCCTGAAACACTGCTGAAGACAACAAAAATATTTCGACTCTCGAAACTAACAGAGAGGGACGTTTTGACATTAATTAAGCAACTGAGGACTGACTCAGCAAGTGGTCCCGATAATATAAGTGCAAAGATGCTGAAAATTGCAGCTCAGGCAATCGCACTCCCACTTGTGCATATATATAATTGCAGCATCGAACAGGGTAGATTTCCAAAACATCTCAAAGAAGCCAATGTATTGCCGCTCTTCAAAGGGGGTAACAAAACTGAATTGACAAACTACAGACCAATATCTATACTCAACTCACTTAGCAAAATTATAGAACGTCACATAAAGAAACAACTAACTTGATTATCTGGAAACGAATGCGCTACTATCGACAGGACAGTACGGCTTTAGGTCAAACATGGGCACCCAGGACGCTATATTAAAAGTTACAAAATTTATTTCACAAAATGTTGACGATAACCATAAGTGCCTTGGAGTGTTCCTTGATTTGGCCAAAGCATTTGACACAGTACATCACGTAAAACTATTGTACAAACTAACAGATTGGTATACGAGACAAAGAACTGGACTGGTTCCGAAGTTATATGACAGGACGAACACAACGAGTGAAAATAAATGACACAACAAGTAACTGGATGAGTATTGACTACGGTGTTCCTCAAGGAAGTACATTAGGACCAATACTATTTCTGGTTTATATAGACGATCTTTGCAGACAGGAGATACCAGGTGTTATTGCATCTTTTGCCGACGACACGGTGCTTTTATTTGAGAGTAACACCTGGGAGTCCGTATTTGAAAAGGCAACAAATGGACTAAAACAGATAACTGTCTGGTTAAATGATCATCTACTGACACTTAACATAGACAAGACGAAATACATCACCTTTAGCATAGATGGGCGAAACCAACCTGGAATAGATAAACACCTACTATTACACGACTGTGACGGAAGAAACTGCATGTGCTTACCGCTGGAACGTACGTCATGTATCAAATATTTAGGTATTCTAATAGACGGGTTCCTGCGTTGGCACAATCAAATTGACCAGACTGCGTCACGACTTAGAAAACTAATATACGTATTCAAAAATATTAGAAACGTGCTTAGTCCATCTATGCTGAAAACGACCTACTACGCACTCGCACAGTCATTGATTACATACGGGCAGATAGGATGGGGTGGAGCGGCTAAATCAATTCTTGACCCGGTAATAAAAGCCCAAAAAGCCCTCATTAGGGTTATTAATAAAAAACCGCTCCGTTTCCCATCCGACCAATTATTCACAGACTTTAACGTAATGGACATCCGACAGTTGTACCTAAAAGCGGTTTTAATGTACTTCCAGAGGAATGACAGGACTGCGATATCTAAACTTCGGGACCATGGACATGAGACTAGACATCGTTACAGACAACCTGAGGTAAAAATGAACACGACATATGGACAACGACATTATACTTTTCTAGCTCCGAGACTATACAATAAATTGAGAATGGACGTACCGACGACCGACTTACCATACCCTACTTTTCGAAGAGTGGTGATAAATTGGCTGCTAAATAAATCTAGGAAAGACTGCGAGGCGTTATTAAAATCTCTTGAATGAACATATTTCTATTTATATATATATATATATATATATATATATATATATATATATATATATATATATATATATATATATATATATATATATATATATATATATATATATATATATATATATATATATATATATATATATATATATATATATATATATATATATATATATATATATATATATATATATATTGTGCAAATTTACGGCTATATTGTATTCTATTGTAGTAGGTACCTAAATTCTTAATTAACTTCTATATTATATAATAAAATGGCATTGCAAATTGTCATTTTCTTTGATAAATAGTTATCAAGGCACTTTTGCATATGTAAATATATACTCGTATTATCATAATAATATTTTTTCTATTTTTTATTTTTAAATTATCATATTATATGTATGTACTTCTTTATAATAATTTTTATTTATATATACTTTTAATATAAATTCATGTAAAGTTTATGCGATAATCGTATCTATGTATGTATTATATTAGATGTTAGAATATTTATTTATGAATATTTGAACAAAAATACCTTCTGTTTAATTTGGTATCTTCAAAATTTTTAAATTTTAGAATAAAGTAACTACCCCCATCTTGTAATTATTAATTGTAAAATACCATTGCAATATAAAGTTTAAAAAAAAATATTAAAATAAAATGAAAACCTAAGAGCGGGTATATCATGCTCTTTCGGCAGGCAATATACGATTTCTGTTGGTACCACCTCGATACAGGTTATTCCTAGTGAGGTGGTAAACCACAAACTATTATTATTATTATTATTATTTCATATATATATATATATATATATATATATATATATATATATATATATATATATATATATATATATATATATATATATATATATATATATATATATATATATATATATATATATATATATATATATATATATATGTATATGTGTGTATATGTATATATATATATATATATATATATATATATATATATATATATATATATATATATATATATATATATATATATATATATATATATATATATATATATATATATATATATATATATATATATATATATGTATATGTATATGTGTATGTATGTATGTATGTATGTATGTATGTATGTATGTATGTATGTATGTATGTATGTATGTATGTATGTATGTATGTATGTATGTATGTATGTATGTATGTATGTATGTATGTATGTATGTATGTATGTATGTATGTATGTATGTATGTATGTATGTATGTATGTATGTATGTATGTATGTATGTATGTATGTATGTATGTATGTATGTATGTATGTATGTATGTATGTATGTATGTATGTATGTATGTATGTATGTATGTATGTATGTATGTATGTATGTATGTATGTATGTATGTATGTATGTATGTATGTATGTATGTATGTATGTATGTATGTATGTATGTATGTATGTATGTATGTATGTATGTATGTATGTATATATATATATATATATATATATATATATATATATATATATATATATATATATATATATATATATATATATATATATATATATGTATATATATGTGTATATATATATATTGAAAATAAAACAGTTTTTAAACACAAAGTATAAACAGCATTGAGCGCGCTGCGCTGTCTAGCGGTGGGTAATATTTCGCGAATATTATTTATTCGAGATATTTTTCCTGCCGCTACATGGCGCAGCGCGCTCAACGTTTTTTATATGTATATATTTTTTTAATTATTAAAATTTAAAAAATATTAAAAAACATTCATTTTTTTGATCTGTAATACATAAATTGGATTGAATTATGGATCTTTAAAACAGTAAAAAACGGATTTTTATAATAAATGTTATTTTTGACATTTTGCAACTTAAGTATGTTTATTATCTTACCTTGTGCCCATCCTGTTCTCTTATTATATGTTGTTTGTTGTAAACTCCCACGTGTTGTTTTGTTGTTAATCTAATTAAACTAAGTTACCTGAAAAAAAAAAAAAAAAAATTATGGGAAGGTAGTGATTACTATAGTATTATATTATGTGAATGAACATGATCCTGTTCATTAAATGAACATGATCCTGTTATCGTCAAAGTAAAATAAATTGTCAAGTAAACCTACCTACATAAACAACAAAAAAAAATCTGTTTGATACACGTTATCATATATTTTCAAATAAATTTCTTTACTTTATTATTGCCATATATTGTAATACATTTTATATTATTTATTTGTCCTACATCTTCCTACAATTTTTAAATATAATTATGGTTAATTTTGTTTCAATTACCGGTTTTATTCTTTATTAGATTTTTCTGTTTTATTTTGATTCTATATGTATACACATTATAAACAAATCATCGCCATATATTGAATCCAACTCAGTATGGTCTACGGCTTACTTAGGTAGATGCTGCAAAGAAAACAATTTAAATGCAAAATTTTCATTACCATTGTATGTCTTCCTGATGAAGAGACATACAATGGTAATTGGCTATAATAAGTGCATTTATTGCACTCTATTTTCGAACTCTTGGTTCTTCTCTCCGATTTAAATGTTTTTTTATCACCTATAATAATTGCCATTTCTGGGTTTGATTTTCAAATTCTTCATTTTCATTTAAACAAATCATCGCCATATATTGAATCCAACTCAGTATGGTCTACGGCTTACTTAGGTAGATGCTGCAAAGAAAACAATTTAAATGCAAAATTTTCATTACCATTGTATGTCTTCCTGATGAAGAGACATACAATGGTAATTGGCTATAATAAGTGCATTTATTGCACTCTATTTTCGAACTCTTGGTTCTTCTCTCCGATTTAAATGTTTTTTTATCACCTATAATAATTGCCATTTCTGGGTTTGATTTTCAAATTCTTCATTTTCATTTTAAAATTTTAATTAATAAACTCATAAACCACTGGCGATATTAATATATGACTTACAATAAAGTTAGAAGATTTATTCTCCGAATTATAAAACACTTTTGCTTTCTATTTTAGCATTAATAATAACAGATATGAAGTAATTTTCAGATTATAACATTTGTAATTCAACACCAGCGGAAGATGTTGTAGGCAATATTTCAAAGTCACATTTATTTATTTTTGTAGGACCACTTTAAAACTTTTGAATCGGCCGCCATTTTGAAGTAAAATGGCGCACTCAGCATTAGAATGAACTATTTTTGTATGTAATTTGGTCTCAATTAGTCGCCTACTTTCTGAGATACAGTGGGTACACACACATTTTTCAGAACTCCCTTTTTGGTTTCCCAGTATCTCAAAATGTGGAATCTGGAGCAAATTTGAATTCTAAATTTGCTCCAAATAGTCTCCTATTTACGTAACCATGTATATTTTTATGGAAAAGTAAAAAGCGACAAAAAGACAAGAACTCAATTTGAGTTTTGACATTTTAGACAATTAGACAATTTTAGACAACTATTAAATTTTAGACAATTAATAGAATTATATATTGGAACAGAGTTTCATCTATAGTTATAATCTCGCACAAAGTTTCCATATAATGTTCGATGATAGAAGTAGTCCAAGGAACCTACCCATCTGCGTTTTGCAATATTCAGCATTTGTCCGGAGGGTTAGGTTAGGCTGTCCTAGGGCCTGTAGGCAAGATGGCGTTTACGTAAAAAAGGCAACTCACGGAGGGCCAAGTGCGCGCGCATTTAGACAACTGATAACCAACCCCAAACTGAATCATGATCGACGAATGAGAAAATCAACATTGTATAAATTATTTCAATATATTTTAATTGTTTCTAATCAGGTACTATTTTCGGAATGGCCAACACACTTTCTTCCATTGGCGGCTTTCTGTCAACGTTCATGGTCGGAACCCTCACATACACTGACGTAAGCTATCTTTCTTTTTCTTGTACTTCTGTCTTCTATCGAATGCTGATTAATTATGTTTTTTCTCCAGAAATCTTACCACCAATGGCAGATCGTCTTCGGAATCCTCGCCGTCACCTACTTCATCGGCGCAGTGACCTACCTTTTCATGGGCAGCGGAGCGCTCCAGCCGTGGAACGACCAGCACAACGAAAACGGCAAAGCGCAGAACGGCAAACCCGAAGAACAAGTGCCTCTGAGAGACAGATCAGTCGCTTAATGATTAAAAAAAACAACACTCGACAACTCTCTTACACTTCCGAACTAAAAGGCTGTTGATACAAGTCTGTGAATACTTTTTTTTGTAAAGTTTTGGTTATGTAAGAAGCTTTAATAAGTTTAATTTCGTAGTTACGAACGTTACGCTTAGGTTTTCGTCAGAGGTCCTTCAGCATTTTTTTTCACCTTTTTGACTTTTAAAAACTTCATCAAACATTTTTTTTGCAGATATTTTGATTCTTGAGGACTTAGAACCTCTGAGCGATGCTTCCAATTTAGGACTAAAATGCCCCTTTTGTAGTTATTATTATCCTTTAATTTATTGCGATAGCTAAGTTTTGTAAAAAAAAAACAGCATAAGAGGTAGCTATAAGATATAACAGCTGACAATATTAAAACATATATTTTTAAACATTCCAATTAAAATCCGGCACTCTATTTCTAGTATCCCATCCATGACTATTTTACTAGTATTAAATTACAGTATTTTATTATGAAACCGCACAACAAACATATCAAAGACTAAATTTGCAAAAAAAAAAACAAGTTAGCTTTTAATAATGTAGGATTCTTTTAAGTTTAGGATTAGTCATAGCAGTATTTCGCTCATTACAAAACCACAATAGTGCCATGAGAAATTTAACCTCCAATGAAATGTAGACAGTATTTCGGAAAGGTGTATTTTTCCATTTTTATACTCTACGGTCAGTGCAACGGATAGACTGTGTGTTTATGCCTTATGATAATTATAGTAAAGTGCATCATTGTATGTGGCACAATATTCTAAATAAAATATTTTAATTAACTGGAGTTTTTTGTCATTTTGCTGTTTCAGATATTTTAAAAAATCAGTTGTGTCACCCCAAGACTTTCCCGGCAAGTAGCCAGGGACTTATTTCATCTGAATATTTATTTCATAAATAAAGTCGATAACGTCAAAAATTCCTATTAATATGCGACAATGAAAATTTGAAATTATAACGCGCATGTTCTCATTCAATTTAAAAATCAAATTGCAAATGCATGTCACCTTTGAATACGTATTTCAAATGAGCCACACATCGCACGCGTCGGCGCTATTATGGGCTCTTACTACCTATAATTAATTACATTAATATGTATGGCGTACTTTAAATATTATTTGTGTCGCTTATACCTATATGGACGTATTACAACCAAAATGTGATTTCGGCCAAACAAGGCACCTGCATACCGAGTTTCAAGTCTCTAACTTCAATATTTTAGGACTGAAGTATAAGGCACGCTCTCTGGTGGACCAATTTCAGGGAGCTAATGGGCCCTTGCTGAGTTGGCCACGAAGACCCATTTGTTCAGGGTTGGTCACACTCATCCGGCGGCCTACACGCATGAAGTGCGAGCCCGGGTAGGACTCTGGCCTTAGGGCTAGTTTCCCCTAGGAATCAACCTTCTGGCGCTCCTGGACGGTCTGCGCACCGTGCGGCGTAAGCCAATCGACTGCGCACTCTGACTAACAGTCGGGGGAGTCTGGAAGCAGTACTGTTTCCTATAGAGCGGGGGTGGTTGCGGACCTTACGGCGACTGCTCTTGAAACGACCATCGGCTACCCGACTCCGGGAGAGCAGCTGGGCAAAGGACGCCGTGGTCCGCGATAGATTTGGTTTACACCGTTTCACCGCTTCGTAAGGGAGAGGACCGCGCAAGCGACCTCGAACTCGTAACCAATCGAGAGACCGGAGTAATCTGGTCGCAATCGGAAGCAAAAGGGCGTGAGTGTAAGCCCGCTGGGTAACACTCCTGGCTATCTCGCGGTTAAGGCGTTGGCCTCTTGCGGGCATGTGGCGGAGCTTGGCGGTGGATTGTTTTGTCCAAGTCTTCTGCGTTCACTTCACGGGAGAGAGAACGACTAATCGTTAAAACTTCCTGAGGTGACGGGTTCGCCCGTTGTGGTTGACAACTATATTGACCAATTTCAACCACAATCTTTTCAACTTTTGCCATGACCAAATGATGCCTGCATGTCATATTTCAGCACAATTGGATAAAGCGTTTGGGCGCTATTGTAGAGGAATACACACACATAGTCACTCGGACAGACTTTCATCTGGAAATAGTCTTAATAGTGATGGCTTGTATGAATGAATGAATGAATGAAAATCTCTTTATTGCACAATAAAAATAAGGTACAATGGCGGACTTATTGCTACACTACAGCAATATCTTCCAGTCAACCAACTTATAATATATCGATGGCTTGAAATATATGTCTTGAGGCCCAAAATAGATATTTCCATCACATTTCCAAATGGCTGTTGACATGCGGACGCTGACTTTGAATATGTTTCATTGATATGGATAAATGACGTTTAACCCTTCAAGCCCCTCGACTCGGTTAACCCTCAGGTTGAATGCGATATCATTGATTTTACTATAAAATCAATGGCGATATCAAAGTCGCTGGGCCTGAAGGGTTAAGATATGTAGGCGGAATGATTAGTGCCTGGCCTACTTTACTAAAAAGATCTGATTAAAAAATCTACAAGGTTTTTAAAAAATCACTTGTGTCACTAACAAGACTTTCCTGGAAAGGACTGATTTTGTACGAATATTTCATAAACAAAATCGATAGGCGCCCTCTCTCGGTCGGCAAACGAACCCGGTATGGCTCAGTTGCAATCGTCTCAGGCGGCGAGGTTCGTTTCTCGGCTAAGGGCCGGGTTGGGACAAGTGCAAATAATAAATGTATGGCAAAATTGAAATATTATTGGTGTAGATGAGAATTTCACAATGTGATTTAGGCCCAACAAGACATCTGTGAACCAAATTTCAAGTCCAAGTACAATATTTCGAGATTGAAATATGACTACTGCGCCCCGACCGATTTTAACCATAACCATTCCAACCAGTCTTGCCATGACAGCGATTGGGCGCTATCACCGAGGAATACACACAGACAAATAGATAATTGCATCGTCATCTGGAAAAAAAATATGTGCATTCACAATACTTTTCCTCCTTGTTGGTTGGTGGATCGGGAAAGTAAGAGGTTCCTAATTATCAATGTTCTAAACTTGAAATCAATGTAGTGAACACTTTTTTGCAAGCTGACAATTTTTTTTGTGTTAATTTCTTTTCAAAAATGACTTAGCTGAAAAAAGACCTGTGCTAAAGTTTCTTCATATTGAGTTAAAAAATGTTTTGTCAAATGTCTTATGTGTGACTTGAGTTCAAAATTCAGTTAGAAGTGAATTCTAATAAAAGTTTTAGTACTATTTTCAATAGTAAGGTCTATTCCTTTCAAAACCGGACAACAATACGATTTCTTTTATGCTGAAAGTCAGTATTTGTTTCAAAATTTGGACACCTACCCACGAGTCTCATTTCAAACTTTGGTACGACTGAAAAGTTTCCGGCCTCATTGACTGAAGGAACTGTAGAAAAAAAACTTTCACCATCTGATAGATAGACTATATGTCAATATGTAAACCTTCAAAATTTCAATTCATTCTGACCATTATTTTGTCTATGGCACTCTTCCAAAGTTGACAACTTTGGAAGCAACAATGGAGAAAAATGAGTATCGCGCAGTGATAACATTCTTTTATTTGAAAGGGAAAGACTCAGAAAATAAATTTATAATCTCAGATAATACAGCTGTTGACATATTTGTAGGGACATTTACACAACATACGACCAACAATACGACTGTTAAGACAATAAATGCCAAACATAAAAGACTGAAACCATGGATAAGCGACGGAATAATAAATAGTATACGGAAACGCGACAGATTGCATAGACAGACTAAAGTTTTCCCACAAAATGAACGACTAGGACTCTACTACAAGAAATACCGAAGTATCTGTTCGACTATAATTAAACGGACCAAGGAAAAGTACTATAGGACCAAAATCGAGACTGATAACTACGATCCTAAGACCGTTTGGACAGTAGTTAAGGAGATGAATAACATTGGACATAACAGGACCAAAATTAATGAAATAAAAATGGACGGACGTACACTCGACAACGTACATGATATAGCAAATGCTGCAAACACATACTTCACTAACATAGGGAAAAACTTAGCAACGAAAGTAGAAAAAATAGCAAACAGGAGAAACTTAATAAATCATACCTATACACAGACACCTAAAAATAAATTTCAACTGACAAATATAACAGAAACTAACGCACTAACTCTAATCAAAGAACTCAAGACTGACTCCGCTTGCGGGCCCGATCGGATCTCTGCAAGGACACTGAAGCAAGTGCAATACGAAATAGTACACCCTATTATGCATATTATTAACCTCAGTATAGAAAATTGCACCTTTCCAGATCATTTTAAAAGGGCTGATGTAACTCCGATCTTCAAAGCAGGAGACAAGACAGACATGACAAACTACCGGCCGATATCTCTACTAAACATATTGAGCAAAATACTTGAGCGACACGTTAAACTCCAACTGACGGACTATTTAGAAAAAAATGGCCTTTTGTCGAAAGGGCAATTTGGCTTCAGATCGAACATTGGGACGCAAGATGCTATTTTGCAAGTCACCGAATTTATATCTAAAAATGTGGATAGAGATCGAAGGTGTCTTGCTGTATTCCTTGATCTGGCCAAAGCATTCGATACTGTGCCACACGACAAATTACTAGACAAACTGAAACAAAGAGGTCTTACTGATTCTGCTCTGCAGTGGTTTACAACTTATGTAACTGGACGCACACAAAGAGTAAAAATGGATAATGTGACAAGTGATTGGATGCACATCCCCTATGGAGTTCCGCAAGGAAGTACACTAGGACCAACGTTATTTCTTATATATATTGACGACCTATGCCGACAAGACATATCAGGAAAATTAATATCATTTGCTGATGACACTGTACTAATGTTTGAATCTGATACATGGGATTCGGTTTTTGACAAGGCAACAGCGGGTCTGCAACAAACGTACGACTGGCTGACTCATCATCTACTTACGCTGAATATCAAGAAGACTAAATACATGACATTTAGCATAGATGGGCGAAAGCAACCTGGACTTGATAAACAACTGACGGTACACAGCTGTGACAGAATGAACTGCTTGTGCCAGCCTCTAGAGCGAACAACCACTTTATAGTACCTTGGAATTTTTATTGATAACTTTCTACGTTGGCACAAGGAAATAGACTTGACAACACAGCGACTACGAAAACTAATATACGTCTTTAAAAACATCAGGAATATTCTTAGTCCGTCTATGCTGAAGATGACATACTACGCACTTGCACAGACTGTAATCACTTACGGACAGATTGGTTGGGGTAGCGCTGCGATAACTATTCTTGATCCCCTAATAAAGGCCCAAAAAGCCCTAATTAGAGTAATCAACAAGAAACCTTACCGCTACCCTTCCGATTTACTATTTAATGAATTTCAAGTACTTGACATCAGACAATTATATATACGAACAATAGTACTCTACTACTACAGACATGACCTGGTGCCTCAGAATACCTCTATGCACAAGTACGATACCAGAAACCGTAATAACCAACCCCAACAAACTAAAAACTCAGCATACGGACAGCGACATTATGCATTTCACTCGCCGAGGATTTACAATATGTTCATATCTGAGGTGGGGGGGAATGCATTGACGTCAACATCGACAGTCGTGCTGAAGAAAATGGTGGTGTGTTGGCTACTAAACAAAGGGAGAAGGGAATCCGAAAACCTATTTAAAATTCTTGTCTAAAAAAAAAATAGTATTATTGCTGTTGTTCTTTTTTTTGGTATTTTGCTCTACATATCTACGTTAACTACATATCTTCGTTATAATTATCATAAGGGTAAAAATATCTATCAATAATGTTATATATTATATATATATATATATTGTATATAAATATAATATTAGTGTTATATTACTATTATGTTATGTATATTGTATATGTGTATGTGTGTGTATATGTGTGTCTGTTTATATATATACATGTGTATATGTATGTATATATATATTATTATTTTTTTTTTTTAAACACACGGCTGCTACTAGACATCCTTCACTAGACTACTGCCTCGACACAGGCCCAAGCCTAGTGAGGCAGTAAAATCCACATGAGCCTGTACCTTTTTTTTTTTATCAATGATTAATTAAGTATTAATGTTAAGCACTACTAGTTTTTTAATCAATAGTTTGTAATTAATTAATTATATGTTATTAATATGGATAAATAAAAAAAAAAAAATAAAAAAAAATAAAGATAAAGAAAGACTCAGATAACAATTTATAAATGGTGAAGCCGCCCCTTCATTTATAATCAATCGTTAAGTGAAAGGTCAAACATTAAGTGGCCGAGTACAATCGTGGTCATAGGAGCATTTTAGACGAGGAACTTTTGAAATGTTTGATTTAGTGCGTCAAACTGTGATGGAAGATCATTGATTGACTGGATATTGCTGAGGCTTGTGGGATATCATTTAAACGGGTGCACAAGATTGTACATCAAGATATGGATATGGAAAAATTATCCGCGTGCTGAGTGCCGCACTTGTCGACGATCGTCGAAAAGCGCACGCAGGCGGATTGGCCACATTGCGAGTGTTGCGTGACTTTTCATTGCTTCCGCACCCACGTCAGATCTTATGCAAAGCGACTTTTTTCTGTTCCTAATTTGAAAAAATATGGAGGAAAAAATACAAGCCAGTATTTTTCGTAAACTGTAACACACACTTTACGTAACACTGTAACGCACGTAACACACACGGTTTACAGCGTAACACACGCTGTAAGCCAGTATTTTTCAAGTTTAGACGATCAATTTTCTTCCGACTGTTTAAAAGTATGGGGAGAAACTTTGGACCAAATCTATTGAGTTGCCGGGAGACTACATCGAGAAATAAATTTTGTTTTGCTTGTAAATGTGTTTTTCTTAAAAAGGGCGGAAACTATTCAAATGACTCTCGTAGTTGTCCGTCTTACGTACTTTACGATAAATGAATGCGCCGGTCTAATAATCAGTATTGATACTCGCGAATTGATAATCAGTATTGATAAGCAAATTTGATACTCGCGAATGAACCGGACCGATTTATTGTCGGGCGCAACACCTACCCAGGAGGCACTCTAAAATAAAAACACATTTGTAACAGAATGCAAATAAATTATATTTAAATGTTGCTAGAGTATCTAAAAAAGCGATTCATCTGTTGTTGTATTGGACAATTATTTTTTTTAAATCTATAAAAATAAGAACATTGTGAGATATAAAATATGAAACTTTTAGTTATTGAATATGCGGAAAGTAACTTTTTTTTATTCGTTTTGCATTAGCTGCTAGTGAAAAAAAATAGCATCTTTGTAAAATAGTGGCTTGTGGATGACCAATAAGTTACAATAGTGAAGAGGGAAGAATCTTGCTTCGGGGAGTTAGTACTCTCCGCAACTACGTACAAATGAATTTAAAAGGAAACATTCATAAAGTCTACCATCGAATCATTCATATTTTTACACAATTTCTTAACGTCCTTAATTATTATTATGGTAATAAAATATATCATGATCAACGTTTGTCTACGACTATAATATTTTTCAGGAAAAGGCAGTCACATTATCCGTTGTGACGTGAAAGGAAGCTCATGTATCAAAAAACTACGTTGAACATTCTTTTTTTTTTGTGCTCGTGCAAAATGGATATTCTGTGCGAGACCCGAATACGTGAATAACAATAATACAGCGGTGATATAAAAAATATTTAAATCGTTTTTGAACAAGCCAAAAACACTAGTCTCTAAAAACGAAAGAGTTTTTAAAATATCCCATTTTTTGAGTTGAAATAATTGCAGCACCATTTTACTTTTTCGTTAACACATTTCACTCTTTCTCTGTGACTCTTCTATTATCGAACAAATTCACTTCCTTAAATTAAGTTTCTTTAAAGCTAAAACAATTGCTACATTTAAGGAACGTTCGGAGTCATACCGCCATCGATTTGCATTCCTTTTACGACAAACCTTACTTTTACATAATTATTAAATAGTTGGTGTTCAAAGATTGTGATCATCGCATTTCAAAATGGTTTCAACTAAGCGCTCTGCACTCAACAATTCATGAGTTTTAAAAACAAATAAGTAATTGACGATAACTAAACAAATCAACGATTTTCTAAAAGGCAACGATTAACAGGACCTCGACATTTTAATTATTCTAAAACAAATTCGAAAGTGAATGCGAGGAAACTCTTGAAAGTTTCAATTGTATTTTCCACCTAGATACGATAAAATGTAGTCCTATTAATATAAATAATGGCAGGTTGCAATTTTCTTTAAATGCTAAATTTTACATCTATATTTAAGTGGTAAAATCGAATTTTGTATGTATTACGCACTAGTTTAACTATATGTCACAATATTATTAATAAAGGAACTAGGCGACTAGTGTATATAACAAATATAATAAAATTCACAAAGCGACAATTGAACAAATACTAAAAAGTAAGAAATATAAAGTAATTTGTCGTAGGAAATCACAGATACTTTGCATAAATCAGGATGTCTCATTTTAAATTAGCTAAATTGTACTATTCTTTGAAAGTCTGCGGGCGGAGGCCGGTTGGCAGCGGCCGCTCACCGGTCCTGTGGTATTCTTACCGATCGAAGGACTTTGGATGCCTGCAAAATGTAACATTATTGTTAAGGAGGTATCAAAATAAAAAAATAAAACATTTCAAACGTTTTAACTACAAATTTTATAAGAATAGTTTGATAAAGGTCTAAAGAATCATGTCACTAATGTTTCATTTAATATTCTTCTATATCTTATAAGAAATACGCAAAGAAATATCGATAAAAACAAGCCAAAATGGGTCAAATAAATTTGTTTGTTTGTTTATACTCTTTATTGTGAAAATGTCACAATGGGCGGGTTTATTGTCATATGACAATCTTGACAATCTTGACAATGTCTTTCAGAAACCGATTTTTAAAATAATATATTATCCTATTGTCAAGTTCTAAGTTAATAAGCGAATGTATCCTTTAATAGCTTCGCTGCCACAAATGAGAAGTAAGATCAGAAAAATCCAATGCTGTTTATAAGCTTATTTCGCTTCTAGGAAGTGAGTTCTATGTATTCGTTGTAATATTTTTACAATTGGTAAAATTTTTTTTTTTTTAAAAAGGAACGCTGCTGCTGGGCCACGAAAAAATCAAAGGCTCAACGGCAGACTACTTGTTCTTAAAAAATCGTTCTCAAACTATTCAAGTTGAAAAATTCCATTGCCATGACGCGCTATTGGTTTGTTCATTGAGAAGCGAAAATAATACTATTACTAATGATTAATAATACTGTACTATACATCAAGGAGTAATAACGGCTATAATCTCTTGCAAATGAGATGAGCGGCACTCAAAGGTACTTTTCCATCCGTCACCATACAGCGTCGCCGGCACTTTAAAGGTTAACATATTCTGTGGGCACAAAATGAACACATCTTTCCAAACATTTTATTTTACAACACAAGCGTCACAAAAGGATCACACGACATCGCAAAAACTCCGCCGATGAATAAGATCATAGCGGTTTTTTCAGTTTTCCTCTTTTGGAAAGGTTAAACGATGATAATTTTCTATTTTCACTTAGAAACTATCCGAAAACAGCGAGATTTCTTCAATAACAATCACAGCGAGCGCAAAGAAGATATCACTTTAGCGACTGAGCGAGACGCGATACAAATTGAAGTACATACTTAGAAGTAACGACTCTCGTGTGGAGAGTCAAACGGTGGCCTATTCTGTGATAAGATAACAAAGAGCAATATTTCTATAATACGGAATGGAGCAATCGCGAGAGCAAGCTGCTGGTTGCAATCTGTTTATTTTGCATATTTCCACTTGCTGGGCCACGAAAAAATCAAAGGCTCAACGGCAGACTACTTGTTCTTAAAAAATCGTTCTCAAACTATTCAAGTTGAAAAATTCCATTGCCATGACGCGCTATTGGTTTGTTCATTGAGAAGCGAAAATAATACTATTACTAATGATTAATAATACTGTACTATACATCAAGGAGTAATAACGGCTATAATCTCTTGCAAATGAGATGAGCGGCACTCAAAGGTACTTTTCCATCCGTCACCATACAGCGTCGCCGGCACTTTAAAGGTTAACATATTCTGTGGGCACAAAATGAACACATCTTTCCAAACATTTTATTTTACAACACAAGCGTCACAAAAGGATCACACGACATCGCAAAAACTCCGCCGATGAATAAGATCATAGCGGTTTTTTCAGTTTTCCTCTTTTGGAAAGGTTAAACGATGATAATTTTCTATTTTCACTTAGAAACTATCCGAAAACAGCGAGATTTCTTCAATAACAATCACAGCGAGCGCAAAGAAGATATCACTTTAGCGACTGAGCGAGACGCGATACAAATTGAAGTACATACTTAGAAGTAACGACTCTCGTGTGGAGAGTCAAACGGTGGCCTATTCTGTGATAAGATAACAAAGAGCAATATTTCTATAATACGGAATGGAGCAATCGCGAGAGCAAGCTGCTGGTTGCAATCTGTTTATTTTGCATATTTCCACTCCATCATAATGTATGGCCTTCTGTTTTGGGGAATGGCACCAAACTCAAAAAGAATTATTCTCCTCCAGAAAAGAGTGGTACGCAGTTTATATAGAGTCTCTCCAAGAAGTTCTTGTAAGCCGCTGTTCGTAGAATCAGGAATCATGACTATTTTCTTCCTACATCTAGCAAAATATTATGTATGCTCGTAGCCGCCTAGCAGAAGTTCCGGTGAATAGTGATCTCCAATCTCCACTGAAACCGACAGCGACTTAGCAAAGTGCGATACGGTGTTATTCACCAAAATTTGTCCTTCTATAATAAGATTCCAGAGCAAATGAAAAGCCTTGGAGAGGACCAATTTAAAAAGATAATTATAAATAATTTGGTAAGAAATACAATTTATGGTATAAGGGAGTTTGAAAATTCCGAGTTTATTTTCCATGTTGATAATTAGCAAAATTTGTAAAATTTTAAACACAACGGAATTATGATAGCTGACATTTTAATTCTCATATAATTTAGTATACATCTATTTATGTTAGAAAAATATGAAGGCATATTGCTGGATTGACAATGAAATTATTTTACGTTGATTATTCTATATAGAATTTGCATTTCTATTTTAATATATTATTCTCTCTTACTTTTAATGACATTAGTATATTTTGATTATTTGTAAGTAGGTAATATTGAATACAATATTACATTATAAATAGGAGAGAAAACGAATTTACCGCGTGAAATTTGTAGGACCCGACGTTTCGGTCCTACAAATTTGGCTGCAACGTCACCGAAACATCGGGTCCTACAAATTTCACGTGGTAAATTCGATTTCTATCCTATTTATAACGTCAAACAACCGCGATAGTCTTCGATTTTATATTACAATATTACAGCCATGGCAACTATCATGACAGTTATGTTTTTAATAATTAAATGTTAAGCATTTAATATTGTGACTCATCCAAGTGTAGGAATGCCTATCTACTGGAGTAGTTGATTGTATTGTATTGTATTGTTGCTGGCTTCTACTAGGCGAAGCCCACGAACAGCCTTTTCGGCAATAAATAAATACCACTTACATCATATTCAGTATCAGAATCTATGAGACCTGTGACCGCAACTAGTTGATATTGACGCGCTCTCATCACTCCGCTACCTCTTCTGATTCCTCTCAGTCCGCCACCTGTGCATACTTGACGTACCTAAGCATCGCAAATAAAAAATTGTTATGAAAAAAAGAGAACAAAGAATTTATATTTTATTTTTATTTTCTATATAAACCAAAAGTTTCGCCTTTAGACCAGATTAGACCACCAAGGCAGACTCACATTATCAATCCAGACCTAGATAGCTAAGTGCTAGACATGCGGAAGCCTTCTCACAATTCTGGGTGTTGCCAGTAATACCGACTTCTGCATTATTTTTTTTAGGCCCTGTGTCGAGCGACACCCACTTAAGATGTTTAATGAGGCTTTCGCGTACCTTGATGGTAATGAAACACGCAATAAACTTTTGAGTATAATAATAATGTATAATCAGTCGTAAATACAAAGGTAGATTGAAAATTTTCCCGAATGGGCAAGAGATGGGCGCGTATCGCAAAATGGTTGTGATAGTTGGCAACACCAACCTATTTTAGGAAAGCTGTCAAATTTTCAGACAGATACGTCGCACGGTTCTTGTTTACCAGGCAGTTTTGTGAAGCAAGTCAGGCAATTTTGCAAAAATGGAAAAAATCGAATTTCCTGCAGTGATTAAACATTTCTGGATGGATGGGAAAACGGCGACGGAGATACGAGATATTCTGCAGAAAATTCATGGCACCTCCATACCTTCATTTTCGACTATAAGTTTCTGGATTAGCGAGTTCAAACAAGGCCGTACGAGCAGCAAGGATGAACCACGCAGTGGACGACCAATAATGGCCACAAATGAGAAAATGGTCGAAAAAGTCCATGATCTCAAGTTAGCCGATCGTCGAGTGAAATTACGCAAAATAGGAGAGGCCACGGGCATCTCATATGAGCGTGTGCAAAATATGGAGCATGAACATTTAGGCATGAGGAAGCTGTCGGCGCGATGGGTGCTGCGTTTACTGACTGTAGACAACAAGCGAAATCGTGTAACTACTTCGAATATGTTTGGATCCACCACTACACACCAGACACCAAGCAGCAGTCGAAACAGTGGACTTCTCCAAGCGAATCTGCTCCAAAGAAAGCAAAGACGGTGGTCCCATCGGTCGGATAGGTTATCGCCAACGTTTTTTGGAATTTGCAAGGTGTGATACACATCGACTTTTTGCAGACAGGAAGAACAATCACGGGGCAATACTAGTGATTTATTGGGTCAATTCGACGGCGTATTGAAGGAGAAACGGCCTTGTTTGCAGCGGGAAAAAGTGCTCCTCCAGCACGACAATGCTCCGGTCCATTCATCCTGAATCGTCAATTGTGTACTGTTGTGTACACGCATGTCAATTATGTACTGTTCAGCCAGTATGGAGTCTAGGGTTAGTAGTACAAATATGGTCTATACTTTAATCCTGTCTAGATCTCCCTAAAATTGAGCAATTTATAGATTTAAGAAAAAAAAATTAGTGGAAAATGCTTACTTGTGCCGGTGAGTGAGATGGATCGAAAACCAAAAGTGTCACACTGCCATCTTTGTTGTATTCACAGCCTACTATTGTTCTCGAATGACCTGGAAAATTAATTCAATACACCAGATTTATGAAGGTAGTAAAAAGCGCAGGGCGGCTGCTCCGGCACCCAGCATCTTGTCGATTAATTTGAGGTAGACCAGCGGACCCGCAGTAAAGTAAAAAACACGCCCATAACTGAAAAGAATCTGTTTCATCACCCCAAGACTTTTCCAGCACGTAGCCAAGGACTGATTTCATCGGAATATTAATTTCATAATGACATTTGCCCACCTCTACAAAGAACTGTCAATAAGAGTGGTGTTGCCAGCATATCTAGCAATAGTGATCCATTGTACGATTTTTGCCGGTCACATACGATTGTAATCACTTGTCCAATTGCGCCTCTCAACTTTTTCAAGTCAACATTTACGGGGGCGTCCATTAACATCACGATGGAAACTTTTACATGCAAACGCTGCGAAACCGAGTTCCGGGACGGCGCACTGTGCTCCATTTGCCAGGGGCATTTCGACTTCCCGTGCTCCGGTATAACCGAACCCGGTTATCGAAAACTAGGAGACAGGAAGGCGTCCTGGAAATGTCCATCTTGTAAGGGTGCAGCTTCGGCCAGATCACCGGTACCAGCCGATCTAGAAAGCATTGCGCTGGACATAAAGCGGCTTAGTGCTCAAACAGCATCGCTGCCGACCCTAATGGCTACTCTCAAGGCAATCCAGGCTGACGTCACCGATCTTAAAGCCTTGAAGTCAGATATTGCAGACTTAAAACTCATGAAGACAGATGTGGCGGATATGAAAGCTTCTGTTGAATTTATGCACAATTCTATTGAGTCTCTGACTGGCAGGATTTCCGAAATCGGCCAGGAAGTTCAAGGACTTCTCAAGACTAAAGATGAAGTCCGTCTCCTGCAACTACGATTAGAACAACTAGAGTGCACCACACGAGAAATCGAACAACGATCACGTATGAACAACATTGAGATAAAAGGAGTCCCAGTGTCTCAGTCAGAAAATCTTTTCGAGATTTTTGCTAAAATCGGAAGTCACGTTAGCTGCTCTATTACCAAGGAGCAGATAAACTACATTGCAAGAATACCTATGCGGAATGACAAGCACAACAAGACGATTCTGGTCTCGGTACACAATAGATACATTAAAGAAAACTTTGTGGCCGCGGCTAAAAAGTGTACTATTCTCCCGGCTGATTTGGGCCTCCGCGGCGACAAGAAAATATTTGTCAATGATCATCTGACCCTGTACAACAAGATGCTTCTCAATAAAGTAAAAGGCCTGGCCAAGGAACGGGGGTTTGCTTACACTTGGGTAAAAGGATGCAAGATATTTACGCGGAAAAGTGCTACTTCCAATGTACTGATTATAAACTCGGAGTCGGATCTGAAAAAGATTTCGTAAATTTAGAACTTTTATTATTGTTTTCTAATTTTTCTATTTCCTCTTTTTTTTGTAATGAATGTAAGTCTCGCTCAAAAAGTCTAAGAAACTTTGGTTTGCTCCCACTCTGGTGTGCCCATCTTGGTGCGCATGCGCATAGCTCTCACACCTTATTTAAGCCGTCGTTCCATCTCGTTCAGATGGTCATTTGCTATCTCGCTTTATGTCTGTTTTTTATTATATTGCACTATTTACGATTTACTCAACACTACCACGTTCTCATCAATTCATTATTATGGTGCTCATTCTACATTGCATTGCCTATTATTCATTTGCTAATATTAAGATATAACAATGTATAACATTTACTATCAGAATGTTCGTGGCTTACGAACGAAAACCTCAGATGTTTACCGAAACGTATCCTTGAATAGTTATGATATTATTTGTTTGACTGAAACTTGGCTATTGGAGGGTATAAGAAGTAGTGAACTATTTGACGATCGTTATGTCGTATTTAGACGTGATAGGGATTATGATAAAACGTGCGAAACAAAGGGAGGCGGTGTGTTGTTAGCTGTTCGTCGGGAGATTATGGCCGAGGCCCGCAGTGACTGGTGTTCGATTGCCGAAGATTTGTGGGTAACATTAACGCTTCATTGCCAGAGGCCGAGGGTAGTTTATAAGTTGCATTTGTGCGTTGTATACATTTGTGACGAAAACACAGGTAATTCTATGTCAGAACAGTTACAATACTTCTCTGATAATATGTCAGACATTGTATTGAAAAACCCATGCGATAAATTTTTAATTTTTGGTGACTTTAACATGCGAAACCTAACTTGGAATGTGTCTGACGACAACTCTTTTTATATTGCCGATAATATTCAGGGCACTATGCAACAAAACCTTTTTGATGATCTCAACCTTTGTAATTTATCACAATACAACAATATTCTAAACTCTAACAACAGAATACTTGACTTAATTTTTTCCAATAATGATATCACAGTTGCCCCGTGTCGACACCCTTTGTCTAAAATAGACGCAGCACACCACCCAGCTCTTTGTATTTCTGCCGATTTTGTTCAACTACACAAGCTAAAACCCTGTCCCTATTTGAAGTATTTATATCATAGCGGTGACTATGACATCATCAAATCTAAACTTGAAGTTATTAACTGGCAACAGGAAATACACAACAAATCACTTGAGGATGCCGTATCTTTCTTTTATACCACTTTATACGATCTTAGGACAAGTCATGTACCCTCTAAAACAGTTACATCTTCACATAAATACCCTCCTTGGTTTAAAAAACCGCTTATCAAAATGTTAAAAGAGAAACACAAATATCACAAAAAGCACAAAATTTACGGTAACTGTGCTGACCTTCAATCCTTTGTCACTTTGAGGGATCAGGCTAAGACACTCGAAAAAGAGATGTTTAACGAGTATATATCTAGCATTGAATCTAGTATCACTAAAAACCCTAAAGCATTTTGGTCATATGTTAAAACTAAAAATCAAAACAATTCTTATCCTGCCATATTAAGTCTTGGCGATCGCTCGTCTGATTCTGGGAATGGTATATGCAATATGTTTAGTGAATACTTTCACTCCACTTTTTCATACAGTGACGCTAATCACACCCCGGATACTCCTGATAACGACACGACAACAACTGATATAGCGAACATTGAATTTAAATCTTCAGAGGTCTGTAAACTGTTAGAGTCTCTGGATTTGAACAAATCTGCCGGTCCAGACAGTATCCCACCATTATTTATTGTCAAATGCGCTAAGAGTATCTCAGCTCCGCTTACCCTACTTTTTAGGCGATCCGTTTCTGAGGGTGTTATGCCTTCGATCTGGAAGTCTGCGTATATAACACCTATTCACAAAAAGGGACCTAGAAACCTGGTTGAAAACTATAGGCCTATCTCCAAACTATGTCTGTTTGCTAAAGTGCTAGAAAAGGTTGTCTATAACCAGTTATACTCTACTCTAAAACATACATTCTGCTCACAGCAGCATGGTTTTTTAAGAGGAAGGTCTACGACATCTAACCTGGTTGTTTGTAGCGATTATATATCTGAGCATATGTCCATACCTTCTCAAGTTGATGTCATCTATACCGATTATAGCAAATGTTTCGATAGAATTGATCATACAGTACTTTTATCCAAACTCCGATTAGTAGGAATTCGTGGAAACTTGTACAGGTGGTTCACGTCCTACATACAGAACAGGTGCCAGACTGTAGCTCTCAACGGATACACGTCATCACCAATGCAAATCCCTTCTGGAGTACCCCAAGGATCCCTATTGGGACCGCTCCTGTTTAACATCGTTGTCAATGATGTATCTTCGTGCTTCAAATTCTGCAAAGTAATCCTATACGCTGACGACATGAAGATACTCTGTCCGATTAACTCACAAGAAAGTGCACAACGTTTGCAAGAAGATCTCAATCGTTTTGACCGTTTCTGTTTGTTGAACAAATTGGACTTAAATGTATCCAAATGTTATTTATGTTCCTTCACTCGTAAGCCACAACCTTTTCATTTTTCTTATACACTTAAGAATATCAATATTACTAGAGTAAACTCAATCCGTGATTTAGGTATAATCTTTGACACTAAATTACTCTTTGATGAGCACATCAATAGTGTCATCAGCAAAGCATCAAGAACATTAGGTTTTGTTCTGCGTTTATCATCTGAGTTTAAATCTATTAAAACCATTAAAATTCTTTATTGTGCATATGTACGTAGTCACTTGGAATATGCATCACAAATCTGGAACCCCAGCTATAACACTTACATTACCCGCATTGAGCGAATTCAGAGACGTTTTGTACGACACCTACAATTTAAAGTAAAAAAATTCTTTCCAGACTACACTAAACGTTGTCATAAATTTCACCTCTTACCTTTAGCCACAAGACGCCATATTGCAGATGTCGCTTACCTATTGAAGATAGCAAATGGCTCAGTTGACTGCCCGGATTTATTGGAGAAGGTTGGGTTGAGGGTCTCTGCTGATCCAATCAGAAGACCATGCACCCTGTTTATCCCCAGAGCTAACACCAATTACAGGCTAAACAGTTATCTATTGAGAGCAAGCCAAAGTTTCAATGATGTAGCTACCCAATATGACATTGACTTATTTAATATGTCAGTCCAGCAGCTCAAGAAGTTACTGGCTGATGCCTTCTTTGGCTAATCCTTTGTTCTATTTTGTTTAGTTTTTTCTTAGTCTA
Source organism: Micropterix aruncella (assembly GCA_944548615.1). Taxonomy (NCBI): domain Eukaryota; kingdom Metazoa; phylum Arthropoda; class Insecta; order Lepidoptera; family Micropterigidae; genus Micropterix; species Micropterix aruncella. The sequence goes on from OX155963.1 coordinate 23,847,358, forward strand.
CCTGTTTTTCTTTTTTTTCTCCCCCTTTTATATATCTATTCATACATTTTTACTTGTGGAACCTTGTAATTGGCCTTATATACATATTAATTTGTAATAACCGTATACCTAGCTGTAAGATTCCTAAAATTAATAAAATAAAATAAAATAAATAAAATAAGTAAAATCGATGAGCCCGTTTGGACAACCCCGGTTGAGTTCCATTGCCACGCCTCAGGCGGCGAGGTCCATTTCTCAACTAAAGCCGACACGCCGTGTGTTGCAATGCTGTCCCACGCAACTGGCAGGTGATTATACTGCAGTGTCTGTCATCAGTGCGTTCATTGGTGGCCGTCATCGTCCGCACTTGTGTACAATATTTTCGTCCGACTCAGATAGGGATGCTAAGGAAAATATTACCTAGGTACCTATTTATGTTAGCCTATTCGAGAAGAAAAGAAAGGAGAGGAAATATTGGGTGCATCCAATAAAACAGTACGAGAAACTCGAAGTAAATAGCATTTATTGGTAAATAAACTAGAAAGCGACGAAAGTAGATTTCACTAATATTTCAGATTGACAAAAATACAATTCGACTACATACATCCTTTTATTGAAAATGATATTAATAAATACGTAGGTTTGCGCACTGAAATACGTATTTCGTAGGTATGCGTCTGCTCACTTGCTCGGCGATGCTCGCAAATGCGAGTGCCCTCAGCCGATTATACTAGCGAGAAGCGAGCCAACGCGTGGCTTCCCCCACCACCGATCCCATGCCGATCGAAATCGAGTGATCTGCGTGGCGTCAGCTCGCGCGGCGACACGCGGGCCATGTCTAATATAATCATTTTCATACTAAATATATGAAACCGAATTCAATCCCTTGGCATCAGGCAATTGGTTAGCCGAGCCCAACAACAAACATAACATACCCTGGTGTTGAAGATAGAGCGGAGGCTTGAAATCGTCTGCATTATCCCGGAAATATTTTAGCACCCAGTCAAACAGCTGTGGATGGCTGCCATCTTGAGAGGTTGGTCGATGGAAATCTATTAGTTGGCACCTAAAAAGTATTTTTAATCACATATGAGTTTTTTGCTGCAAAAAAAACATAAGGTATTATTTAAAAAAAATCTTGTGTTTTTTTAAATATCACCCTGAACTGTGTTAAATACTTGGCATGCACCTAGATAAATGGCTAACATAGAAAGACCAGATTAGAAATAAGGGAATACAACACGAAGGTCAAACAAATGTACTGGCTAATAGGACGGCTTATGCCTTTCCCTAGAAAACAAAATACTCTAGTATAAGACAATCCTCAAACTTGCAAAGACATATGTCATTCATCTGTGGGGTACGGGCAGTAACTCTTACGTCGAAATCCTCTAATGTTTCCAGAACAATGTCTTGTATAGTAAACGCTCCATGGTTTACAAAAATCAGCGAGATCCATGAGTACCTCAAAATACCACTCGTAAAAGAAGAAATAAAAAATTTGAGCGAATCATATCAAAACAGACTTGAGAATCATGTCAACATGCTAGTCTCCAACCTAACCGATGTGGGTAAAAATGAGGAGATTGAAACGGTTCAACATAGCAGAATTGGGCAATGGAACATAGCCCTTAGGACCTGCACACAAAAAGTGTAGCAAATAATTTAGCATTAATATTTTGATGGAATTTCATGATAAATTATTTTGGAGTAATATACTTGCATAAGGACTCATGATACGTCATTCTGCTACAAATATAGGATAAAAAAGTAAGTATCTATTATAGTGTTATAATATAATTTAGGATATTTTTGATGATTGATCCCATGATAATATTATAAATAAGATAAAAATCGAATTTACAGCATGAAGTTTGTAACCGTTTGTAACGTTGTCTAGGGTAGACTGGAGTCTACCCTAGACAACGGCGGTTGCAACATCGCTGAAATATCGGGGCCGTTGTCTAGGGTAGACTGGAGTCTACCCTAGACAACGGCGATTGCACCATCGCCAAAATATCGGGTATTACAAACTTCATACGGTAAATTCGTTTTTTATCTTATTTATAATGTCAAACAACCGCGATAGTCTTTGATTTCATATCCATAGAACAACTCTCGTGTCTTCCTTTTTGGATACTTACCTTATCCTTAGAGAGGATAAAACTGTGACCACTTCACAAGCACCAATCCATTTTCTAGTATTGTATAGTTTGCATCCAAGTTGTTCACAACCCTGGAAAGAAATCATGTAATATTTATTTATTTATTTATTTAGGTACATAGGATTAGGTATACAGTTCATTCATTGGTCATTTAATCTTATAATAATTATATAAATTATTTAATAATTAATATAGGGAGGTTTAACACATCTTACATGACCTTTACTGCCAATAGCACATCTAACTAGGCGATAATTTGGCCCGTCTCTAGATGTGCATATTTTTATGCAATTTTAAGAAATTAAGTGTTTTTTTAAAATAAATTATTTGGACCCACCACCTGTACATAAATATACCAATTTTATAAAAAATATAGCTATGTAATAAATATATACATTTATAGTTATAATTTAATAAAATTTAATTAAGAAAAATAGATAAGTGATACTAAATAAATTGTCGTGCGTTGCAAAGAAGTTGATCAGATTTTACATATCCCTTGTTAACCCCTCAAGCCCCGATTGGCCGATATCGGCCACAAACTGATTCAGCGTGACGGGCCCGTTTTAATTTTATTTTAATTTAATTTGTTGTATTTCATTATGTTTTATTATATTAATATGTTTTATTTTAATTATGGGTACAGTGGTTTGGCAGTAATTAATGTTTTTGGTGAGACAGTGTCATAATTCAATTTTTTTACTAATTTTTACTAAAAATTTTTGGGACATCAATTTGTCAATCGGCTGAGGGGCCGAGGCCTGAAGGGTTAAGTAGCCATCTATTAAGGTTTGCTTTAAATATTTTTATGTTAGGATAATTTTTCATGTCTTCACTAAGGGAATTATATAATTTTGGGGCTATGTAGAATATATGTCTCTGGGCAAATGTTGTCCTGACTGACGGAATTATATAATTTATACTCGCGGACATTCTTGTGTTCAGATTGTTTTGAGTTCGGGCGTGGTCATCTCTAGATTTGTAGAATGCAAGAAGCGCTTGCTTAATGAATAACTGTTTAGCTGATAGCACATTGGATTGGGAAAATAACAAGGCAGACGGATGACGCCGGTTTTTCCTGTGAATTACTCTCAATAATAATTTCTGCGCTTTTGTCAATCTATCCAGATTATCATTAGTAGTAGCGCCCCATGCCGCGACTCCGTAGGACAAAATACTCTGACACAAGGCCATGTATACCATTCTTATGGTTGTTTTGGACAGAATGTTGGGCAGCCGAAGAAATACATAAACCAGCTTTCTAATTCTCGAACTCAAATTTGCAATTATTATGTATGGACTAATTTCCATCTGATTTTTTGTCATTGTATCAAACCGTAACTTACCTGTATATCAAAACCAAGATCCCAGGCTTTCTCCACCATTAGCTGAAGTCGGGAAATTGAAGGCACTGCAGTTCGGGGCGGTGAAACCCCATCTGGGTCCGACTGAAAGAGACGTTTATATGACATAAGTTTCTTTATTTGCTACAATCGTTCAGTGTGTATCAAAAAGTCATAAAATGGAGTTCCACAAGCAATATTTACGCCATTGCATTTTATTGTTTTGAAATGAAAAAATCGGGCATTCATTTAAATCTGCTATATACACGGTATCCATACCCCAAACTTCATTTTGATGAAGTGACATACAATGCGTGGCTGATCTAGGTATTGGCAATATAATAAATGTAATCATTTTTTTTTAAACAAAGTTGTTTGAGTTGATATGAATGAAATATATATGAAACTTCAAAATATTCCTGTGATTTGAATGTGGGCGGGGTGCTATTTTGATATCAAATTTTTATTATCATAGAATTAATAAATAAACAATATCAGCATTTTTTACCCTAATAGAATCGAAAGCATTAATTTTTTTAAATCGAAAATTAACAACTTTGCCTGTTGTTATATGCGAGTGAAACTTTAATAAAATTATAAAAATAATTAGAATTAATCTTCTTTCAAAAAAAAAAAATTAAACAAATGTTATAATTAAAAATAACAATAATAAAATAAAATTTAATAAAAATATAAAATTATTAGTTCTACAAGTTTGAATTATTAATATACAAATTCATATTAATACTTTGAGGATTTATTATAAATATCAATACAGTAAATATGGTTACGATTTATGGTATCCTTATATGATGTGCGGCAATATGGTTCGTTGGCTCTTTGGTGAGAGATGTTGATTTAACCTTCAAGCGGTCGCATGGCGTCTAATCGACTGCACTCGGTATATTTTCGTCCCTAACATCTTTATTGCTTATTGTATGCATTTCCCATTCCTAGTAGCCTGTCATTGTTTTACCGTAAACGAAATAAACATATTACCTCCACTCCCTGCACCCTTTGGAGCCCATACTTCGCATTTGTTTTAGTTGCAGCGCAGGCGTCGAAAGTACGCCACGCGCCTGTCGTCGAAAAGGTTATGCGCGACGCTCAACGCGAGATATCATTTCAGTTCGCTGAGAGCGCGGTTTGTCGCGCCGTGCTCGTACCCGTTTTGGGACGTTAATGAGCATTGACTACAATACATTGTACCCTATTCGGGACGTTACTGTCTTGAGGGATTAATGTATTTGTTTGAGTATTGTTTGTGTATCAATTATTCTAAATAAATCAATGAAAAGCACTAGTGGCACAAGTCGCCAAAAAATTATTACCTTATCAGCATGTTTGGTCCATATTCCGTCGTATAGCCTCTCGTTATATGCGGTGTGTTGCAGTAGAGAGGAGACGAGCATTTGCATGTTCCTATATCCGCAGCCCCAGCCGCGGTCGGCATAGGTGGAGGCGTAGTGGTCGGAAGCGCTGCACATGTGCGTGGACAGTACGGACGGATCTGACACGCTCAGCGCTGTGATACGCGATAGCAGACCTGAAAAAACCAGCAAAGATATAATAGCACATCCGAGGTCGGTAAATCGGTTGCCTCAGGGGCGGATCTATATAAGGGCTTTTTGGGCTACAGCCCAGGGCCCCGTGGATATAAAGGGCCCCAGCCTTCATTGAAAATAATGGACAATATTGAGAATTAAAAAATTAAATCTCAAATTTTAAAAAATCCTATAATAAGGTTGGCAACCCTGGGATCAAATTCTCGCATCTATTCCGGGGGACTCCCCGCCGCTTGTTTTCATTGTATTTTCTCGCAAACGCAGTCATTCGCAGCGACCAAGCTTCATGTATCAATTTCTCGGTGGATGAGGCGGACCGCTAGCGACAAATTCTTTTGCAATACCTTTTTAAAAAAATCGTTATTCATTAAAATAACATCTGTGTATAGCAGTTGAGTTCCTACCGAGGCTAATGCCTTGTCAATAGGTAACTAGTAATGAATGTTTGTTTAAATTTTACTTATATTAACTAGCTTTACAAATAATATTACTAATTAAGATATTATTACAATTAGTATTAATGTTGTTTTGTCTATTTTAGTGAAAAGTTAAATGTTTGTGTGTGTCAGTTGTGTTTGTGTGTCTGTCATATTAAACAAATAAAATATTGTATTGTCCTCTTTTTTTTATATATTGCGTACCTTATTGTATGCATGTATATATATATATATATATATACAGGTGGTGTTATATATACAGGTGGTGGGTCCAAATAATGATTATCTATTTACTGATTATCACTGTGACCTAGACATCATTATCGAAAACAGTTTTTTGGCAAAATGGCAATTAGTTGATTAATTAGGCAGACCCCAAGTAATAGTAGCCCAGGGCCCCACAAACGCACGGTCCGCCCCTGGGTTGCCTGATACCCGCACTTGGCCGTTCTTGGCAAACATAAATAATATGCCTATCACGGCTGGTAGCCAGGCACGTATCCAGACTTCAGTTTCGGGGGAGGGGTGTGGGGACATTCATTAAAATAACGCGCGCGGTAACCACCAAACTTGAATTTGCCAGCACAATGAAACAAAAATACGCCAGATTCCAAGGGGTTAAATTCCAACTAACCCCCTCCCCCCTCTCCCTGGATACGTGCCTGAAACTACGTACGTAAGTTGTAGATCTTCCCTGATTTTCAATTTTTTCTTAACTATTTTTTACTCAAAAAAATCAGGGGGGGGGTGCGTCTTCTGTGTTTCGCCCCCCTGGATACGTCATTGCTGGTAGCAGTCCAGGCACTAAACATTTAGTGATTGCAGTGACCAAAAAGGAAAAAGAACTTTAATTGACAAAATCTGATTAAGTGAAATAAAATCAAAAATTACAAAAAATACTTGTCTATATCGTACACAGTTTCTGTTCGACAAGTGGGTGTTTCTGTACATTCAACTGATCAAGACAATTGTTTTTTTTATTTTTCCTGAAACAGTTTTTTGACATTTAAAGATGTTTTCTACACAAGATTATTCTACATGAAAAACTGAATTGTAAATCATCTACAGCTTTCTTTGATTAAGGACTTTGTTACCAAGCAAAAGCATTTTCAATTCATAATTATGAGAAAATTTAAAATAAAATATCAATTACTAATTGAAAACATGAAACAGATTATATATAGTTTGCCCTATATATAGTTTGCAAATATAAATTCAAAATATAACATAAACAAATCCAACATTGTCAGATTTGTTTTGTTATTGTTCGAATGCCGCCATTGTTCTCCCGTCATGCAATTTCATGCATATTTTTACAGAAGTCATCACATATTTCATCGAAAAATCAATGCAATATGAGCTAAATATGTTTTAGGGACAGGTTGACTTACTTTTCTTATGTGATAAATGGCTTCTAAAATGGCAACGGCAAACGACGCACACCCATCGGCAAGTGAAATCGGCTAAGTTCAGGCAAATGAATAAAAATAATGGGACTACTAGGAACTTGAATTAATTGTGACAAAGTTGACTGCCCTCATGATGTGTTTACCGACCTAAGAAAACATGTCTCTAATAAAATATTTCCCTATAATTGCCATTTTACTAAAAGTTGGATGAAAACTCTCTGTAGAGTCGTCAATGACCAATGCATTTTTTAGCGAAAATTTTCCACAGATTCGTCTGCGGCTAAGTGGTTAAATGTTATTACATCACTCTTGAATCCGATGCAGGGCAACTGCAAACTACAATTACACAGAAAACGTGGATTCCAAAATGCCATTCGAATAAAAATTTCTACCTGTTGTACAGCTAGTGTTGTCATCGCGACCGGCGGCTTCGGATCTTCGCAAGCCGACTCGCCTTTCATAGTAATCGGCCACAGAAAGTCTGCCAGCAGCCAATGCTCTTCGTAAACCTCTGGCCGCCCCACCAGCATACCTAGATTTAAGGTAAATAGTGTATATAGTAAAAATAAAGAACCTATTATTTGTTTTTTTTAAAACGTAGACACATGAATTTAATAATCAAAACATCCTAATACCAAAAAAAAAAAAAAAAATGATTGTCATGTTTATTGAAAAAAAAAAAGAATATATCGTCCGTTTATATATCAAAATCATACCCAGCTCCTTCATTTCCTCCGACCCCACCAGCGCCAACAGTCCCAGTACCGTTTACTCCATTTTCTTCTTCGTCCATGCCGTATTGAGCCTACAACATTTTTTCAATCGTTTCAAAAATGTTGCTAATTTTTAAATTATATTTACACTGAAGCATTTGAAGTGGTAATAAGATCGATGTGTATCTTACCCGTAATAATTGAAATTCTCTCTCTTCTCTGTCTTTTTGCGCCTCTCTTTCTTCATCGGTCATCACGTGGTTAAGGTTGTCGTTTAATCCGCCTTCGAAATGTTCCTCTACGTGTTGTGTCTATAAAAAAAAATAAAGCTCTAGTTGTATTACAATGAAACTACTCAAATGATTGATGAAAGGATGCAGAATCCTAGCAACATAGGATTGACAATTTACAGGTCTGATCTGACGATCTATACATAAAAAATAGCAATGTGAACTAAGCCTGTGGTGGCGAATAACATGGAATATGCTTGTCTTTTTATAAGTAATGCAGATAAGTTTTCTCTGTGACAAAACTTATTACATTCCTGTATTTACAATAGTGGCATTAATTCTGGTCACTTTTTATAAATTTGTTCAATTTCACATTCATTTATTAATTACATGAAATTTAAATTATAAGTCTATGTATTTCGTATTTAAATCAAAGTATGATCTATTGCAATTTATATCAACACAATAAATTTGAACCATTGGTATTATTGTTTTCATTTCAGTAAAAAGAAAATGTTACAGAGATGCTTAATTAAAAAAAATCCATAGAATGTTTATTTTAAAATGAAACATTTTTTTAATATATTTGTTTGGATATCCTTTCTTTTCAAGGACTGATGTAGATCTTTGTCCCATTGAGTCTACCAGATGACAGATCTTCTGGTGTGATCGCCCTGTACCAAGCCTGGATGATGGCTTCGATCACCTTCCTTTTTATTTACTTAGATTGCATCGTGACACCACGAATTTCAGCCTTGACCAGAGGATTTTCTATTAGAGTACGGTCAAGACTATTTCCTGGTCATGCAGTGCAGTGATATATTGATCACTGAACCACTTCATGGTTCTTTTGACAGTGTGACATAGCGCTCCATCCTGCTGGAAGATGCATCACTGATGGTCACCCTCAAACAAATCCCCACTGGTGAGATATGGGTGACATTTGTAACATAATTTTTTTTATTCAACTTTTATAAATCACACTGCTTTTTTTGCCCACAGGGGACATTTTTGGACTTTTGGACATTTAAATATGTTTGTTTTTTTTATTTTTTATGAATCACTTATTTGACCTCTCCAGGGTCTATGTTTCACATTTCAAGTCAAGCGGTTAAACCCTTTAACCGCTTGACTTGAAATGTCAGTCCACATAAAGATATAGAAACCCAAAAATATTACATTGATGGATGCTATAGAATATATGAAGGACATAACAATAAGAATAAATTTATTTCTGAAAATAATGTTCAAAATGGTAATTTACAAAGTCTGCCTAACTAGGCCGAAGCCCGTACCAAGGCAGACTCGACTAGGTTACTTGTAACACTTATCAAAGTATTATAACTGAGAAAAAGAAAAAATGAAATAAAACAAATCTGATAGCTCTAAAAAATAAGTAGTATGTATTTCAAGAGTTATTTTAATGATATCAAATACTTCATAATCATGTTTAAAAAATAATAAAGAAATCAAAATATAACCAGTAAAAATATTATTAAAATAATAATACAATAAAATTAAAATTACAATGATAATCAGTAAATAGAGAAAAATAGCGAAGAGGTAATAATTAAAAAAATAAGAAAGCCAGTAATATGAAGTAGTAATTAAAATAGTCAGGTTTCTAGTCAATAAATATTACAGGAAAAAAAGATAATAATAATCCTAGAAGCAACAAAGAAAAAGAGAAGATTTAGTTGTCAGGTTAAATATGAGGCGTTTAATGGAGAATGACGGTGATGAGCACCTCAATCTCATGTCTTTCAATTTCCAACAGTAGTGGAAACATTTGTTTATTTGCTTTTTTCCATTGGTGGTCGTCTTTAAATTTAATTGAAATTCATTAAAAATATACGTTGATACTTACAAGATCTTGGTGTGTGGCATGCGGTGGCAAACTCTGACAACAAACAGGGCATATTAACGGTCCATTGGAAACGGTCGCTTCTTGATTTGATGTTGCATTATCCTGCTAAAAATATAAAATACATTCGTAACTGGACTTATACTGCTCAAAAAAAAAGTCTGTAGACTGAGAGAAATCTGAAATCACAGGAGTAAAGAACAGTTTCTTCCAGCCAACCCTTTAGAAGTCAATCAAAAAGTTGTACATGCCTTAAGAGGGTGCTGCACGAAATTTCTCAAATTAGGGTCTAGTGTTTTAGTTATTCCGCTAAAACTACGCTAATAAAAGCAGTGACAAAAAACACTCGTTTTTATCAATAAGTCATTTATAAGGTGAGCTAATAAATTTGGCAATAGTTTGCGTAGTTTTTTATAAAAACACCCGAGAAAATATACAAAAATGGGCGCGGGGTTTTAGTCCTCACTGGGAAAATAATAACTAATTTGAATTACAAATTATTATAAAAGAAAGTTAAATGACATATCTTCACTATAAAATATTTAAATTTCAATTATTGTAATAGGATTTTATACAATAAATCCCAGAAAATCAGGTATCAGATTCTCCATACATTTTTTGTATGGGCTGGCCGCGTTAATAAATACACAGGCGCGCTATGAAATAGATTCACTTCCCTGCTGCTATTGGAAGCGGGAGCACGTCTTTTTCGGTTAGCTCTTATCAGTTCCCGCTCACGTAATATTTTATTCTTCTACACCGCAGTGCCGCGTCGTCACGCATCGCCACGAGAAAGCAAACAGCAGTAAGTATTTTATTTTTTATATTTGTTTTTTATTAATGGATGTTTATGCCATCTTTGTTATAACTTATTATAATACTCTACATGTATTTTAGTTAATGGGGAAGCGTAACAAAACATATTTCGAAGGATATTTCGGCATGCAGATGTAACATTTTCGTAAGTTGAAAATAAGTGGTTGGCTGTAAGATATTTAGCTTACAAAGAGCATTGATAGGATATGCACTGATTTAAGGTTGCGACACGTCATTTAAACCAGAAAAAGCACGGGAATTTTAAAATCAAATAGTCTTTGAAAATATTCAAAACTATAGAATACTTATAAATATTTTGAAACTATAGAAAAATAAAATAATTTAAAAATCATTTTAAAATCAAATAGTATTTGAAAATATTCAAAACTATAGAATACTTAGAAATATTTTGAAACCATAGAAAATTAAAAAAAAATTAAAATCATTTTAAAATCTAATAGTTTTTGAAAATATTCAAAACTATAGAATACTTTGAAATATTTTGAAACCATAGAAAAATAAAATAATTTGAAAATCATTTTAAAGTCAAATAGTCTTTGAAAATATTCAAAACTACAGAACACTTAGAAATATTTTAAAACCATAGAAAAATAAAATCCTTTGAAAAACTTTTTACAATCAAATAGGTTTTGAAAATGTTCAATATCATAGATATTCAATAGTATAGAGAGAGTTTAAAAAAAATTGAAACTTGAGTTTTTTTATTTTTCTTTATTTTAACTTCATCTCATACATTGTTCACCTTGATCGATCAGCAGAAAATTTTCATCTCATCATTGCGTCACATCACAAAAATAACAATTTTCAATCACATTAATTTTCAATCGCTACGTTACATTATTTAAAATATTAAATTTAAAATTATCGCAGAGTTCGGAAGACCACCACGGGGCCGCGAAACCACCGCGGGGTTTCTTCCGCCCTACTACGGCATCACACGACACACAAGTCCTCTGCGGTACTACTAGAAGGCGATGGAAAGGCCTCAAGATTCTCGCAGAGGACTTCACCAAACCGGTCCCAGTTAATGTCGCCGGTTCGGTATCGCCACTCGGATTGTGGCGTGGGGGGAACGCGACGGCCGATGCCAAATGTCACCAGTCTGCGGTCCGAAGAAGAAAGGTGCTCTAGAACTTTCCAATTGTTCATCCAACGAGCGAATCCCGGGGAGCACAGAGTGAAATCCACAAAACTCCTCTTCGAGACTGTTTAAAAGTGACATTCCTTAATTTATTTCTTTATTAATTTTAATTACATATTTGAAGTTGTTCAAAAATATATAATCACATTAAGCCGCGAAATCTATCTGTACCTTCTTTCCGTCGGAAGTAGTTTATTTATAAAGGTAACTGCTTTTTGAAATAATTAAAGTTTTGGTGTAGCTATAATAATAGTATACCTATAATAATTACTGTTTTTTTATCCTTCTCGACATACATTTTATGCTCGTACTGATGAGAAAAACAATGTTATAATTGTTTTAAGCATTATCCATTTTTATTTCTTTACTCAGAATCATAAAGTATCTGCTATCCTGATAGTGGAAGCGGTTCGTCTCATATTTTGAAAGAATACTGTAAATTGTGATAAAAGCAAATCCTTTTGCACACGTGTGTTCATTAGACCAAAATAGTTGATTTGACCTGCCGCTCCGACAATTTGACCCAGCGGACTCGAAATGGCGGCAATTTTCCAAGATGGCCGCTAATAAACCAAAATGATTACTCTCGTGCTGATTTTAAAGACCCATGGGTCTTTTTCGGTTATTTTGGCGTCGTACATTTCAAATATGATGCTGAAAATATAAACATAAATAAATATAAATAAATAATTCCTTACAAACAAGGTAGAATGTGTACAATCATTTATATATAGTGTAGTATAGTGTAGAATAAAACGGCCACGGTACATTTATTTTGACCAGTTCTGATGATGACACCGAGTACAAAAGTTTAAGTTTTCTGGCCAAAAGTACAAATATGTTCAAATCGGTTCAAAATACGTTCAAAGGTTGTTCAAAACACATGTAGTCGTCATATTTGAGCCAGCGACTACAAATTCAAAGTCAAAGACCCATTCACATATTCTATATTATATAGTTCAAATTTTCCATGTTTTCTGGGTAGCAAATTTCAGAAATTACTTACAGCATACACAAAATTATTCTCTCGTTTGACTTTTGTGACAGTTTTGACTTTAGATTCGTCTTTTCCAGTGTGCAAATACTCGAAGAAGACGCGTATAACATAACGGTAACGTGAAAGTAAATACTCGTTAAAAATGTTTATAATCCTGTTCAAAATTAACTAAAGTTATTTTTATTGCCATATTTGAAATATACGACCCCAAAATAGCCGAAAAGGCCCATGGGTCATTAAAATCAGCATGAGAAAAATCATTTTGGTTTATTAGCGACCATCTTGAAAAACGGCCGCTATTTTGAGTCCGCTGGGCCAAATATGTCGGAACGGCGGGTCAAATCGACCATTTTGGTCTAATAAATACGTGTGCAAAAGGATTTGCTTTTATCACAATTTGCAGTTTTTGTTATTTGCAATTTGCTATGAGCAATAAAATTATAAAATGCGGGTTACATCGCTTTGGCGGGTGACCGTCTGTTCAGCGTTATCAATGTATGCGATTTAGTCACACCTGCGTGGCCGCCGCCGGCAAGTGTAAATTACCTACATTTGTGTAGCGGCATAGGCTCGGAGCCCTCAGGGAAAGGGATTGAGGAAGGGATAGCGAAACAAGGAGAGGGGAGTTAACATTATAATGTTTCAATATAAATGTAATACTTTTTCAAAGACACTTGGAAGGCATTTAACGATGTGATAGTGGAGGAAGCAGGTTCCGCAGTCCGGTTGAGTGAACGGTGAAAGAGTGTTATTCTTAAATAAGCGGAGTGGGGGACTATGATTTGCGAGTAAAGATAATCTTTCCTTCAGGTAGTATGGTGAAGCAGGGTTGTGCAGTACGTTGTGCCCTAAGGAGAAGGTTTCCGGAATTACGTATTTCGAACCAATGAAGTTTTTGCGATACTCGGAGATGTGATCACATTTGAAGGGTACAGGAATGAAAGGGGCTCATCAACCTTAGGCAAGTTTTGAGTAAATCGCAATTAAGTGATAAATCCTTTATACTCGCTATCACTGTATTTGTAGTTACTATTTTGATGCAAATTTAACGTATTCCTTTGATAGTGTAAAAATAATGTTCCTATGACATTCTAAACTGACTGACAATGGTCCTGTTCTTCTATAAAACCCATGCTTTCTGCTACTTTTAGTGCGGTTTTGCTCACAATGTGCACCCTCTATGCTAGTTTGATAATAAATGAGCCAGTTTTATTCGTTTTATTGGATTTTTTGATCAATCAGTGCGTTCTTTGTAGTTTTTAGTACACCTAATGAAAGGTCAAAAATTTTGCTTTCAAACGGCAAATATGTCAATGAGCCCCTTTTATTCCTGTACTCTTCATTTTCGTACATTGGAAACATACATTATGTAGGCTATCAATATTATTTCAATGTTGTTATTTCTCAATAATAAACAAATCTATAATATACAAAACAAATGTATAACAAAAAAAACCATTATTTAATAAACCTTTATAGTAGAATTATAAGAATATTTTATAATAATGCCTATTTAGGTAACTATCCTTTTATTATCACTCTTTTATAAACCAACATTACTTTATGTCTCTTTTAAAATTCTATATTATATTGTCAATCATCTTAACGAAAATAGATGTACTATATAATTAAATTATAATACAGGTATATAATATAATTAAATTATACTAACAGACTGTGGTCTAGTTAGTGGAGTAGATAAAATCCAACCAATCTGTTTCTATTCTAAAACTTTATTTAATGCATAATTGTATATCTTCTTTGTGGATTTCCTAAATACAGTAGGGCCGCGGTAAACCAAGCTCCGATTAACCAATTTCCGAGTAAACCGAGGTTGAAAAGGCCGTGGCAAGGCCATGTTTTACCCCCTAACGTCACCCCTTCTGTTCCAATTTTACCATGCAGTATTGCATTTTATAATGTAAGTATGTATGTATTGTATTACATGTTTAACTGACTACATTTAAATATACAATAGATATTTTCTTTTACTTCATTGACTACGTTTTCATTCATTTTTAAATTTGCGTTACTAACGTCTGTGTTATCCAAGTTTTCGATTATCCGAGGTACCCTCGGTCCACATTACTTCGGAAGAGCAAGGTCCTACTGTATATAAAAAAAATATATATCATGAATTACCTTTTGTGGACTGAGTATGTCTTTGTGTTCTATATTGACGTGCAATTCCAAATCGGAACCATTAACAAAAGAATTGTCGCAGAGTGGACATCGCAGTGAGCTCCTCGATGGGCATTGTTCCAAGCCGGCAGTCGGATTGTCGCAATCGACGTCCAGACTGGCCAAAGACGGTGACGTCAAGTCGAAGTGGGCGCGGTTGATGTGTTCCTCCAGGCGATTGGGAGACTCGTATGTTGCGGGGCACATCAGACACTGCAGCATAGGAGTGGACGCAACCGGCAGCTTTTTCGGAGCGTTCGTTTTCAATTTCAAGGCGAGCTGCGATCGCAAGGGAGAGCCTTGGCCGGCACCCGCTAATGATACCTTAAAAAAATGAATAGAATAGATGAATTATCTGCCTAACAAAAAGGGTTGGCAGAATCCGAAACAAGCCTGGGCCTGATAAAAAACCATGTATATTAACCCTTCGAGTAGCGGCATAATTTCATGGCAGATCACGGCAATTTATTGGAATTTGTTGCAATATCGCTGCGCTCTACAAAAAGTACTTTAACTATGGAACTACTATAGCAATCATAAAAAGAATAACTGTGCAATGATCGCATTGAAATTTCGTATATAGAATATTGAACATTTTGTAAAACAATTAGATAACTATGAATAAATATCAGAAAGTCTAAAAAAGTGAAAGAAACTCGGCATTTCTAACTTGTATTTTTGTCTTACGGAAAAATAAGGAACCCTATTTATAAATTGTAAATACTGATCTTGAAATTTTGATCTTTATTAGATTCTCTATCAAAGATAATATTTCGTTTTTCTTATTTACATACAAAAATATTTAGAATATAAGCTCAATAAAACTAATAAAATTTTTTGATGATTTCTCGAAAAAAAAAAAAATTATGATGTTTGACAATGGAATTTTAGCAGAAATATCTGCGAAATGACGCGCGAAATTATTCTAGAGGCCGTCTATGTATCTATGGTAATAATGAGATATTTGGCATGGATTTTAGGATGCGTTTGAATTAGAAAATAATATTACTGTGCGCTCCGGGAGCAAGCCGCCAATATTGGTCGTTACGAAGTCAACGGTGTTCTGATATGCAACCAAATTTGGTTGTTACGTAGCCAAAAAGTTAATAAAAGGTATGTCAAAGTGCGGCTAAAATAATAATAAATTAGTTTAACCTTTAACCGGTCGGAAGCCAGCCTTCGCGCGCAAAAGACTGCACCGCAACTTTTTGGTTGATTTTTTAGATAAATACTAACAATATCGGTTTTTCAAGAATTCCCACTTACCTAATAATTAATCTTGTTAGTAATGGATATTATATATTTATGTATGTAGGTCAGACGAAAAGGCTACGAGCGGAACTGTCAAACGACGCAAATGCCTTTAGGCATTGTTGGCGCCCGACTGGTTAAGAATGGGCGTGGAGCCCTGCAGGCTTCACGAGATTCTTGGTTTCTCGGTTTCAAATAGTAACCGTTGCTTTCCGCAACTGAGTAGCACAGTAGCTTCAGTTTTAGTAGCGAATGGACCAGTGAGGGAGAAGATTGCATCGCTTGATGCTTGACATATGAGTAATGGTCTTTCAAACATTAGCCGGAGTCTGTAAGACTAAAATATTTTTATTATGTGTTTATGTGTACCTTAGATTTTCTTGGACATAATGGCAGAAAACAGTAGTGGTGTTGAAAGAGGAGTCTTCTTCAAAATTTTAGCTCCTTTGTGCCTGATATGCAAAGACAAGTAATAAACACAAAATTGCCAAGAGATCTGACTCAAGTTTTTAGGTAACAATATGGTTACAGTAGATGTCCAGGCACAAACAGTCAAACAAAACACTAGAACAGCATACAGAATTTGTCCCGCAAAAAATCATAGAATTACTACCTACGTTTTTATTGGATGCAGCAAACCTGTGTGCCTTCAACGTTCACGTCCCTTGTGCAATGTGCTTTTTTGACAGAATATTTGTTTTTGTTATCGGAAGTGGCTTTTATGTTTTCTTTATTTTTAAAATAATAGAATGTGAGATAAAAAAGTTTATTTTGTTTTATAAATACTTTTCGATGCTTTAAATTGCTAAAAGTATAGTCTAAATTAATATAGCCTGAAAAGTACCATAATCATTGTATTTTTAGTATTTCAATACTTTTAATAATAAACGTTATACACTTTTTTTACCATTAGAAACCTATAATTTGATAGTCATAGTTTGGATGTGATTTGGAATTATTTTCTCACAAAAAGTTGCGTTTATAGGAGTCTCCGAGGCTCTATGTCTAGGGAAGTGTTCATTAAAAAAAATCATCTATACTTACAGGTTAATTGAAAATTTCAAAAAAGTGTTTCAACCCCTAGAGCCCCAATTGGCCGATATCGGCGACAACACGATTCAGCGTGATGGCCCGTGATGGATGGTTTTAATTTAATTTTAATTTAATTTGCTTTATTTTATTATGTTTTATTATGGTAATATGATTTATTTTAATTATGGGTACAGTGGTTTGGCAGTAATTAATGTTTTGGTGAGACAGCGTCATAATTCAATTTTTTTACTAATTTTTACTGATTTTTTTTAGGACATCAACTTGTCAATCAGCTGAGGAGCCGAGGCCTGAAGGGTTAAAACTAGTCATTTATATATTGTATTTCAATAAAACTACTTCAAAACACTGAATAATGCAAATTAAAACAAGTCGCATAAATCTAGGAAATATATACATTCTAGGAAATACATATCAAGATTAATTATTTAGAAAAAAAATAATAACACCCCTGAAAATAAATGAAGAAATATACATTAGAATGAAACGAAGGGGACTTATTCCTGATAGTGAAACTACTGGGCGATAGATAGCACTACGTATTTTTAACTTTTGCATATAACTCAAAAATGACATTTTTTCAAATGACATGGCAATTTATTTGTTAGAAAAGAAGATTTTATAGTTTGTATTTGAATTACACTGTGAAAGTATTTTGTAATTTGAACTACATTATTTGGTTTAGTTTGTATTTTGCAGTTGAAATATATTCATCATGTATTTTGCCTAGGTCTGGTTACTGACACAACCATGGTGACTAAATAATGCAACGCAGTATCTACATTTATTATGTCTAAGTTAAATTAATAATGAAAATACCTTGCTACTGGCAGGAGAGAGTTCATAATCGCTTCCAGATGTATTTCCTGATTGACGTCCTGAAATCAAATTGAAACCAGTTTAATTATGACAGCAACTAAGGTTGGAAAAGGAAGAAAAGTATATACAGTGGGTAGCCATCACCTTAGGAACATCATGCGATTCAAGTACTAATTGGCATATTTCAATGTTTATTAACTTATAAACTAATAATACTTTCTGGATCCACATTATTTATTTTAATAAATAAATATGAATAAATAATTTTTCTCTAATTTAACTTTTAATATAATGTTCTATAATTAGAGCGAGTCATGTCATTATTCGGGCAATTTTCTAAATAATAATTTGATACTTAAAAAAATATGTAATGATAAAAAATATATACATATTTAAAAAGTCAAGGAAGTCTACTTACCTATGTACAGGGTGGGGCCGCAGCGCGCATTTTGCATAAAACAATTTTATCTAAACACTAATTCGCTCATTCATGTGAGGACCTAAATTCGCATTGAATGCATTTTGCATGACTTGAATCAGTCTCCGAGTGTTAATTTAATAAAAAAAATGGGTAAACAGGTTTGAAAAGACGAGATTGATACTAAATGTAAAGCAAACCGGCGGCCCACAGACTTATCGGAGTGAAGAGAACGCGCAGAAAGTGGCCGCTTCAGTTTGACGTGATAATGAAAGGTTCCTTCATTCGCCTAAAATAACTGGTGGGTGGCAATTTTCACAAAAGGGATCATTGGCTTATTTTTTTGAAGATTCTCGCGGCCGTACGCTCACCGTTAACTATACTGAGTATGTGAAAATGTTACGGGAGTTTCCGGTACCACAGCTGCTGGAATTTGCTAGCTACAATCAGAACTCCTGGTTTTAACAAGACGGAGCCACTTGTCACACGTCTAACGACTCCCTGCCAGTAGCTAAAAAGAAGTTTCCGGAAGAGCTGATTTCTAGGAGAGCTAACATCCCGTGGCCACCCAGGAGTCTGGATATGTTTTCAGCAGATTTGATTCTTTTTTGAATTTGAAGATTCGTATCTACACTAATAAGCCACCGGATTTGTTCTTTTTGTAGATTTGCAGATTCATATTGTGGACCTGTAAGCCAAAGACTCTGCTTCAATTAAAAGCAAAAATTAGAAAAGAGATGGCTGCTCACAGCCTCTTTGCCGACGAGTCTTCGAAATTTTCCATACTCGCTAAGAAGAATGCCAAACTCGAGGTGGTAATCATTCAGAGGATATTATTTTTGAAACGTTCATGTAAATTGACTACTTGGTAAATAAAAAAAATACAAAATATGCCAATAGTTTTTTAAAATGTTTAGTACTACCATTGATTTTATAGTGTAATAGATAACGCCATTCCATACTGCAAAATGGAAGTCGCAATTTAATACAAAAAACGGCAGGTAGATGGCCATCGTAGTTTTCAAACTCGATTTAATGCGCTTCCATCTTCAATAAACCAATATTTGGCCGATAGATGGCGTTCAAACATATTATCGGACGCGTCCGTAAGCCGCGGCTTACGAACGTGTGCCTAGTCGTCCGCGACTGACGTCCTATAATGTGCACCGCTCAATAGAAATTCATTACACAGATCGCGTGCATAAGCCACAGGCATAAGCCGCGGCTGACGGACGCGTCCAATAATGTGTTTGCCCCTTTGTTTGCCCCTAAGCGCGTGCCGTTAGAGTATTAATAATAAAATAGAGCGCGAGCGCGCGAGCGTGAACAGTAGACACGGGTGTGAACAATTCATCGACCGCCCGGCTAAGGCCCGCAGTCGTTCGCGAGCGCTTGTGAAGTGATATAGTTGGGAATTTGTAGAGCATTTTTATTGTTTTTAAGAAGAAAGATGGTTAAATGTGCAATCGATCATTGTAAAAATGATACTAGAAAACACACAAAACACAAATCTAGTGTCACATATCATCGATAAGCAATTTTGAATTACTTTTCAACCAAATAAAAGTTATCCATTACGGGGGTGAAGCGAGGAGCGCGACGTAAGCGGATGCAAAGCGGATGAGGAACACACTGCCCCACCCTTCGTCTTGCTCGACCGCAATCGGTCGCAATTGGTGTTCACTAATCGAGAATCGAGATATTTTAAAAGCGAAATCGATAATCGATAATATTTTTTTATAAAAATTGACAAATCACTTTTTTTAATTATAGGTAGTAATGGTAAAAAAATCTTATGTTAATATAAGTATAGAGTATATATGGAATATGATAAATAATGCATAATAAGGCCAATAAGGGATTCCTTTTTGGACCACTCACATAGGTTTATCCAATTGCTTCAGATGGAGCGTAGATGTTTTTAGGGCGTACCTTTATATGCTGATATTATGCATGTATGAGTGTCTGAACGTAGAGAACGAACGTCTTGACGGGTTTTGACGTAAGTATGAGGTGTCGTTGGATTCGACGTGATACGGTGGTGCGAATACGTTATATTAAAAACCGACCAAAAAATAATTTTAATAATATTATTATTATTAACTTAGAAACTTACCTTACTTTTAGGTTTCCAAAAGACAAAACAAATATGATGAAGTAGATTGATGCTGTAAAGAAGACCAATTGGGAACCAAACTTTTGGAGTAGAATCTGTTCAGTACATTTTCCGGATTCAAACATGTATGAAACCAAAAATGGAATCCGTAGATTAACAAACGACGCTGTACCTTCGCTTTTTCTACAACAATCTCCATTTTCCGGTCAACAGTCGGAGGTTGCAGGGCTTTCCAATTCAGGACTGGTACACGACACTCCAAGGAAACGAAAGTTAAAAACAGAAATTATCCGTTTAAAAGACATTGCAAAACGCCGACGTATGCGGGGCAAGGCACTACACGCTGCTAATCGGCGTTTGAAAAAGAAAGTTGACAATTTATCTAAGGTATTAAAAGAACTGAAGCAAAAAAGACTGATCAACCAAGAACAAGTGGATATTCTGGAAGTGTGCCGGCTTTCTACAGCAGCTCTTTTGAAAAGGATGACTCATAAAGGGAGAGAATATCCACCTGAACTGCGTACATTTGCGCTAACCCTCCATTTCTATTCTCCAAAGGCCTACTCTTACGTACGTAGTACCTTTAACACATGTCTACCACATACAAGCACCATAAGAAAATGGTACCAATGCATAAACGCCACGCCAGGTTTCACTGCAGAAGCTTTTAAAGCACTTGATCAAAAGGTCAAGTCTTCTGACAAGAAAATTCTATGCAATTTGGTAATAGACGAGATGTCGATTCGACAATTAAAGGAATTTGACGGTAATGCAGTCCAAGGATATGTAGATTTTGGTGCTGGGTTTGATGTTACCGGAGTTTCAATGCACCATGCAAACAAGCTCTGGTGTTCCTTTTAGTTGCCATTAACGAGCAGTGGAAAATTCCAGTAGGATATTTTCTGGTAATCGGCGTAACAGGTGAGCAAAGAGCCAATCTAGTAAGGATATGCCTTTCTAATTGCCACGATGTAGGCGTGGTAGTTGTATCTATGACATTTGATGGTTGCCCAGCAAATATAGCCATGGCTCAAGAGCTTGGCTGTTCGTTTAACTACCAACGTCAACTAAAAACCTATTTCGAACATCCTGCAACAAAAGAACCAGTTTTTGTATTTTTTGACCCATGTCACATGGTGAAACTGGTCAGAAATACATTACAAAGTAAAAAGGTTCTTAGAGATAATAACGGCGGCCTAATCAAATGGCAATATTTTGAAGAATTAAACACGCTCCAACTAAATGAAAATTTTCACTAGGGAAATAAATTATCGACACAACACATCAACTTTCAAAATCAAATAATGAAAGTAAAGCTAGCAGTACAGCTGTTAAGTGCCAGTGTTGCGAACGCTATTGAATTTTGCGACAAAAAATTACGTATACTTAATTTTGCTCACTCACAACCAACAGTGAATTTCATCAACACAATGAACAATCTGACTGACATTCTTAATTCAAGAAAGTTTCCTGGCATTGACTTTAAAGCACCAATCAATGAGAAAAACGAAACGAAGTATCTAACGTTCATGGATAATGCAAAAACTTATTTGGAACATCTAGTTTTGATGGACAATGAAACACCGATCATGAATACCAGAAATAAAGTAGGTTTCCTTGGATTGTTCCGTGCATAGACAGCATGAAAGGATTGTACAACGAGCTCGTTAAACAAGAAAAAACATTGGATTTTTTACCAATGTACAAGTTAAGCCAAGACCACTTAGAGATATTTTTTTCAGTAGTACGGTCCCACGGCGGGTTCAACAATAATCCATCGGCCCTGCAATTTATGGCAACTTACAAAAAGCTCTTGGTTCACATGGAGTTAAAAGAGAATTTCAGGGGAAACTGTGCTCCTCTGGAACACATAACTTTGTTAACGTGTTCGTCGTCAACTGAGCATATTAACTTGACAACGAAGGGTTATAGATCAGGATCACAAGTGGATATGGTCGACGAACAATTCATGAGCAATTTGAAGGAGGAAGATCTGAGTTTACCTGCCGGTTTCCATTCAGTATTTTCACAACATGTTGTGGCATACGTTGCCGGGTATGTTGTTAGATATTTACTATCTAGACTAAATTGCACTGATTGCTTGGGAGCATTAGTCGCAAACACACCTAAACAAGCTCATTTATTTATTGTGTTTAAAGACAGAAGTAGACTTATCTATCCATCAAATGATGTAATCCGAATTTGTAATGCCGCAGAATCAGTAGTAAGGGTTAATTTTGACAAAAGTAATAAATCCGATCGCGATCCTATAAATATGGTTACAAAAACGTTAAAATTATTCATCGGATCCGATATTTTCACGATCCTTCATGCCCATTTATTTGAGCAGGAACCGTGCAGTAATCATTTGCTTCATCTGCTAAGGGCCGTTATCCAAAAATATGTCGATATACGGATAAAATATTTAGTTTGTAAGTCAAATGTAAAACAAACCAAGAGGCAACTATACAACAAGCTCACTCTTTTAAAAGGGCAATAACGGATACTTAAGGGTTTGGATCCTCCAAGCGGGCGATCTGAATACAGTCTAGTCGAATACTAGCTGACTGCGCTTAGACCAGATTCTATGATTCTACCTACGTCTGAGGTTTTAGTTATTATTGCTCAATGGAAGCTGTAATTTTTGAGAACAGAATTGTATTTCTGTTATCAAAATTACATCTTCCTGTACCTTTGTATTTTCCACTAAAATAAACCTTAGGCATACATCCAATCATATAAAACTACATTGCTTGTCCTATTTTATCGTGAACACTGAAGATCGAGTAGATATAATTTGTTGATTTGAATAATTTTCGACAAAAAAATAATGGCGGCCTTATAAGAGCCTTAATTAGAATATTATTTTGTAGATATTCTAAAATGTGATTAAAATAAACACGTTTAAAACATCATGAACTATTTTTTTTATTTCTTACCTTTATGGCATATTGGGGTCAAATGGTTACAAACCAAATGGTTACAAACCAATAAACATTTTTATAAATGTATATTTCTTATGTTTTAAAAAATAATTTTAAGCTTCTCTTTACTACACTAGATTTTTGTCGCCGCCACTGACAGGGAGTGTTTTTATTCATCTATGAGATGGCAAAATACAGCATCGCCGCACAGCACTCATATCTTCTCTTTCCTGCGCAAGAAATTATGGGAGGCGGAGCGACGTTGGTTGACATCCTTACGAGAAGACGACGTAATTGAGCGTGTATGTCAGTAAACTGTTACAATGTCAACAATTACAATGTACAACAATTTACAATGTCGAGTCGAGTGAGTGCTATCCGTAATCGACTAGTCGATTGGCGAGCGCGTGGTCACTCCCTATTTCTCGCATCTCCATCAATATACGGTATAAACATCTATAGCACACCTGTCTGCTTTCGGCTCCAAGCGACCCGTCTGAAGCGCGCGCTAATTGTTGGAAAGGCAATGCCTGAAATAGCACGCCATCTATTATTATCTTCATTGAACATGTGATTTGTAGCGTAGAAGGAAATGCAATAGATAGCGCTAATAATTGAATGCTAATTTCGTTGAAACTGCTTGAATTATTGGGTTTTTAGAATCAATCGATCCTTTATAATTAAAACTTAATTATCAATGTTAATATAGATATCCAAATAAATTCCTATACTTTTCGACGTCAGCACTACCAGTGCCATCTGCGTAGTGACGTCGAGAAATATGCTGCCATTTTCTTGTATGAGATGGTGCTATCTATTACACTATAAAATCAATGGTACTACATTCATAAAAGAATATCAAACTTACTAAATAGTAAACATATACTAATAAAAAAATAATTATAATGAAAACAAATATTTACTTGAATAATAAAGGACCCACGCTATTAAACCGGACATTACTGAATGTTAAATTACACAAAAAATATCTATTTATGTTTATTAAATTAAATAATGTGGAACCAAGAGTAAACAAGTACTAATTTTAAAAAAAATAATCATAAAATTAATCAAAATGAATATTTACTTAACCCTTGGAGTAAATAGGTATTTTCATGGATGCATCTGTCTCTTTTGCAGGATTTTCGGCGACATCGACCTTAAAAGTACTATAACTACGAAACTACTACACCAATCATAAAAAGAACAACTGCACAATGATTGCATTGAAATTTCGAATATAGAATATTGAAATATCATTTTGTAAAACAATTAGATAATCTATATAATAAAAATGAGTCGGGTTTTATGTATGTTACCTAATAACTCACGAGCGGCTGGCCCGATTTGAACGATTCTTTTTTTGTTTTGTTCGTAATCATTTCGGTGTTGCTATAGGATATAAAAAAATTGGAAAATCTCTCGGAAAAGTGAGAAAAATGAGAGAAACCAAAAATTATTTTAGTACCGAGCTTGATCATAGATGGCGTTGTTTGACAAGAATAAAAATACGAAATTTCGAAAATCAAGACGGCGGCACGGTGCAAAAACTGACAGTTGACAGTAAGTTGAATTTTGCGAACTTTTCATACCGTTTTCGTGATTCTGAAGGTAACTCAACTGAATTAACTGAATTTGTGTAATTCGCGAATGTTTTTGCAGGTTTTACAATCATTTTTCACAGTTATACTCTTGCACAGACGATCCAATCTCAGCAAGGTGACCGCTCGAGCAGGACGACAAAGAGAGGTTCGACCAACTGAAAGCGATGAGCATCGCCAAGAATTGAATGAAGCGGCACGGATCCGTAGTTGCAGTGCGAAGACGATTGAATATGAGACAAAACACATACAGAGAGGCATTCTATTATAATCTGGCGATTATGAATGCATGGAAATTGGAAAAATGGACCATTTGTGCCAATGTTGCAATGCCTTTAAGTACCGCCACGAACCACTCGGTTTGTGTTGCGCAGGAGGTAAAATGAGATTAACGCCATTAGTTCCACCACCAGAGAAATTAGGATCGTTGGTGTCTGGAAATGCACCAGATTCTAGGCATTTTCTGCCGTACATACAATATTACAATAACTGTTTCCAAATGACTTCATTTGGTGCAACACATATTATTCGCGACAATTTTATGCCCAAATCTGAAAAAAAAGAGAAGAAATCAATGGAGAGTCAAACAAAATCGTACTGTTTACACACTTTTCTCTTCCATTTCGAACACAACGAGCACAACGAATCTACAAGTGCCAATTGATGAAACTGCTCTTTTGGAAGATAAAAAATAAACAATCTTTAAATTTGTAATAATGTCAAACAACTGTCAATGAAAATTACCTAAGTTAACGTCATCTGCTGCCAAACGAACAAATTCGTGGCGAGACGATGTTCGTCGGGTTCCGCTAGTTATGAATAAATATGAGAACGTCAAAGAAGTGAAAAAAAATGCGGAACCAGATCTGGTCGTATCATACTCAACGGATAATTGTTTCAGAACCAGATTTGGTCGTATCATACTCAACGGGTTAAATAGTAACACCCACGCTATTTATCGGATATTATTGAATGTTAACTTAGAGAAAAATGATCTATTTATATTTGTTTATTAAAATAAATAATGTGGACCCAGACAGTGTCATTAGTTTAACAGTTAAGAAATATTGAAATATGCCAATTAGTACGGAAATTGCATGGTGGTCCTAATGTGATGGCCACCCGCTGTAAGTCTATCAAGTACCTAAGCATTAAACCATAGAAATCATTGTGAACAGCATGCATTTTTAAAAATTAAATATATTTCATTGGTGTTGTATAGAAACTCACCATTTGAGATTGGTCCTTCGACGGATGTCTGCCTGCTATTTGGCTTACTTTTCTGTTTACTTTTCGCCCCGTTGGATGTAGCATTAAAGTTCCTCGACGAACTCGACGACTCCCCCGTACCATTTACAAAAACCTGTTCTTTATGTAGTTTGATACACTTTGTCTCCTTGGAGTTAGAGCTGACCATCGTTTGATGCTTTTTGCTCTTGACTCCACCAACTTCAAGGCTGTTCCTGGAACCCGCCAAAGTGGCGATGCTGCTGTGGCTGTCGTAACGAGAGGAGTGACCGATCATGGAAGTCGGTGTGACGGTTTGTGAGGGGGTGTGCCAGCCGTTGGCGACGGAATTTGGAGTGTTGTAACTGCAGCTGTCGGTTAATGTCTTCGGATCGTCCTCAAACCTGAAAGAAGCGATGAACGATTAAACAAAATCCTTCACTAATTTATTCTAAACAAGATTCACTAAAATTTGACCCGTACATATGATAAGACTCACCATACAAGATGTGCGGTATGCGCAATGCAATATTGACCGGATTCGCCTGGCTATTACTTTGAAAGTCTAGATTTTGCACCCTAGTGATACACTCTACTTTTCATCACCCTCTATGAGAAAATAAAAGGCGTCTCATATTTTATTGTAATATTATTATTTAATAAAACATAGAGTATCAACTAAATTGAAATTAAATACTATCTAATAATAAAATAACTAAACACTTATATTTACATTTGAGACATTTTCGCAATTATGAACATTTATTGTTACAGTTTTATTAGGAATTGAGACTGTTGTAGATTTCATATTCTGCGTGTTTGAAATAATGTCCGAATCTGGCTCATTTTGAGGAAAATGTGACGGTGAATCTCGTTGTTTGGATGTAGATGGGCGCGGCGATAGTGGCATTTGTTCGCGCGTTTTTAATTTCATTTGTTTTTTTTTATTCAGCCCGCTGCGCGACTAGGGGCCGTCGTACCAGCCAGTCTTTATTCAAACAATATTTGCGTTCGATTTCTTCGGCTCTGAAGACTAAGATGTTCCAAATTCAAAAAGTGCGCCGCAAAGATAAATTGCAGCGCACTTATTCAAAAAGTGAGCCGCAAAGATAATTGCGGCGCACTTATAAAGTTTCTTATAAAAAACACCACTTTTCGAATAGATGGGATGAAAAATATTCTCTAACTTGCGACTCACGCACAGAGGGCGTGATCGATTTTCATACAATTTGTTTAAAAATCACGTACTCAGTTTGTAATTCGCGTTATATCAGCGTGTAGCTTAGTCTTTTATCTATACATACATATGAAATTCATTAGCGTGAATTCATAATACCATGAATTTTATAGCGTAATAAAAAAATACTATAGTGTCGAGAGTCTGCAAAGTTTGCGCAGACATTGGAAAGAAGCAAACTGACAAACAAGGACGCAAGGAGACAGTCTACTATTGCCCGGATTGCAATGTACCAACTATGCTACTATCCATGTTTCAAAAATTTCCAAACAAAATATTATTATTTTCAACGATTACGTATGATTACTTCATGTACAGCTTTTTTTTCTGTATAAAAATTCTCTTTTTTAAATAATTAATTTCGAAACTCATCGTAATATTTCTTTAATTTTAATTTTTTATCTGGAACATATAAAATTTAGTCTAATAGATACAAAACAAATTGTTTCTATATCTAATCAAGTTATTTTTTAAAGCCATTACAATAATGCCAAAAAAATCCTGCGGGTAATGTTACACGCGCTGTAAGAATTGGCCGCTGTTAAAGTGTATGTTAATAAAAAAAATGTTTTGAACATAGGATCGTATGAAATGTTTGGTTGTTTGGTTACAGAAAGAAATAAATGAAAGTTCTTCTGCGCGAAGAAAGAGTGCTATAAGAACAATATTCCCAAAAAGGCGGTGGGAGATAAATTAATCAGTCAGTTAGTCATTGGGCCCAATTGCGTTTCTTTGTGAACTAAAACTAAAATTAGTCCAAGCGAATGAGACAGAGCAATACGTTAGAACTAAATGTGAAACGAACGATCGTCGATAAATACTACCTGTCGAACTTATACTCGTCCGAATAAATTCGAGCATATTTCGTGCGGTGTAAGATTTCACCTTGGCGGGTAGTTTTAATGCGAAAAAGTGACAACCGGTCATCTCACATTCCGCTCTAGCGTATTTGCTTTGTCTCGTTCACACGGACTAATTTCCGATTTTAGTTCACGAAGAAACACAATCGAGCCCATTGAGTGGGTTAATAAAAAAAAAATGGAGACAAGCCTCACCCCGGACTTTGATCATCGATGAATGCCATCAGCTCCGCTTCTGGTGTCAAATAATCGAGATGCGCCTGGTTCACGTGCGTCAACATTTCATCGGCCGTGACGTCCGAAAGGTCACAAAATGGGCATGTCGGCTGACCTTCTATGTGACAGGCCATCGTGTGAGCCCTCATCCCTTCGTCCGACATGCCTTCTAAGCCGCATATCTCGCAGGTGTATGAAAAAGTCGGCGTCGACATGTTTGCTGTTGTTAAATCATCTGAAATCATAAATGATTGGTTTAGGATTTAGGAATGGGGGAGTACGAGTTTGTTGAGCTGAGTGTGCAAACACCGAGTTTGCACCACGAGCTGAATCATCACCTTGACGGATTCGGTCCTCTTTGAGTTTCCACCCCGTGTGGATAGGGAAATTAGTCCTTTGAGGACTATAAGCTTTGCGGTAGAGTATGGAAATTTTTAATACACAAAACGGTTAAAGGGTGATGTAAATAACATGTATGTAAAGTTTAGTGAAAATTGGTTTAATAGATTTTCTATAAATTGATGGGACAGAAGTGTCCATGTGGTCCGGTCCATAAAGGTGCAAAGTTACAACTTTTTGGAAAATTTCATTATTTTATTAATTACCTCAGAAATCATACTTACCACTAGAAAAGTACTAAAATAAAAAAAAATCTGATTGGAAAATTCAGCATAAATATTGAATTTATTTATTTAAAATCACCAGTTATTTTCACAAAAAAAATAGTATATTTTTAAACAGTAATGTCGTTTTTTTGTTAATTTTAAAGATTCTTATATCTCAATAATATGATAATTATAAAATAAAAAATCATGAAGTTATGGGACACATCTGTCCCATGGTCCTTAACCCCTGGGTGACCACGCCCGCCGATTGGCTTTTTCGTATTATATCCGCATTTATGCAATTATCGGCTCTATTTCTCCCTCCACTGCGGTAAAAGCCTATCATTGAAGACGGCCATGGAATAAGCCACCGATATATATTGGTATGCTTGGACACACTTTTTCTGTGGAAAGACTGGCTTCTGAAAGGGTTAAGCCGATATTTCTCCTTTGGCCGCAGTATCGGCCGCTGACACTGTAGGTTGTGTTAGGGTTTCTATAAGTGCAGCCAAAGAAGAACCCTTCCCTTAGATTAGGATAGGTTAGGTTATCTGGCGGAGTGAGCATTCGGCGGATGCATATTCAGTAGGGTGTGACTTCGGTGGGTGCATGGGGGTTGATAATTTATTTCTTTTTCTTGTTTTAAATAACTTGTCAAAGTTATTACTCGCACCTGAAGCAGAGGAAGCGTCAGCTACCTCTGCTTCAGGTGCGAGTGCCAACGTAGCAGATACACAATAACAAAAGAAAGAAAAATGGGAATTAAAAATAATATTATTGCATGACTATTCTCTGACTGCGGTATATGCGAGACCTATTCTTGAGTATGGCTATTAGCTCTGTAACCCCTACTTATGCAAAGTATTGATAAAAGTTCCATATGATAAAATATAACTAACAAGATCTGTATGGCAATTGTCCTGGGCGGAGACAGCACGTAAGGCAGAGCACGGACACTTTCGCGGATAGAACGAAAAGAAGCTCGACCTCAAAGGCGAGCTGAATGCCAGACCGGCCGCGCCAACAAAGTCTAATTACTGCGGCGGTGTCCTTATGCGCCCCAAATGTAATTGAATTCTTCGTACAAAGATTGGTTACGATAGTCAATTGCGGGCGAACGAGAAGGTGAAGCGGCGAGACACCCCTAACTGAACCACAGTATACAGACAGTAGCTTTACCTAGAACAAAATTCAAATCGAAATGAGCAACGTCACAAGTCCTAAGGGCTACCACAAATTGTAATCGTACCATTACTAAACATTGTACCACAAGCATCGTCTGCGCCGACTAACCGTTAAACAAAACTGCGGGTATGCCAACTACAGGCATTTGCAGTTATATATCCCTCTGCTCAATTCCCTCGCACCCTATCCTCGCAGCGCGTTACGAGTTCAGAGTGCGCTTACTTTTCTAACTTGGTATACTGATATACATTTCAAGACTGCAATAATCTTTATTTGGCCTTAATAAATAAGCGAGATATAGGCATTTTATTCATCTAAAGGCAGTCAACATTTCGGTTGTTAGTTTTTTTAACTAACTAAAAAAAAATTAAACAAGGTAGGTAAATAAATTTTAAGTCTCCAAATATTGCATGTTCGTCGCTATTTCCTATCCGTCTTAGCATTAAAGTGATCAAACCTGTTAGTGTATTTTTTTCATATTTTTTGTCCTACCGCCATATAGGTGTTTGACACTTATCTAAACGCCTATACTTGTTTATTTATTGTTTTATTTTAGATTTTTACAGATTCGGAAACAGTGTGATGAATATAGTGAAATGACATTAAAACATGTTCTATGAAGAAGAGTTTGCTATACTGCATAAATACCTTTTTTTTCAACATGAACTGCACAAGGCACAAGTTTAAAATTATGCAGCATGGACGAACCCTATTTAAAATTAATAAAACACGAAATCAATACAATGTCCGCATTGGGCCATCCTTCACGCACAAACCGAGCAACCATCTCGCACGAGAAACCCTTTTTAATTCACAAAAACGACGAAAATCCTCAAAATACTCTCAAAACAAAACACAACCGTGAAATGCCAAATTTGAAAAAAATAGATCTGTCAAATCGCTGCGGAAAAACGGATACGTTTAAAAATTACAGAAAAAACGACGCGATTAGGGCGAACATTATGATAAAACGCAGATGATACTCACATAAAAAAGCAAAATAACAATTTAAAATCTGAGAGCAAAACGAAAAACACACATCCCGCCATATATCGAACTCGCGCCCCCTCCCCTCTGCGGAATTCCTTTCTCGATGTTTAGTGATGTCAGTATACAACTGAAAATAAATAAACATACGATATTTTTGGTATCGTCGTACTTTTAAGAAAATTCTATGGCAAACATTCGAATAAAAGAATTAGGTTAAGAACTCACGGCGGAGTTTCGCTTTAACTGTGGGCCCGCATCGCAGATATGTATGCGAGCGGGTAAAAACCGCACCGTGTGATCTAAGGGGCTCTCTAGACGATTAAGCATGCTTGACAAGCTTCGCATCACGGGCAGGGAGGGGATCGTAAACCGCAGGAAATATGATTTAAAAAAAATAAAATATTTACGTAAAATTGCTAATTGCGTAGTTTTATATCAGGGAGTCAATCATTCATCAATCAATTACGTCTAATTAACGTGACTCCCTGGTATAAACTACAAATTATATATATCTTTTTGTAATATTGACCAAAAATGCTTAATTTTGTAGTTTATACCAGGGAGTAGCGTTAATTAGTCGTAATTGATTGATGTATGATTGACTCCCTGATATAAAACTACGCAATTAGGCATTTTTAGTAAATATTTAAAAAAATATATTTGCATTTTTCCTGCGGTTTACGATCCCCTCCCAGCCCGGGACGCGATGCTTGACAAGCATGCTTGATCGTCTAGAGAGCTCTTAAAGCTGACCGTGGTCCGCGCGATTCACTAGTTTCCTGCGGATGCTGCGGCCGCCGCGATTTAACCGTGCCCGCCGCGGTCGACAATCGTGTTGTGAAAATTGCGACTCAAAGTTACATACATTTTTGCACTCTACGCAGGTGGCGGGCACGGATAAAATCATGGGTTTTAAAAGTTATGGGTTTTATTACCCTATCCACACTAGAACGGGCTAGCCCCAGTTGGGTTACAGAATTGATTAAGCATTCTAGGTTAAGGTTTTGCCATTCAGATCCTTTTATTTTTGTTTCGTAGTAACTAACTCTCAAATAAATAGTCTTCCGGGTAGTGGGTTCGTTTCGAACTATGTGCTTAAATCTAAATCTGTAGGATTGCATTTGGTTTTTATCGTATATATTCAAGTTTTAATCGCATAGAGTTCCGCGCTAATCCACGATAAGTCGTTTGTGACCAGCTGACCTCGTAGCATACACACAGGATAAACATTCTTTCTCTTTCTCACTATCCTTCCGCGTTGCGTATTCGCATAGTGTGAGCGAGACAGCGATATAATCATGTCCCCAATTGTTTTTGAGGAGGTCAATATTATTTTGTTTTTGGAAAATGCGGATTTTGATTATTAAGCAGACGAGTACATTAGAATTCTTCGTTTTTTTTAAATGTGTTTGGTTAGATTATAGCGGCGCCGTCTAGTATTTAAAATGTGAACGTGTGCGAAGCAGTGCAAGGAAGTTCCGCTAGATGGCCACGAAAGCTTTTTATAATATTAATAATAATAATATCTACTATAGAAATGGGTCACAACTCTCAATGCGTTACAGCCATTACCGAAATGGCACCTTTTTCTTGCCTCCCAGCATCACACAAGATGTTGAAAGCCATCATCATTAAAGGGAATGTAATTTCGATTCACGTATTTTGTGCACCCGCTGTGACAGTTCGATGTGAACAAGATTGTGGCGTCTTTTTATGCATAGGTATATATTTATGGTAAAATGTATTTCTTGTAGGTAAATGAAGAACACAATTTTATAAGTCTATTTTTTGTCTTTTACTTCTGCGCACCAATATGGAAAGTGTTGTGAAAGCGCTATTTTTTCGAGATAAAGACGGAAATATCTATTTTGAGCCCCCTGGAGCATTTCCAGAGTAGTCTGCCCGTGTGTCTGTCTGTCTATGGGTGTTTTCCTCCACGATAGCGCCCAATCGCTTTTTGGCATGCATGCATCATTTGGCAATGGAAAGTTGTGAAAAGATTGTGGTTGAAAGCAGTCCACCGGGACGCAGTAGTCATTATATCAATCTGGAAATATTGGACATAAAGACTTGAAATATGGTTCACAATGCCGCCATGTAAATTCGTCCGAAAAATGTAAATACCGCCATATATTTAAATGAAATATTAACGCCATCTGTTGGTGCTTGGACAATCCCGCTCTTAGCCGAGAAACTAACCGCGCCGCCCGAGGCGTCGCAATGGAACCAAGCCGGGTTCGTCCGACGCCGACTGATCGATTTTATTTATGAAATTAATATTTAGATGAAATCAAATTTTGGCTACTTGCCGCGAAAGTCTTGGGGTGACTTTTTTAAAGTATGGGTCACAACGCATAGTACACACGCTAAACTTTACAGATTGATTAAATATGAATTTCTAAATCTATATTTATAAATTTACATAAATAAAAATGAAATGCTGTTCGTTGGTTACCGCATATTAGAAAATTTTAAAAATTGCCTGGAAAATTTGAAAATAGGGAAAAATTGAAAGTGCTTTTTTCTACTCACGATTCAAACGACGGATATCCGTAAATCTTTTTTTTGAATGGGAACGACATATTAGGTTGATACTTTTTTAGTTTTGATCGCTATGCTTTCGGGATGAAAATATTTCATTCAAATGTATTTATTTGAAAAAAACCCTGGAAGATTTTGAAAAACATCCGGAAAAACGCATTCTAGCCTAAATTAAAATAAATTTACATTTCTCTACTTTTGTGTTGTTTTGCGATCTATCCAACAAATGTAGTTATTTTATTTATATTCCAGTTTGTTTATTTCGGTATTGATCTGTAATTTGAAATGTGCCAAAATGATGACTTCACCTAGACGCTGCTATACTTCAAAATGCCAAGATATCTCACTTGGAATCAATTGTAAAAAATAAATAGCGACGGAAACAACGAAACCCAACTTTACGTTACCCACATGTATTTTCCACCGATGTATTAGGTCTTTCTTTTTTCAGTCCAACCAAGCAACCATAAGTTTGGGTTGGATTGGGGTGGTGTGTGGGGGGCGTTGTGAGGGTTGTGGGGGTTGAGGGTGGGGGGTTTGTGTGGGGGGGCTATGGGGAGGGGGTTGGGGTGTGGGGTTGGAAAGGGTTGGAAGGAAAATTAGGGGGGGGGGGGGTGGAGTTTGGATGGGGTGAGTTCGGGGATGGTGGAGGTTTAGGAGAGGGGGTGTTAAGAGATTTGGCGCGGAGGGTGGGGGGGGGGGGGGGTTATATGATTGCCGGGAAAGTCTTGGGTTGACACAACTGATTTTACTTTTCTGGCAAGGATCTCTTATACAAGCGATACAAAAAAAAACCGACATACATTTTACATTCGAAATTGGATATCGGGGGTCTTCTTCTTCTTCTTCTGGTAGGGTTGGCTGGTGGACGGAATGGGGGGGGGGGGTAAGGAGATTAAGGGGGGTGACATGGAGGGTATATAAATTTAGTGAATATAGTGTAATTCGGCGGTTAAGTAGTAGCCCGACCAGGTTGCCACAAACCTAGGAAATGGAAATATTTTCCTGAAAGTGTGGAGCTCGCCAAGACGTGTGGCCGACGTGGCGGGTATCGGGCTAAATACCTCCAATCATGATGAACAGTACAACCTCCCGGATGGAGAGTGATTGGAGAGGCGTATGCCCAACGGTGGGCGAATGCGCGCTGATGAAGAAGAAGATATGGAGGGTAAAGGTGGGGGGAAAGGAAGGAGGTAGGGGTGGAGGGGGTGGGGTAGGGAAGGGAAGAGGGGGAGGTAGTGAAGGGGGGAGGTTTGAAGGTGGTAGAGGGTTTAACGAGCGGGGGGATTGTCTGCCTGCCGGGAAAGTCCTGGGGTGACACAACCGATTTTTTCCTTTGTTTACATATTCCGATAGCTTTCCGATACAAAACGACCACAAACAAATTTATTGAAATTTGGATAGGACAACGTTTGTCGGGTCTGCTAGTTTTAAATAATAAAGGATGGACTAATACCAATAAATCAACGAATCTGGTCGTTTAAAAAGACTTACAAGAGAGAGTTAGTTATTCAACGTTTATTGCTTTCATTTTCACATGAATATCAATTTAAAATGAGTATGGCCTCACTAAGACCACGCAGAATTGGTACTACTGCTGAGGAAATCTAAAGTTGCGATACGATACGTCAACGCGATACGACATTTAACTCGACCGAAGTTTCTTTTATGAACCAGATAAAAAGCGACTTATCGTGATCGGCCAGACTGCATCTCAGGTGCTGTCGTCTGTCTTAACCTTACTTCTGACGATTTAAGGACTATCGAATCGCTTCTATAGAATCGTAAATATCGTCGAGTGCGAATTTACGAATGGTTTCGTGCAGCTTGTGGCCATAGCGAATGGGATATGCGATAGCGAATGGTTTCGTGCAGCTTGGGCCATAAGATAAATCGTGTTTTCAGGTCGGCTCAACTCACGATTCAGCTTCTATTCAGATGCCTCCCCGTGCGAGGGACTACCACGGGAAGGACTCTAACGTCTCAGCAGGCCTCACGGTTGGTGGTCGGTTTCCCCTGGGGATTGCCCTCTGGCGCTAATGGACGGTTAGCGCACCAACTTGCGGTGTCAACTACAACGGGCGAGCCCGTCACCACAGGACGTTTTAACGATTTTCTCGTTCTGTCGCCCTGCAGTGAACGTAGAAGACTTTGGACAGAACAATCCAACGTCCAGCTACGTCACAACCCACAAGAAGCCAACGCCTTTACCGCGAGATAGCCAGTAATGTTACCTGGCGGGCCGACCCTCGCGCCCTTGCTTCCAATTGTGACCAGATTTCTCCGGTCTCTCGATTGGTTCCGAGTTCGAGGTCGCTTGCGCGGTCCTCTCCCTTGCGAAGCGGTGAAACGGTGTGCACCGAATCTATCTCGGACCAAGGCGTCCTTTGCCCGACTCTGAACCGGGATCGGATGGCCAATGGTCATTTCAAGAGCAGTCGCCGTAAGGTAGGCAACCACCCCCGCTCTATAGGATACAATACAGTTCCCAGACTCCCCCGACTGTTAGTCGGATAGCACAATCGATTGGCTTGCGCCGCTCGGTGCGCAGACCGTCCAGGAGCGCCAGAGGTTTGATTCCCAGGGGAGACTGGTTGACCCAGTGTCCTACCCAGGTTCGCACCCCATGCGTGGAGGCCATCGGATGGGTGTTGACCCGTGAGTGTGACCGACCCTGAACACATGGGTCATCGTGGCCACCTCATCATGGGCCCGTTAGCTCCCTCATGGGCCCGTTAGCTCCCGGTTAGCGCACCGTGCAGTGCACTCTGAATAATTACTGAAGGAAAATGGAGACTATAGGAATATACTGTCTCCTAAGCAGCGGGGGTGGATGTTGATTGTTGACCTGTTGTCATGCTACTCTTGAAACGATCCGACCCTGAGTGGCATTTCAGGCAAAGGACGCCAATGTCCGGGATAAATTCATATTGAATTACCGCTGAAATACAAAAGGTAGAGGCCGCGGAAGCGACTTCGTTCCCGTAACCAGTCGGGAGGACGGAGGTATCTTGAAGGTTAATTCCAGGCGGATATATCCTACCAAAACTGGTATACAGTGGACGAGGTGGCTCCACTGGGTTACCTTTCTAGTGCCTTGCCGTAAGACATCGGCCTCTGGCGGGTTCGGGGCTTTGCTGGTAGGTGTAGATTTGTATCGCCCCATGGTTTTCTACGCTCAACTCACTGTAGAAGGAGCGATCATTATCTTTAAAACTTCCTAAGGCGACGGGTTCGCCCGTTGTAATCGATATCTCCAAATATCGTCGAGTGACGACAATCGTATATCTCATCATCGCTTCAGAATTCCGACCCTGGTATTCTGTGACGAAAAACAGGGGACTTGCTTTTTTCCGATTCTCAATGATGCCCTAGCAGTGCACAAATAAGACGCTTGAAGGTTAAAACGATACAGCCTTGGGGACTCTGTGTTTTGTAAGCAAAATAGCTAAACCATTCTCGAATATAAATATCTTCAAAACTCTTTACTTCTCTTATATTCGCAGCACTTGGCGCAATATGGCGTATACGTGCAATATGACTTAGAGTGGAGGGCGTACAAAGACGTTTTATTAGATACTGTCAGCGCCAAATTTCTCTGTCCCTCGCCCATGCGGGAGCTAATGGGCCCTTGCTGAGTTGGCCACGTAGACCCATTCTGTTTCAGGGTCGGTCACACTCACGGGTCAACACCCATCCGATGGCCTCCACGCATGGGGTGCGAGCCTGGGTAGGACACTGGGTCAACCACTCTCCCCTGGGAATCAATCCTCTGGCCCTCCTGGACGGTCCGCGCACCGAGCGGCGCAAGCCAATCGATTGTGCTCTCCGACTAACAATCGGGGGAGTCTGGGAACTGTATTGTTTCCTATAGAGCGGGGGTAGTTGTCTACCTTACGGCGACTGCTCTTGAAATGACCATTGGCCATCCGATCCCGGTTCAGAGTCGGGCAAAGGACGCCTTGGTTCGCGATAGATTCGGTGCACTCCGTTTCACCGCTTCGTAAGGGAGAGGACCGCGCAAGCGACCTCGAACTCGGAACCAATCGAGAGACCGCAGAAATCTGGTCACAATTGGTAGTTAGGGCGCGAGTGCCGCCCGCCAGGTAACATACCTGGCTACTCGCGGTAAGGCGTTGGTCTCTAACGGGTTGTGGCGTAGCTAGACGTCGGATTTGTAATGTCCAAAGTCTTCTACGCTCACTGCACGGTCGATAGAACGATGAATCGTTAAAACGTCCTGCGGTGACGGGTTCGCCCGTTGTAGTTGACATCTCAATATGTCCCTCGCCCATATGCTAACATCAAACGTATTGCATTAATTGAACACTGAAACCAAAAAGCGATAGAACTTCCGTGATTGAATTAATATCCCTTTTTGGTTTCAGTGCATTGCTGTTTAATAAATACAATTCGTGTGATCTGAGCATGTGGTCGAGGGACCGAGAAATTTGGTGCGGCCTATACCTGGACTACCGCGAGCACTTGGGACTTGGAACTTACGAGTGCAGGCTGAACTATTTTCGTATGAGTTCACTGGAAGACCGCCGCACAGCGGATGCCATATCATTGCACAAAAT
Organism: Micropterix aruncella; assembly: GCA_944548615.1. Lineage (NCBI taxonomy): Eukaryota > Metazoa > Arthropoda > Insecta > Lepidoptera > Micropterigidae > Micropterix > Micropterix aruncella. Next base: position 23,885,839 of record OX155963.1, read on the forward strand.
AATACACAACAACACTGACACTTGGTAGAGAGAGCCCTCATTCAGTACAGAAATTGTCATTCTTTGTACCGCCGCGAATGGTTCACTCTCCTCGTACGTTTGAAGTCTCTCGTATCGGCACTAGCTACTCCCAAACCTATAATATAGCGTTTTATGACCACGTACAACGGCCGATTTCAAAATATCGAAGCCTATTTCCTAGTCGCCTTTGTTCTTGGCGACTAGGAAATAGATATAATATGGTCATCCAGAAAGTAAGGTTACAAGGGCTCCTGAGGCCGATGGTTTTTTTTATTTCAAAATTGGTACTACACCTGGCGTGTAGTGGGTGTCCTAACGTTCAGTTTGTTAGGTCCCGCGTATTTGACGGCCATCCGCGCGGTCATCCATTTTTTGATTTTGCAGAACTATACCGCGGCGAATATCCATCGGATGACTGGGCATGAGACGTGGTTGTGTGACTGCATGCCATAATCCAAAAGACAATCACTTCAGTGGCGTCATTCATCTTCCCCAGCCACCAAAACGTTCAAGACGACCCATTCAGCCGAAGAAGTGATGGCATCTGTTTTATGGGCCTGTAAGGGAATGCTGTAGGTGGATTATTTATTTATTTATTTTATTTATTTATTTATCCCTAGTATTACATGATTAAATTTCCTATAGTATGTTTTACATAATTTAGTCGTACATACAAAATGTGAACCCTGGAAATTTACTAAAGGTGAGGCTTCGGCGGGATTTTATCACCTCACTAGGCAGAGCCTGTATTGAGGTGATATTTAGTACTGTGTTCATCTGCCGGGTGTATAGGTATTTTATTTTATCTTGGGAAATCCTACAAGTGTATATTGTATAACTATTATAGTATATTGGTATATATGTTAAATAAAAATATTTATTAAATTAAATGAGATATAATATATATGGGAGATATATGAATACAGTTATGAGGCTAATGAGATAATAATAACAATAATAAGTAATATAAATCATCTGTGCACCTATTTAATAACGTTAGTTATATACCTAAAGGTACTACCGTTAATGCAGAGGCTTACTGTTATACCCTAAAAAGACCAATTCAAAACCGCAGAATCGGAATGCTGACCGATGGAGTAATCCTTTTGCATGACAACGCCAGGCCCCACACCGCGCGAGTTTTAAAGGAACTGCTGACATCGTTTGGATGGAATATTGTCACCCATTCCCCCTATTCATCCAAGTGTTCGCATTCGGACTATACACTTTTCACTAAACTAAAGGTGTTTTTGGGTCGGAAACGTTTTTAAAAAGATCAGGAGGACGAGGAAGCTGTGAAGAAGTGGCGAAAAGAGCTGGCGGCGCGGCGGAGGTCAACTACACTGTCATACAAAAACTGATGCCCAAACAACAAAAAAGTTTCAATCACGACGGTGATTATATTGAAAAATAGCTTTATATATTTGTGAAGTCTCATGCGAATTTTAATTAAATTAAAGCATTTTTCGATCCTGCATAAAGGTTGTAATTATGTTTCTGGATGGCACTAGTATGTAGACTTTAAAAACAAACAGAACGAAAATGAAATAAAACAATAATCGAGATAAATACCTATATCCCATCCCTCTTCCTCCTTAGCATTTTCCCTATTATTCTTGCTTGCAATCATCGAATTTGCGACTAAATATAATGTAGTTCGTTAGAAATTTATTTGAATTTCATTCAATTTTGATAATTTGTCGTATAAGGATACAAAATAATATGTAATAATTAACTAAGCGCTGTATGTTTCTCGAAGAATAAATAAATAAATCACTTCATAAGCTTTTCAGTCCAAATGTCAAAAAATACTTGTCTAAATGTCGAAATGTCAATAAATTAACATAAACATATCGTGTTTAGTGTTAAATGAAAAGTCTGATTTAGAACATTCCAGAAATATGCACCTATCTATATGGATAAATACATAAACTACAAATATTTAATAAAAAACCGAAATTATAATAATTATAAATACAATAGTTCACTTTCTCTAACGGCAGTCGTGTTTTTTGTATTCTTTTTAATATATTTACTTGTTACTTTATTTATATTAGCTGAACTTGAGCTATATCCTGTACCTAAATTAGTGTTTCTAACAAATATTAAACTATTTTAAATATTTTTGGTCGTTAGTTTGAGGTGCGGTGGACGCCTCCTTCATCACTAACAGAATGAATTCTTACTAGCTAGAGACTAGTAGACGCTCGATGTACATACATAATTATATCGAGCGATACTTGATCCAGATCTTGTATTTCTGGATTTCTAGAAATTCTGTGATTATCACGATCCGTGGTACGCTATACTACAAACTCGATAAACATCATGATCCTGGATCACTATCCAAATATCACGATAAATAACGAGCGTGAAGCACTCCGCATACACATTAAAATACTCACATACAACTATCTCGCTATCTCGTGTACACACGCATATACAATTTGTTGACCCACAGTCATATGTGTTCTTCCTCTTCTTATAGCCATCATAGAATGTCAAATAAAAGATAAATATGCTGTGTTATTTGATATGTGGAAAGCAGTCATCGGTCTTATACGATGGTAAATTATGTTATGCTAATTTCATTAGTCTGTACGGCTGTAGAATTTTCTAATAAAATGGAATAAAATGCCTAAATGGCTAGGTCTGAGAGTTCATATCAAATGTACAACCATAAAACTTGCATCGCTCTGAGGGATCGGGATGTTATTGACTCCCGCTCTCGTCTGAATACCAACGTCGTCAGCATAGCAGAGTGCATCGTGTCATATAATTTACATAATTCCAGTTCTCCTATTCGACGGTTTACAGCCAGACCATAACAAGCGACATTTCCTAAATTTTACACGAGTCAATAAACATAAGAGAAAAGTATGTTTTATGAAATATTTTTTTCTAACGTTTTGACATTGATTATATATGGAATTAAATTGTTCTATAATGTTTTACTTTTTGGGGGCTTGGAGATAGCACTATTATTTCAACATTTATTAATGTTCTCTTATGTAGATTATCCCAATAGATGGCGTTCTAAACACGCCGTTACGACAACTTATCTCAAAATGAAATTATAATTATAAACGAATTATTAAGTCATATCTCTTATTGTTTTATTATTAACATAAATATGTCATTTTTAAATTTGGATAACAGGTTTCAATACGTAAAAATTATGGGCTTTAATTTTCAAATAGGCTAATAGATGGCATTCTAATCTCTCCTATTATTTCTGTTATGTAATCAGCCTACATAAAATGCAATAGATGGCACTAATAATTGAATATTACTATTGCTATTATTGGTTAAATAATGGGTTTGGATATTATTGTAACATTGGTTAAATAATAGCCAATCAGTCCTTTATAAAAATACCATGAATCAGTCCTATTTTACGGCCCATATACGGAATATGGGGAGGTTTGGATCGCGCGGGAAATCGATTATGGAATTTAGTAAATCTTGCCGTATTGAAGTCTCAGGATCTAACAAAAGTGGTTTAAAATGATGTTCGTGCTGTGTTCGTTGAACCTCGAGATCGATTTTTTCAAGTTTGGCATGTAGGTTTCATTTAGATGTGTCAGTGTCTCTTCGTCGTTTTGAAGACAAACAGAAAGACAGTAAGGCGGTGTCGATTACAACAGGCCGAACCCGTCATACCATGTTGGTATAACGATATGAGATCGTTCTTTCAGCCGTGTCAACAGAAAGACAGACATTTTTTTGTAATTCCCACTTCAACAGGATGGACGCGGTACCCTCAGGAGACGTTTCTCCAACTGCCCCTAGATGCCGCGTAAGCAGTGTGTAAACATTGGTGAGGCTTTTCTCGTTATCTGAAGCTATTGTTTATGTATTGGCTTATGTTCATGTAAATTATATTGACGCCCCTCAAACTCTAGAGGTTCAGACAGACAGAGAGACTCAGCGCTTCC